>JZKD02S1479373.1:1020081-1049350 GCA_000966675.3 Picea glauca | reverse complement strand
TTTTTAGTGGGTATGCTGCGCTTTTTAATTTTTTAGCCATTTTTGTATAGTTTTGGCCCTTTTGTTGTGCTGTGGAATTAATCCTTGTGCCATGAATGCCTATTTTTCTGTGTTGGTGATGCTGAGTTCTTGTCGCCCTGTGCGGACGAAATTTCAGTGATAACATTAAGGTGTGAGACTCAACTACAAAAAATGGAGGCAAGATTAGAAGAAATAGAAAAAAAACAACCAAGAACAAAAACAATCAACAAAGGAAGAAGAGGTGGAAGAAAATAGAAATCCTTGGGACAATATTAAAGAGATAGAAGACATGATAATTATCAATTTGGCCCTAAATAGCATGGAACAAAAATTGGATATCAAACCTATCAAAGAGGAAATGAATAAGCTCATAGATTTAGACCATGGGTGTAACAAAAGAGCCTTAAACCTCATAATTTTTGGTATATAAGAACTAAATGATGAGGACACATTAGAAATAGTCAAGGAGGAATTAAAAACTAAATCACAAATTGAAGCAATTGGCCTTATAGAAGAAAAAAGGTTGGGTAAAATAATTGAACATAAAGGTAGGTTGATTTGAGTTATGGTAAGCTCTAATTCCCATAAATATGACATAATTAGTAAAACTCCAAGCTTAGAAGGTATGGAATATTTATAAATGAAAACGTCATTCCAGAAGATTAAGAAAATTTAAGGAAGGAGGATCGAAAGGTAAAGGAAGCCAGAAAGGAAGGAAAATGGAAAATAATTAGGAATCAAAAATAAATTATTAGGAATAGAGACCAAAAGGATAAAAATAAATAGTAATTTTAGACACTTCAGGTCCTTTCTTGGAACTATTAGTTCTTTCCTTGGAGCAAAGGGCCTATATTAAGTTGGATCCCAAGTGAAATTGTTATTATATTCCTAGTTTAAACTTGCGAGCATGAGGAATAAAAGGTCCCTAACATGGAAGGATTTATATTGTGGTCAACATGGAACAAGAAATCCTCCCATAGAGAGGTTGGAGGCATAGCTTGTTATATAAGAACAAACATTTCCCCTCATATTTGTCTTCACGATAAGGACCCTCTCAATCAATTCATTTGGGTAGAGATTTCATATATCAATACTAATACGATGTATATAGCAATTTCTTATTATGCGCCTAATAATTCTACCTTTTATTAAAAAAAAATTCTAGATAAAAATTGTCCCGATAAAATCTTAGAACAAGATATTTACATTTTGATAAATGAAAGTAGTATTGTAATGTACCTCAAAATTTACATGTAAAAAAAATAAAAAAATCCTTTTTAATTATTCTTCTTATTGGGTACTTTGAGTTCATACTGTGTCTTTAAAGTTTTAGTCATTTGTCAACCATGATGTACAACAGTCCTTTGCCTTTACGTCTCTAACCGATTTTATCATATTGTCACCTCTTCCTATTCCAGTACTTAGTTATATATGCGATCATAGGAACATAGCTATGGATACCTTGTTTTTATTTACAACTTGGTAATACCCACCGTTTTGTTTCCAAAAACCAACTTTATGTTAAGGGGTATAACTACTTAGAACCAACTATTCTATAAAAGAAAAGGTCATAGATGTGAAGCCTTATGATAAACGACCTTGTATAAATATTATTACAGGGTCTATGAGAAGAAGTTAACACCATTCAACATACTTTTAAACAAACCCTTTTGGGGTAGAATTCGAACACTAAACTATACAAAAGCATAAGTGTGAGAGGCTAAACCTTGGGTAGGATACGGTTAATGTAAAGATAGTTGGGATTCAACGTATAACCGATGTAACCAGGTGATAAAATAATTAACCCTACATAGGCCATCCGGGTTCCTCGCCATTAATTCTCTGAGCAAACACAACAGGTTGGAACCCTCTTGACTTAAAGGCTTGTCTGCAACAGTTATGGCATTCTGAGATAAGTCTAATCATTATAGAGTTCAACCAGCATTCCCAATGAAATGTCATCACTTACCATTTGTTCACGTGGCCAGGTATGATTTCCACTCATCCTCCATTACTCCATACGAAGGGTATCCCATAGCTTTCATTCATTCTAGTCTTGTCTTGGTGAAGGAAAAATGGAATGCTCTAGACTAAACTCTGTTTTAGTTTCCCATCTTGGCAACGTGGTCATGTTTCTGTGAAAAAACAGACCTTGTTCCAAGTGGAAGAGCTCTTGGAAGCAGACTCCTCGACGGACAACCCTATATGCAGTAAGTCAATTTGGCTGTCATTTGCATTCGGGTCTTTCTATCTCATTGAGTAGTTTTCTTTAACTCTAGTTCACAAACAGATCCTTGGTAGCATTATTGTTTTATATCGGTGTTAATATAGCAAAAGGGGAACTCAGGGGTGCTCTAGTAGGGTTTAGAGTTCTTGTAGTTTATTATCTCTCTGTACTGGCTTTCCTGTCGAGACCGAGCCATATTTCTCTCATGGAAGGTCTTATCCCAATGTCTATTGAAATGTGCATCCAAGATATTCTATTTATTTATTTTCTTAACTAAAACTTTCATATTGGGTATGTCTTCCTTCGTCGGTTAATACCTAGTTGACAGTGTATATAACCGGATTTTCGTGTGTGTAATAGACCTCTCGGTACAGTGTGGAACTTAAAAAAAGGTTATGTGTTTAAACCTTAAATTCACTGGTATTATTATACTAATTATAGGTGTCATCCTAAAGTCTAGAGGCAGTTTAATCCTTTCTGTTTATATTTAGACTGTCACAATGGATTGATGTTTACTATTGCTTTACACTCATTATATGCATGTTATCCCTGTTTATGATTTATTTGGGTTAAAATCTGGTATTCGTCACTAATTATGGGCCCCTTTGTTATGTGAGGGTACCCATCAGGGAGGCACAAGATCCTCTTCCCTCCTTGGTCTAGGAGCACATGGTTTGGGAACAAATGGTAAAGGATATAAAATCTACTATTACAGTTAAGTTCCTTTCTCATTTCATTCTGTTCTTTTTAAATGGTTGTGTTATTGTTTGTCGGATACATTTTTTTAATGTTTCACCTTATTTCGTGCAGAGTGTGTTCACACTGTGGAAGGGGAATGCCCTCTTCACTCTTCCAAGAGGTACTCGGGTTCCAACTACAAAGACCCTCTGTCTAAGTTATTACTAGCACCGATGATCAAGGCTACGACTCATTCTTAATACTATGAAGATCTTTCATTTTTCAGTTCTGTATTAGTTGTTTTAAGGGTACACCCTAATTTTTTATTAATGACTGGTACATCAAAAGTATGCCAAGCTTGTGCTTGGTTGGATTCGTGATCTCTAGACGACCATTTCCTTAAATGATTAAGAACAATGTATTGGGTTTTTATTTGCTGTGGATATTATGGAAGTAACAGGATTTGGAACTGATGTTTTTGTGTTTAACATTCTCTTCTAAATTTTTCGAAAGTTTGGTTTGTCAAAACATAGTTGAATTTTGTTTCTTGAATTGTTCTATTTAATTTCCCAGAATTAATTACACAGTCATCTTGAAATGATTTAACCATGTATAGTAATGAACCTACAGCTAGCACAAAAGTGTTGTGGTTAATGGAGGTTAGTTTCCACTAGTACCATGCGCTTGTATTCAAAACCTCTGAGTTTTTGTTGAAGTTTGGGCACTTATTTCTGTTATACAAACAAAATGGAAATGGTAGGAGTTTAGCCTGAGCCTCACTTTCCCCATTCGTGACTATTTTCTCTCATGTATTTTACTTTACTCATTCATATCATATACCCTAACTTGTCGTGAATTACATATTGCACCATAGCTACGCTATGTAATTTATAATTTGACTTATATTCCTATTTCAGCCATTAATCTAGCATTGGGTCAATCTCCCACCAAAATTAAGTCAGTTTGTTCCTAGGGCGATACTACTAAACCATACCATAGTACCTATGCTCCAACGCTTCTGTATTGGGGTCTATGGATTTTGCTGGATTATTTTCCTACGAGTATATTTATACACATATATATTACCCGACTCTGTTTATAGTTTTTTTTCTTCAGCATCACTGTATCGTTTATAAAGATTACCCATTATATAATATGTCTCTGTTCATATTATACCTATACAGGTCGGCATGCATGTCGAATATAATCTCAGTGTTGCAGGGTATATTTACTTATAGTTTGAACTTGTATACTTATTAGTGAAGGTTCACTGTATACTAGCTATCTACAGGAAATATAATTTCTCCATAGGGAATGGTACACTCACTTACAAATACACTATATAAGCAAATCAATTTCCTTTTGTTCAACATATTTAATTAGGAAAGTAGTTGTAGACTGTAGTCATTGAAAAAACTTTGTCTATGTTTTTGGATGCATGCTAAATTGAAGGATTTCACTATATCCGTAACCAATTCACTCCACAGAGACAGAGATATTGAAATTCGATACAGGAAATAACACACAACAATTATATGATCATTTAAAACAGACACTAGGAACCACTTCACTACAGATTTAACATGTTCAGTACCATAGATATAAAAGCATTCGAACAGGTAGGGGTTAGAGTAGCATATCTGAACTAAACTCACAGAAAAACAAAGGGAACAACCATGTTCCTCCCAACCATAGAACCGAGCAACCAAGATCACTTGCACAGTTCACCCCCTAGCCTGGCCATGAGTCCATGAGGGAAAACTTGGAAACCCCTCTTCCGCAATATCCTTTGAACTGGTAGTTCCCCCTTTCTTTACATCCATTCAGTGTTCATAACAGCAAGGAAAAAAAAATCAATAGTTTTCCTTTCCAGCATACTTGGTAGTGTCTTGCCTCCTCACATATGCTTATTTATCAATTTGCCTAGGTCTTTTTCCCTCCTTTGGGAATTTTCGTAGCTTTCTAAATCCCTGATTTTTAGGGGCTTCCAGTGGCCAATTCACTAATTTGCACTTGTAAAAATCAGCCTAGAGGTAGTTCCAACATGTTCCCCTCTCATGGAGTCATGGTCAGCTAAATTTAACATGGTTGTCCCCTTTGTCCCCTGCAATCAATATAAAATATTATGTTTTTCATACAAGTGTCATAGTCCAATATCTTGTTGGGACAAATTAGATCTCTGCCCAACAGTCAAAATCATTTATTACAATTATAAAATTCAAAATTCAGAATTGCCATAAATGGAAAAAAAAAATTCCAATTTCGAATTTACTAAAAATGGAAATAAATTTCCAGCAATTTAAATTCTAAAAATATTTTTATTTTCTTTATTTTGGGGGGGGATGTCACAAGTATCCTCTTGTTAGGAGACTTTAATGATAGAACTGTAACTAATCAAGGTATTGTCTTAAGAAATAATTCCAACCCTAATCCTTTGTTGATGATCGAGGACCTTAATTTAGCTAATAGATACAAGAGAAATTCAGAAGACTTGACCGATAATTTATATGGTACTGATATAATCAAGATTTGTAATTCTCAAGATCTAATCATTTTCAATGGTCTAATTAAGTGGTCGAAATCTAACTAGATGACTTGTATCCATGGGTTGGATAGTAGTGTTGTGGACTATGTGATATCAAATATCTTTTTTTACAACCAAATAGTAAATTTTGACCTTTTAAATGACCATGAGCCTGACTCTGATCATCGACCTTTAACCCTAACTCTAAACTTTATCATGCACAAAAACCCCCTTGAAGATAACTATGGTAACCAAAGGCATTCGCTCTTTGACATAAATAAATTCAATCTCTTTTTAAAGGACTTAAACACTGAATTAAATCTCATATCATATAAAAACAATATTGAATACATATATAATAATTTTACAAAAATCCTCTCTACCTCCATAAAAAAATCTGTATCAAAGTATGGTGTTAAAAGAAGAACAAAATTTCCAACCCTTGGTATGATAACAAGTATAAACTTGATATAAAACCCATTACGGATGTCTATAATGAGTCTTTGAAATATGATAAGATTAAAAGATACAAAGGAAATTTCTGACTTATAAAACTAAAGAAAATCCTATGATTCCCTTGATAGACTAGAAATCCTACCTTAAAAATCTTTACAAATCTCATAATGTTTTAGAAAAAATAGTTTCTACATAAGATTATGTTTTTTCTATGTAATACATAAAGTTTGGGGTTAAGAGACTTGTTGATCCGGATTATTTTTGGCATGAAATGAGAATGGAAAATCAATGTACAAATATATCTCGAATATCCAATAATATAACATAAATGTATGATAGATTCAACCATAAACACAGGGATACAATAATACATAATTTTATATTAATGAGCGAAAATGTACAAAGACTGTAAAAATATAGAGTGAAAGACTCACTAGAATGGTGGCAGCTTATCTCTGAGAAGAGATGTGTCTGCTACTCGCATTCGGAAGAATATGATTTTACAATGAGGCTCCATAGGCCTTTTTATCATAAATAAAATCCAAAACCCTAACCTCGAAAGTTGAAAGCCAACATTTTTGTGGACCCCGTTTTGGGTAGTTTCGTGTATCAACTTCTGAGGGGCGTAACTTTGGCATACGATCTTCGTTTGGGGCACACCATAGATCGTTGGAAAGGTATCATTGAGGAGATATATTTTGGGGGCTCAATCAGAGACTTTAGATATGATTGAGAATATCTATCCCTAAAAACCTTCATTTAGGCCCTCAAAATGGCTTCGGAAGTTAAAAACTGCTAAAAATAGTAAACTACCAAAATTGCCAGAAAATTGTTTTGAGCCAGTTGGAAAAGGTGGGTGGCCACCGATATCCACCTGGATAAATACTCCCTCATTAGGAAGAAATGGTATCCATTGTGTTGAGTTCCCAGGGGAGAGGGAAAAGCGTTTGTTGAATCTACATCTTGATGAGTTTCTTGCCTTGTTGGAGAAGATGTGTTGCTTAGCTTGTTGAAGGTTGTCACGACCCTGTGGCTGGAAGGGTTGGGCCTTTTTAGCAAGTATGAATACATGAGATGCCTTTGTGAAGAAGGAATTTTTACACTTTGCTGCAATATTTTTGACTTGCTTCTATTGGATATAAGGTGCTTGGACTGAGGTTGCAGTGGTGTTGTTTTGTGCACACTTTGAAAAGACTGTGAAGAAGATCAATTTTGTAGTATGAGATACTACCTTGCAGCACTGTTTAGGTGGGAAAATATTTGGAATTACCTATAGTATCCTTTAGATATGACCCCCTAGAGTAACAATGACACTACAAGGTCGAGACTCATAAATAGCATGTCGCTTCCACATGTCTGAATACATGAGATGCCTTTGTGAAGAAGGAATGTTTACACTTTGTTGCAATATTTTCGACCTGCTTATATTGGATATAAGGTGCTTGGAATGAGGTTGTAGTGGTGTTCTTTTGTGCATTCTTTGAACAGACTGTGAAGAATATCAATTTTGTAGTATGAGATACTACCTTCCAGCATTTTTTAGGTGGGACAATATTCAGAATTACCTATGGTATCCAAAGAGATGACCCCCTGGAGTAACAATGAAACTATAGGGTCGAGACTCATAAATAGCATGTCGCTTCCACATATATGGTTGGACCAAGAGAACATCACATAAATCCAGGGGGTGACACATCACATAATACCTCGTCCTTTAAGGGATGGATGTTGTATGAAAATTGACACCATTGGATGGCACAAAGATCTCATACCTGGTGAAGCCACATGATGTTGTATGGTTGTGGGTGTGGTTTTGTCGACAATCCTAATTGGTTGACAACCTCTCCTAAAATGGGGTTCTTCTGGCTTCCACTATCAATAATAAAATGCAGTGGGGTCCCCTTCACCCACATCTATGAATGAAAAAGGTGCTCCCCCCTCTTCAGAATCTGTTGGTTCTTCTGGTTGAATTGTTGTGGTTGAAATAATAGCAGTGGGGTCTGTGTCGATGATCTGTCTTTTATCAGTATTTTCAAAATCAAATTCTGAATCAGGGTTCATCTCCTTGTCTTTTATATCGGCCACCAATGAATTTTTTGAGCGACATTCATCGGTGTTGTGCCAGGTAATTTTGTGGAAATCACATCATTTTCCAGTGTCCTTCTTCATCTTTCCATGACCCTTCTTTTCCTATGGCTTGGATTGGTTTTCGAGAGACTGTTTGTTAGAAACGTCTTTATCATACTTTGGTTGTTGTGGATTTGTAGACCCGAACTCTTGTTTGTTTTGATGCTTAAATTTTTTCTCGATTTTAAAAGCATATTGATAAGCAACACTAAGTTATGAGATGTCCATAAAATCCATTTTAGTTTGGATGTATTTGTGTAGAGACCCACGGTAATTCAAAACCAAATGTCGTTTGAATTCTCTGATACCTTACTTGGTGCACAAGGTATGGAAGGTATTGGTGAACTCTGAAATTGATTTTCCCCTCTCTTGCCTTAGTGCGGTCCTTCTCATTTACCGGTCCTCATAGTTTCCAACAGGGTAATATTGTTCCTTTATCGCATCCACAGAAAAATCCCAAGTGGGCTCAGCCCCATATATTCTAGACTCCTATTTGTAAATTTTCTTCCAATAAGTTTCCCACCAATTTTTGACATGGGGGAGAGCCTTAAGGAGTGAAAAGGTCATATTTTTCTTGTCAGAGAAATTATGAACAGAGAAATAACCTTCTAGCAGATTTAACCATTTTTCTAGGGAATCTGCATCTATCTGTCCTTCAAATATGGGAATATAAAAATTAAATTGTACCTTGAAAGGTGAGGTGCCTCCAAAGTGTCTTCTTGATGAAGATGTGTCTTTTGTTATCGACAGGCACTAAAGGATGTGGGAAAAATTCTCCATCATTTCATCCCTCTATCGCATGAAACCTTGCTCAAGCAATATATTAATAGAATCGTCTACTTTGTCGTTTTTATCTTCTTCTTCCATGGAGTATTTTTTGAGCATGAGAGAGAAATTTTCCTCAAGAGAGACAAGCTCGAGACCCAACTTTCTATACTTGGACCTCATCGGGGACATGCACTGAAAAACGATCAAGAGCAATTTTCTCTAATACCACTTATACAGATTATTTTTGACACGAAATGAGAGAAAACATATAATAAATCAATGTAAAGAGATATCTTAGATATACAATAATATAACATAAATGTATCAGAGATGAAACCATAAACAAAGGGATATATTAATACATAGTTTTCTATTAATGAGAGAAAATGTACAAAGGCTGTAAAAATACATAGTGAAAGACTCGCTAGAATGGTGGCAGCTTATCTCTGAGAAGAAATGTGTCTGCTACTCACATTCGCAAGAAGATGATTTTACAATGAGGCTCCAAAGGCATTTTTATCCTAAAGAAAATCCAAAACCCTAACCCCGAAAGATGAAAATCCAACAGTTTTGTGGACCCCATTTTGGGTAGTTTGGTGTATCAACTTCTCGTGGGTGTAACTTTGGCATATGATCTTTGTGTGGGGCGCAGGATATTTCGTTGGAATAGTATCATCGAGGAGATTAATTTTTGGGGCTCAATCATATCCTTTGGCTATCATTTAGAATATCTATCTCGAAAAACCTTCATTTAGACCCTCAAAATGGCCCTGTAAGTTAAAAACTGCTAAAAATAGTAAATTACCAACATTTCCATAAAATTGTTTTGAGCCAATTGTAAAAGGTGGGTGGCCACTGATATCCACCTGGATCACTTGAAAATAGGGAAGATAAGGACATTGAGGGATACCAAGCTAAAATATTAAAAATTGGAGGGATTATTTTGATCCCTCACATACACAAGATCTTCAATTTAGCAGACAAGAAAGGCTTCCCTAAACCTTGGACTCAAAGCATCATTGTAACTATTTTTAAAATTGGGGATAAAATAAATCCCTCTAATTATACGACCATTATGATTATCCCCATTTTATCCAAGCTATATGGAAGTATTTTATAAAAGAAGATAAGCATATGGATAGAAAGCTAAGGAAAAAGAGATAATGTTAGGCCAGTTTTAGAGGTTATCATTTAACTATGGACCACACTTATCATTCTTAGGATAAGTTTAGAGGAGTTTCACAACAATAAACCAATATCCTTTTCTTTTTTTTGAATTTATGAAAGATTTTGACGCTATTCCTAGGACCAACCTTTGCAATAGGTTAGAAGAGATAAAAGTTTCCTTTGGGATAAGAGTTGCTACAATAAGGTTGTATCAGAACATTATTTATAATTTTAGGTGAATCGAGGGTTGGCCAGAAGAAATTCACTGCAAAATAGGAGTCAAGAAAGGTTGTCCCCTATCCCATACCCTTTTTTCCATTTACATTGACAAGTTAGAAGACTGTTTTGAAGCCACAAGTTGTGTTAGACTAACTCTTGATAGTATAGTAATCATCCTTCTTCTCCATTCCATCGATATTTTTCTTATGGAAAGGAATCTCTATGACCTTATTAAGCAGCTTAAAATCCTCGGGGACTTCTTCTCTAGTACATGTATGACTATGAACACTGACAAAACAAAAGTTATGATCATTAAATCCAATAAGATCACCTACAATGATTTTTTATATGACAACAATATCTTGGAGGAAGTTCCTTTGTACAAGTATATTGGAATTGATATTCATCAAAGCTCAATTGGAACTATAGCATTGAGAAAAGGATAAATGGAGGGTGGAAATGTTATTAAGGGCTTGGAAATAATTGTAAATTAGAAAACCTTTGGTAATTGGATAAGAAAAATATCCTCTTTGAGACTCTTGTCACTCCTATTATCTTATATGGATGTGAAGTTTAGGGATGCAGTATCTCTCAAGAATCCTAGATAAATATAGATAAAATACAAAAGAATTTATAACTTATAATCTCAAAATTAAGGGTAATGCACCCTATCTTATCCTCCTCACTGAAGTGATCCTTTCTCCCATTGAGAAAACAATTATTATTAGGTAATTAATGTACAAGAACAAGATAAACAACATGGATAACAAGAGGCTCCCCCAAATTGCTTCATACTCTAGTCAAAATCACCAACGACTCAAACAGGGATGGAATAATGATGTCAAGTCTTGGCTAAATCTTTAGGGAATAAAATAAGAAGTTATTGTCCATAATATCGATGATATTAAAAATATTGTTCATGCTAAACTTACGGAGAATCTATGTTGTGATAAATAATTAGAGGATAAAATAAAATAAAGATATTATAAGAAGGAGGTTAACCCAAACCTTGAATATCAAAAGTATCTCCTTATTTTGAATAGAGTAAAGAAGAGAGTCAATATTGCTAAAATAAGAACTAATTCACATTAGCTGCATAGTGAAATTGGGCATTGGGAAATCCCCAAAAAACCATGGCAAGAAATAATATGTCACCTTTGCGACACCAAGAGGTTTGAAAATGGAAATCTCCTTCCCCCAGAATGCCCCGTGTATATCCAAATTAGATCTCCATTTAAAAATATGTTTCACAATAACAACCTTCCTAACCATCTAAGTCACCAAATCTTTAGTTAAATTGAAACACTTCTGTTAATGCTTTTCAAGCATCGAAATGTGATTTTAAAGAAATTCAAGTAATCTCTTGATTTTCTAAAGGTTCGATATACCAATTTTGATCTCAGTGAATGTTAACCATCATCGTCATCATCATTACAAAATATTTTAATACCATATCCTTTTCATTGAAAATTATTTTAATATATAACCAAGTTCATTGAGTAGGATCTATAAAATTTCCTTCTTTGAAATCCTATATCTTTCAAATTGGGATGAAAGGATGATCATAACTCACTAGTAAGCACATAATTATAAAATGTCAGTAGCTTTTAGTTCAATTTTTAGTCTGCGAGGAAAATTGTATTTTCTTCACATGTTTTTATTTCTAAATGTGTTGAACCTACAGAGAATAGATCTAGATAGGAATTGGCATACACAATTACAGAGAAAATATGAGAAAAGAGAAGCAGGAGAGAAAAAATGGAAGAATTACCATTAACCAAATGAATGAATGATAATTTACACATGATATACTTTGTATAAATAAACCAATGCACACTGAAGGAGAATCCAATGCGCAATAGTGGTGGTATAGAGTGATCTTGACACACACCAACATTTATGGGAGTAAACTGCCACCTAGTCTAGTCTCTCAGGCAGTTACGGGAATGAACTTCCACCTAGATGAGTTAACTAGTCTATAAATCTTCAGTTAACTAACTGAAACATAATGAAGTGAGGAAGAGATCAGGTAATCATGAGTAATGCACTAGTCTGGTGATGATCCCAAGAACAATGCGCATTAGTTCGTGATGATCCCAATGTTGCATGGTGATAATCCCAATTTGTCATCTAGACTCCACTCAGCTGATCAAACTGAAGTGTGAACTGAAGATGATATTCTCCTAGAGGAATATTATCCCTAAAATATAGGAGGCTGAATAATGACTAATAAACATAAGGAAAACCTTAGGAAAAAAATCCTAGGTGTGTGTGAATTAACTCCAACACCCCCCTTAAACATCACTATGGTGAAAATAAAGAATGGGTCCCGAAAATGAGGCCATGTTAGGTACCCAAATACAATAGAGACACTGAAATAAACAAGGAAAGAAGGAAAACCTCATGGGAAACCCCCCCCCCCCCCTCTCAAAGTAAAACGTATGTAAAAAGAAGAACTGGAATTTGCTAGGAAAGCGTGTCCTTCACTCCAAGACGAATGCACAGAGAATGAAACTTCTACTCAGTGAAGGTCTTGGTGAAGATGTTTGCAGTATGTTTTAGTGAAGAATAAAATTGCAGGTAGATGATCCCATCATGCACTAAGTCCCAGATGCAGTGCATGTGGATCTCGATGTGCTTCATCTGTTGCCTCTGAAATGGATCTCTGCAGAACTTCAGAGTGCTCTAGTTGTCACACTAGATGATGATCGATCGATGAAAATGAATTCCCAACTCAGTGAGAAAATTTTGTAGCCACATAGCCTGAATGGTTATGTTAACTACCCCTCTATACTCTACCTCGGCTAAAGATAGAGAAATATAATCATGCTTCTTGTTCGACCAACATACAGGCCCAGAACCAAGACTGAGGGAGTAACCAAATGTGGACTTGCAATCAATGTTATCGTCAGCCTAGTCAAAATTAGTGAACCCGATGAGGTCCAATGTAGAGTCTAATGCATAGTGAATCCCAAAGGTGATGATGCCATATATTATCGAAGGATACACTTTGCATCCTTCCAATGTATATCATGTGGCTCCTGCATGAACCTGGAAACTACTCCAAATTCATAGGAGTGTTCTGGTCTAAATTGCGTGAGATACAACAAGCTCCCCACTCGCTGTCTGTACAGTGTGTTGTCAAACCAATGGAGTGTCCCCACCATCCTCAATTCTGACTCTTGATAGGAAAGGAGTCAGGGAAGAATTGCAATCTGTCATGTGAAATGTCTCAAGGATATCTCGTGCATACTTGGCCTAAGACAGTTTGATGCATGATGCATCCTGAGTGATCTCAATTCCAAAGAAGAAATGTAGTAGAACTATACCCGTCATCAAGAACCTATCATGCATAATCCTATTGATTGTATCAATCCCTCACATCGAGCAATTGGTGATCAAAAAATCATCAACATACAGAAGTAGGAGTAGAATTGAATAAGTCGTCTTGAGCATGTAAACATTCAGGTTTGACTTACAACGTACAAAGTTCTATGACATTAGGTAGGATTCCATCTTGGCATACCATGACCTAGAATCCTTCTTGAGGCCATAAAGATACTTCTTCATTTGACATACCAAAGATAAATCCTACATAAATCCCTAGGGCTACTCCATATAATCCATCATTTGATGGATTCCATATGTGGAATCCATCATCACTACTGGAGTGAAGGTCTCATCATAGTCAATGCCATGCACCTATTGAAATCCTTTGGAAACTAGACTGGATTTTTATCTTCTAACATGTCCATCTATTTCACTCTTGGTCTCGTAGACTCATATTCACCTGACAAGTTTCCTTCCAAAAGGAAGGGGAACCAGATCCCAAGTTTGGCTCTCGAGGAGGGAGTTGTACTCCTCCTACATGGCAGATTCCCAAAATGGATTTCTAGCAGCCTCACCATAAGACTGTGGATCTGAAGACTGAACCAAGAAAATTTTTCTAGGTGTAAATGGTTTAGTGGTAGTGAGTGCAAGAGGAGTCTCCTAGAGATCAGATCAAGTCCTCCTAGTATTAACTAGATCCCCAACAAGATCCACTGCATCTCGAAGAGTAGTTTGGGCCCACCTGGGCCTCATCTTTGGCTATAAATATGCATCTGCATCCATTGACTCCGCATCTAACTGTAATGACTCTATATATGGATCATCGAAATCCTCTGAATCATGACTCTCATCTGAAGAAGAGTCAACATGTGCATGTTCATCATCTCTGATAGGTGGAAGAACAAAGGTGTTTGCATGTGGTTGTTGAGGTACATGTGAGACACTTTCCTCGAATTAAACACTAAAATCGATGATGAGATGGTCTGAGGAAATACAAACGAGTCTATATCCCTTCAAACCGTCGGGGTATCCAACAAAGATACACTCTATGCTCTGTGTATCAAGTCCCTTCCTCTTCTCAGAGGGAATCCTGGATCATGCACGTGAACTAAAAATGTGGAAGTGGGTCACTTCTGGTTTGAGGTCGCTCCAAGCCTCATAAGGGGTCT
The DNA here is from genome assembly GCA_000966675.3 of Picea glauca. Lineage (NCBI taxonomy): Eukaryota > Viridiplantae > Streptophyta > Pinopsida > Pinales > Pinaceae > Picea > Picea glauca. The sequence continues at coordinate 1,034,664 of JZKD02S1479373.1, read as the reverse complement.
TATCCTTGACTGATATATGGGGAGATCTATTTTGGATATAGTTTTCACAATTAAGTGCTTCAGCCCATAATATCTATGGAAGTGACTTTGCATGTAGCATGCAAGATATCATCTCTTTTAGAGATCTATTTTTCTGCCAGCAACTCTGTTTTTCTATGGAGTATAGGGAACTATGTGGTGCAACTGAATCCATACCTCATGAAAAATATTATGTATCTCATGGTTGACATACTCTCCCCCATTATATGTTCAAAGGACTTTGATTTTCTTTCCTAACTATGTCTCAACAAGGGCTTTGAAATCTTTGAGGTGTTGAAAGACCTATGATTTTTGCCTGAGAAAGAAAAACCATGTGAAGCATGAGAAATCATCAAAAAAAATGAGCACGTACCTTGATTTACTTATTGATGGATGCGGAAAATGTCCCATGAGGTCACTATGGATCATGTCTAAAGGAGAGGAAGCCTTCTGAGTCTTTTGTTTATCGAATTTCTTTTGAGGGTGTTTTCCAAGAACACATCCCTCACAAATTCCTTTGGAGAAGTGAATTTCAGGTAGACCATCAACCATTCCCTGCTTCCTAAGTTGTTTCATATATCTAAAATTTAAATGCCCAAACCTTTCATGCCATATCCTACTGCTTTCATCAACATGGGTAAGAAGTAATGCATAATCGGGTTCAATAAATTCAGAAAATGTGTAGAGTCTAAATGGATGATTTACCTCAATGGAAGCAACCATGGAATTGGTTTTCTTGTCATATATATCCATTGAATCAAGTGAAAAAATGAATCTCTTTCTGGTGCTACATTTTTTCATCTAATACACGAAGAGACGATTGACAAAAAGTTTGGGAACATGAAGCACATTCTTGAAGCTTCAATTTGTGAGTTCAATTCTTCCTTTGATGGTGACCTAGACTGGAGAGTTGTCCCCAATTAGAATAGGAGGACCTTTTCATGGATACAATGAAAAATATACTTCGTTTTTGACATCCATGTGGTGTGATGCACCTGAATCTATGATCCAAGCATATAGAGAGGCGTTGATGGCAATAAAAGCATGTCTAGAATGGTCTTTCTTGGGATTTTAATCTTCTGGCTTCTTCTTCTTGGAACCCTCATGGATGCAATCTCTAAGTTTGTTTTGTTGAAGTATTTGGGTCATTATATCTATCTATTTCTTAATACATGTGGATTCGAGATGGAATCCTTTATGGCAGTAAGTGCATTTCTCCTCTTTACTTCCCTTTCCACCTTTGGATCTGGAGGCATCGTTGAAGGGTTTTGAGTACTCTTCCTTCTTTGGATTTTCATGTTCTTTCCTTTCATATTTTTCTTTAGATTTATGATATTGATGACCTTTTCCATCTTTCACATTAACTTCATGCACCTTTGGTCCTTTGATTTTTCCCATATTGATGAGATTGTTCTTCTCTTGTGTCAAAGACTCGATAAAGGCCCCAAGAGAGGGCATATTCTATGTAGATATAGAGGCAAACATAATTGAATGAAATGTGGATACAAACTCTAAGTATTCTGGACAAATTTTGGAGAGAATGGTGAAAACCGTTTGTTTCTCCTCAGATTTATCAACCCTACAATCCTTGAGTTGCGACAACAAATCCTTATATTTGGTAAATAAATCTTGGAGATTGTTGAAGGATTTTGGATCCAATGTGAGCAATTCCACCTCGAGAATGTGTCCCCTCATCTCGTCCTATTTTCCAAAAATCCCTTCCATGGTGGTCCAGGCTTCATTCTGTGTTTTATAGGAGGATATGTGAAAGAGGAGTTCATGAGAAATGAGACTGCAAATTGTTCCAAATGCTTTATCCATCTGATTTAGATACTTGGATTTTTCTATGTCTGATGTTGGTTTTTCCTCTGTGTTCATGGTTAACCAGTATAATCCTCTGCCTCGAAGATTCATGATCATATTCTCCCTCCTTGCAAAGAAATTGTACGGTGTAAGAATAAATTCTTTTGGAAATTCCATTTTTCATTGTCTTCAATCTTCGGTACCTGCAAAAATAATTTGGTGTATCTTTTCCCTAACAGTCTGTCGGCTCTGATACCATGTAAATGTGTTGAACCCGCACATAATATATCTATCTAGGAATTAACATACACAGTTGCAGAGAAAATATGAGAAAAGAGAAGCATGAGAGAAAGAATGGAAGAATTCTCATTAACCAAATGAATGAATGATAATTTACACATGATATAATCTGTATAACTTAACCAATGTGCATTGGAGGAGAATAAAATGCACCATAGTGGTGGTCTAGAGTGATATGGACACACACCAACAGTTACAGGAGTAAATTACCATCTAGTGTAGTCTCTGGGGAAGTTACGGGAGTGAACTGCCACCTAGCTGAGTTAACTAGTCTATATGTCTTCAGTTAAATGAATGAAACATAGTGAAGTGAGGAGGAGATCAAGGAATCATGAGTAATGCACTAGTATGGTGATGATCCCAAGGACAATGTGTGTTAGCTGGTGATGATCCTAATGCTGCATGGTGATAATCCCAATGTGGCATCTAGACTCCACTCAACTGATCAAACTAAAGTGTGAACTTAAGAGAATATTATCCCTAAAATACAGGAGACTAGATAATGACTAATAAACATANGATATCCACCTGGATCACTTGAAAATAGGGAAGATAAGGACATTGAGGGATACCAAGCTAAAATATTAAAAATTGGAGGGATTATTTTGATCCCTCACATACACAAGATCTTCAATTTAGCAGACAAGAAAGGCTTCCCTAAACCTTGGACTCAAAGCATCATTGTAACTATTTTTAAAATTGGGGATAAAATAAATCCCTCTAATTATACGACCATTATGATTATCCCCATTTTATCCAAGCTATATGGAAGTATTTTATAAAAGAAGATAAGCATATGGATAGAAAGCTAAGGAAAAAGAGATAATGTTAGGCCAGTTTTAGAGGTTATCATTTAACTATGGACCACACTTATCATTCTTAGGATAAGTTTAGAGGAGTTTCACAACAATAAACCAATATCCTTTTCTTTTTTTTGAATTTATGAAAGATTTTGACGCTATTCCTAGGACCAACCTTTGCAATAGGTTAGAAGAGATAAAAGTTTCCTTTGGGATAAGAGTTGCTACAATAAGGTTGTATCAGAACATTATTTATAATTTTAGGTGAATCGAGGGTTGGCCAGAAGAAATTCACTGCAAAATAGGAGTCAAGAAAGGTTGTCCCCTATCCCATACCCTTTTTTCCATTTACATTGACAAGTTAGAAGACTGTTTTGAAGCCACAAGTTGTGTTAGACTAACTCTTGATAGTATAGTAATCATCCTTCTTCTCCATTCCATCGATATTTTTCTTATGGAAAGGAATCTCTATGACCTTATTAAGCAGCTTAAAATCCTCGGGGACTTCTTCTCTAGTACATGTATGACTATGAACACTGACAAAACAAAAGTTATGATCATTAAATCCAATAAGATCACCTACAATGATTTTTTATATGACAACAATATCTTGGAGGAAGTTCCTTTGTACAAGTATATTGGAATTGATATTCATCAAAGCTCAATTGGAACTATAGCATTGAGAAAAGGATAAATGGAGGGTGGAAATGTTATTAAGGGCTTGGAAATAATTGTAAATTAGAAAACCTTTGGTAATTGGATAAGAAAAATATCCTCTTTGAGACTCTTGTCACTCCTATTATCTTATATGGATGTGAAGTTTAGGGATGCAGTATCTCTCAAGAATCCTAAATAAATATAGATAAAATACAAAAGAATTTATAACTTATAATCTCAAAATTAAGGGTAATGCACCCTATCTTATCCTCCTCATCAAAGCGATCCTTTCTCCCATTGAGAAAACAATTATTATTAGGTAATTAATGTACAAGAACAAGATAAACAACATGGATAAAAAGAGGCAACCCAAAATTGCTTCATACTCTAGTCAAAATCGCCAACGACTCAAACAGGGATGGAATAATGATGTCAAGTCTTGGCTAAATCTTTGGGGAATAAAAGAAGAATTTATTGTCCATAATATCGATGATATCAAAAATATTGTTCATGCTAAACTTAAGGAGAATCTATGTTGTGATAAAGAATTAGAGGATAAAATAAAATAAAGATATTATAAGAAGGCGATTAACCCAAACCTTGAATATCAAAAGTATCTCCTTATTTTGAATAGTGTAAAGAAGAGAGTCAATATTGCTAAAATAAGAACTAATTCACATCAGCTGCATAGTGAAATTGGGCATTGGGAAATCCCCAAAAAACCATGGAAAGAAATAATATGTCACCTTTGCGACACCAAGAGGTTTGAAAATGGAAATCTCCTTCCCCCAAAAAGCCCCGTGTATATCCAAATTAGATCTCCATTTCAAAATATTTTTCACAATACCAACCTTCATAACCATCTAAGTCACCAAATCTTTAGTTATATTGAAACACTTCTCTTAATGCTTTTCAAGCATCGAAATGCGATTCTAAAGAAATTCAAGTAATCTCTTGATTTTCTGAAGGTTCGATATACCAATTTTGATCTCAGTGGATGTTAACCATCATCATCATCATCATTAAAAAATATTTTAATACCATATCCTTTTCATTGAAAATTATTTTAATATATAACCAAGTTCATTGAGTAGGATCTATAAAAGTTCCTTCTTTGAAATCCTATATCTTTCAAATTGGGATGAAAGGATGATCGTAACTCACTAGTAAGCACATAATTATAAAATGTTAGTAGCTTTTAGTTTGATTTTTAGTTTGCAAGGAAAATTGTATTTTCTTCACATGTTTTGATTTCTAAATGTGTTGAACCTGCAGAGAATAGATCTAGATAGGAATTGGCATACACAATTATAGAGAAAATATGAGAAAAGAGAAGCAGGAGAGAAAAAATGGAAGAATGATCATTAACCAAATGAATGAATGATAATTTACACATGATATACTTTGTATAAATCAACCAATGCACACTGAAGGAGAATCCAATGCACAATAGTGGTGGTATAGAGTGATCTTGACACACACCAACAATTATGGGAGTAAACTGCCACCTAGTCTAGTCTCTCAGGCAGTTACGGGAGTGAACTTCCACCTAGATGAGTTAACTAGTCTATAAATATTCAGTTAACTAACTGAAACATAATGAAGTGAGGAAGAGATTAGGTAATCATGAGTAATGCACTAGTCTGGTGATGATCCCAAGGACAATGCGCATTAGTTGGTGATGATCCCAATGTTGCATGGTGATAATCCCAATTTGGCATTTAGACGCCACTCAACTGATCAAACTGAAGTGTGAACTGAAGATAATATTCTCCTAGAGGAATATTCTCCCTAAAATATAGGAGGCTGAATAATGACTAATAAACATAAGGAAAACCTTAGGAAAAAAATCCTAGGTGTGTGTGAAGTAACTCCAACACCCCCCCTGAACATCACTATGGTGAAAATAAAGAATGGGTCCCAAAAATGATGCCATGTTAGGTACCCAAATACAATAGATACACTGAAATAAACAAGTAAAGAAAGAAAAACTCATGGGAACCCCCCCCCCCTCTCAAAGTAAAATGTATGTAAAAGGAAGAACTAGAATTTGCTAGGAAAGTGTGTCCTTCACTCCAAGATGAATGCAGAGAGAATGAAACTTCTACTCAGTGAAGGTCTTGGTGAAGATGTTTGCAGTCTATTCTAGTGAAGAATAAAACTGTAGGTAGATGATCCCATCATGCACTAAGTCCCAGATGCAGTGCATGTGGATCTCGATGTGCTTCATTTGTTGCCTTTAAATGGATCTCTACAGAACTTCAGAGTGCTCTAGTTTTCACACCAGATGATGATCGGTCGATGAAAATGAATTCCCAACTCAGTGAGAAAATTTTGTAGCCACATAGCCTGAATGGTTATGTTAACTACCCCTCTATAATATACCTCGGCTGACGATAGAGAAATATAATCATGCTTCTTGCTCGACCAACATACAGGCCCAGAACTAAGACCGAGGGAGTAACCAAATGTGGACTTGCAATCAATGTTATTGTCAGCCTAGTCAAAATTAGTGAACCTGATGAGGTCCAATGTAGAGTCTAATGCATAGTGAATCCAAAAGGTGAAGATGCCATATAATATAGAAGGATACACTTTTCATCCTTCCAATGTATATCATGTGGCTCCTCCATGAACCTGGAGACTACTCCAAATTCATAGGAGTGGTCTGGTCTAAATTGCATGAGATACAAAAATCTCCCCACTAGTTGTCTGTACAGTGTGTTTTCAACCAGTGGAGTGTCCCCACCATCCTTGATTCTGACTCCTAATAGGAAAGGAGTCAGGGAAGAATTGCAATCTGTCATGTGAAATGTCTCAAGGAGATCTCATGGATACTTGGCCTAAGACAGTTTGATGCATGATGCATCCTGAGTGATCTCGATTCCAAAGAAGAAATGTAGTGGAACCATACCCATCATCAAGAACCTATCATGCATAATCCTATTGATTGTATCAATCCCTCACATCGAGCAATTTGTGATCAAAAAATCATCAACATATAGAACTAGGAGTAGAATTGAATCAGTCGTCTTGAGCATGTAAACATTCAGGTTTGACTTACAACGTACAAAGTTATATGACATTAGGTAGGATTTCATCTTGGCATACCATGACCTAGAATCCTTCTTGAGGCCATAAAGATACTTCTTTAGTTGACATACCAAAGATAAATCCTACATAAATCCTTGGGGCTACTCCATATAATCCATCATTTGATGGATTCCATACGTGGAATCCATCATCACTACTGGAGTGAAGGTCTCATCATAGTCAATGCCATGCACCTATTGAAATCCTTTGGAAACTAGAATGGATTTGTATCTTCTAACATGTCCATCTGTTGCACTCTTGGTCTCGTAGACTCATCTTCACCTGACAAGTTTCCTTCTAAAAGGAAGGGGAACCATATCCCAAGTTTGTCTCTCGAGGAGGGAGTTGTACTCCTCCTACATGGCAGATTCCCAAAATGGATTTCTAGCAGCCTCACCATAAGACTGTGGATGTGAAGACTAAACCAAGAAAATTTGTCTAGGTGTAAATGGTTCAGTGGTAGTGAGTGCAAGAGGATTCTCCTAGAAATCAGATCAAGTCCTCCTAGTATTAACTAGATCCCCAACAAGATCCACTGCATCTTGAAGAGTAGTTTGGGCCCACTTGGGCCTCAGCTTTGGCTCTACATATGCATATACATGCATTGACTCTACATCTAACTATAATGAATCTATATATGGATCATCTGAATCCTCTGAATCATGACTCTCATCTGAAGAAGAGTCGACATGTGTATGTTCATCATCTCTGATAGGTGGAAGAACAAAGGTGTTTGCATGTGGTTGTTGAGGTACATGTGAGACACTTTCCTCAAATTAGACACTAAACTCGATGATGAGCTGGTCTGAGGAAAGATAAATGAGTCTATATCCCTTCACACCGTCAGGTATCCAACAAAGATACACTCTATGCTCTGTGTATCAAGTCCCTTCCTCTTCTTAGAGGGAATCCTGGATCATGCACATGAACTGAAAATGTGGAAGTGGGTCACTTCTGGTTTGAGGTCGCTCCAAGCCTCGTAAGGGGTCTTATCCTTGACTGATATATGGGGAGATCTATTTTGGATATAGGTTTCACAATCAAGTGCTTCAGCCCATAATATCTATGGAAGTGACTTTGCATGTAGCATGCAAGATGTCATCTCTTTTAGAGATCTATTTTTCTGCCAGCAACTCTGTTTTTCTATGGAGTATAGGGAACTATGTGGTGAAAATGAATCCATACCTCATGAAAAATATTATGTATCTCATGGTTGACATACTCTCCCCCATTATATGTTCAGAGGACTTTGATTTTCTTTCCTAACTATGTCTCAACAAGGGCTTTGAAATCTTTGAGGTGTTGAAAGACCTATGATTTTTTCCTGAGAAAGAAAAACCATGTGAAGCATGAGAAATCATCAAAAAAAATGATCATGTACCTTGATTTACTTATTGATGGATGCGGAAAAGGGCCCATGAGATCACTATGGATCATGTCTAAAGGAGAGGAAGCCTTCTGAGTCTTTTGTTTATTGAATTTCTCTTGAGGGTGTTTTCCAAGAACACATCCCTCACAAATTCCTTTGGAGAAGTGAATGTCAGGTAGACCATCAACCATTCCCTACTTCCTAATTTGTTTCATATATCTAAAATTTAAATGCCCAAACCTTTCGTTCCATATCCTACTGCTTTCATCAACATGGGTAAGAAGTAATGCATAATCGGGTTCAATAAATTCAAAAAATGTGTAGAGTCTAAATGGATGATTTACCTCAATGGAAGCAACCATGGAATTGGTTTTCTTCTCATATATATCCATTGAATCAAGTGCAAAAATGAATCTCTTTCTGGTGCTACATCTTTTCATCTAATACACGAAGAGACGATTGACAAAAAGTTTGGGAACATGAAGCACATTCTTGAAGCTTCAATTTGTGAGTTCAATTCTTCCTTTGACTGTGACCTCGACTGGAGATTTTTCCCCAATTAGAATATGAGGACCTTTTCATGGATACAATGAAAAATATACTTCTTTTGTGACATCCATGTGGTGTGATGCACCTGAATCTACGATCCAAGCATCGAGAGAGGCGTTGATGGCAATAAAAGCATGTCTAGAATTGTCTTTCTTAGGATTTTAATCTTTTGGCTTTTTCTTCTTGGAACCCTCATGGATTTGATCTCCAAGTTTGTTTTGTTGAAGTATTTGGGTCATTATATCTATCTATTTCTTAATACATGTGGATTCGACATGGAATCATTTATGGCAGTAAGTGCATTTCTCCCCTTTACTTCCCTTTCCACCTTTGGATCTGGAGGCATCGTTGAAGGGTTTTGAGTACTCTTCCTTCTTTGGATTTTCATGTTCTTTCCTTTCATATTTTTCTTTAGATTTATGATATTGATGATCATTTCCATCTTGCACATTAACTTCACATGCCTTTGGTCCTTTGATTTTTCCCATATTGATGAGCTTGTTCTTCTCTTGTGTCAGAGACTCTATAAAGGCCCCAATGTAGATCTAGAGGTGAACATAATTGAATTAAATGTGGATACAAAATCTAAGTATTCTAGACAAATTTTGGAGAGAATGGTGAAAACCATTTGTTTCTCCTCAGATTTATCAACCCTACAATCCTTGAGTTGCGACAACAAATCCTTATATTTGGTAAATAAATATTGGAGATTGTTGAAGGTTTTTGGATCCAATGTGATCAATTCCACCTCAAGAATGTGTCCCCTTATATTGTCCTATTTTCCAAAAATCCCTTCCATGGTGGTCCAGGCTTCATTCTGGGTTTTATAGGAGGATATGTGAAAGAGGAGTTCATGATAAATGAGACTACAAATTGTTCCAAATGCTTCATCCATCTAATTTAGATACTTGGATTTTTCTATGGATGATGTTGGTTTTGCCTCTGTGTTCATGGTTAACCAGTATAATCCTCTGCCTCGAAGATTCATGGTCATATTCTCCCTCCATGCAAAGAAATTGTACGGTGTAAGAATGAATTCTTTTGGAAATTCCATTTTTCATTGTCTTCAATCTTCGGTACCTGCAAAAATAATTTGGTGTATCTTTTCCCTAGCAGTATGTTGGCTCTGATACCATGTAAATGTGTTGAACCCACACATAATATATCTATCTAGGAATTAACATACACAGTTGTAGAGAAAATATGAGAAAAGAGAAGCATGAGAGAAAGAATGGAAGAATTCGCATTAACCAAATGAATGAATGATAATTTACACATGATATAATCTGTATAACTTAACCAATGTGCATTGGAGGAGAATAAAATGCACAATAGTGGTGGTCTAGAGTGATATGGATAGACACCAATAGTTACAGGAGTAAATTACCATCTAGTGTAGTCTCTGGGGAAGTTACGAGAGTGAACTTCCACCTAGCTAAGTTAACTAGTCTATATGTCTTCAGTTAACTGACTGAAACATAGTGAAGTGAGGAGGAGATCAAGGAATCATGAGTAATGCACTAGTATGGTGATGATCCAAAGGATAATGTGTGTTAGTTGGTGATGATCCTAATGCTGCATGGTGATAATCCCAATGTGGCATCTAGACTCCACTCAACTGATCAAACTAAAGTGTGAACTTAAGAGAATATTATCCCTAAACTATAGGAGACTAGATAATGACTAATAAACATAGGGAAAACCTTAGGAAAAATAAATCCTATGTGTGTGTGAAGTAACTCCAACATGATTTAGTAAAAAATTTCAATATTTTGAATATTCTAACATCACTAAAAGATTTCAATATTTTGAATATTATAGCATAGCCATCGTGTTGTCATTTATTGTTCCTAATGAAACAAGACAAAGAAATAAAACACAATAAGGAGAACATAATCTCTTAATTTCTATACTTTTGTAATGCTTTCTACTTTTCTTAACATATATTTATTAAAGACTTACTTTAAAACATGGTTAATTTTTTAAAACACTTTACAACATAAAATCATAATTGGTGTATTTTTATTTTTAAATTGCATGCACTTTGTTACTACCTAAATTGTATTTAATGATAAAATCCTTAATTTACAAGGTACAACTCAAGGGGAAATTGTTAACATGGTTACCATTTTCGCCTCAATAACCTATTCTCTTCATTTTAAGTCAACTCTCCTTCAAATCGAGAGGAGTATCCCTATTAGTAATACAACCAAGCAAATAGGCACAAGGTGAAGCTGAGAGTAACCTTAGTAAAATAGAGTTTTGGGGGTTTTAAAATATGTTATGGAAGGAAGTAAAGTTCAATTCCAAATTCAACTAGGGAAATGGAATCAAGGTGAATCAAAGAGGTGTTTGGAGAAAAGAAGAAACCCTCTTAAAAAATTTTCTACTTCATTCAACGATGTGACCCTATTAAAAGAGCAAACCCCCTTAAAAATGTGACTTGTAAGATAAAATTTCTTCATAGGTTAGGTGCAAAAAAAAAATATCACATATAGGAACCTTCTATCCATTTAATGACCAATATAGAGTCCCCATAGACTTGAACATTCTGAGCACTTGTTATTTCATCAAACCCCTCTCTAATCTTGCTTTAAAATTAAAAAAAAAATGTTTTGAATAAATATATTAAACCTCCTAAATCGGAAGATAACCTTGAACTATGACATCAAAATAAATCCATAAGCCAAACATAATAATGACTTATTCTTCAATATATTAGTAATCCTTTTTAAAATATTATATATTTTAAAATTTAATTTTAAAAAATAAAATAATAATAACAATTTTAATAACATATCCACTCTAGAATTAAAACCTATTTAATATAAGTTCATGTATAACTCAAACTTATACACTCATAACTCCCTCAAATAACATATCCCTCTTAGAATGAATATATATACATATGGTGGTGAATATTATCTCTGCCATGAATATATCTTTGTGGTGAATATTATGTTTACGGCGGTGAATACTATCTTTGTGGTGGTACTGCATGAATATTTATTTCCAGTTCTACAGTGAATCTGTTTTGTAGTAAATCTAATATACGGTAACTATGTCTATGACTCTTCAAAACCTTTCGTGAATCAAGTGCACAAGTTTCTTATTTATTTATTTTTCTTTTCAATATGATTAATTTACCATTGATACCTAAATCTAATAGAGAAAGGTCTAACAAAGTAACCCTAGATAGTTTACACAAATCTATAGAATCAATAAAAAAACATTTGCATGAATCTATAGAATCAATAGAAAGACATGGAGAAGAGAGAGAGGCAAAGTTTAAAGTGAATTGGTAGAAATAATTCGAAGTGTGTTAGTAGAAAATATTTATAACAAATTTAGATCCTTTGAAGATAATATTCAGATATATATGGACAATAAATTATTAGGGTTTGAGACTAAACTACAAAAAATGGAGGCAAGATTAGAAGAAATATAAAAAAAACAACCAAGAACAAAAACAATCAACAAAGGAAGAAGAAGTGGAAGGAAATATAAATCCTTGGGACACGATTAAAGAAATAGAAGACACAATAATTAACAATTTCGCCCTAAATAACATGGAACACAAATTGGATATCAAACCTATCAAAGAGTAGATGAATAATATCATAGATTTATACCATGAGTGTAACAAAAGAGCCTTAAACCTCATCATTTTTGGTATAAAAGAACATAAATATGAGGACGCATTTGCAATATTCAAGGAGGAATTAAAAACTAAATCAAAAATTGAAGCAATTGGACTTATAGAAGAAAAAAGGTTGTGAAAAATAATTGAACATAAATATAGGTTTATTCGTGTTATGGTAAGCTCTAATCCCCGTAAATATGACATACTTAGTAAAAATCCAAGCTTAAAAGGGTTGGGAATATTTATAAATGAAGACCTCATTCAGAAATATTAAGCTAAATTAAGGAATGAGGATCAAAAGGTAAAGGAAGACAAAAAGGAAGGAAAATGGAAAATAATCTAAAACCAAAAATTTATTATTAGAGATAGCGGCCAAATAATAACAATAAATAGCAATTTGAGACACTTCGGATCCTTTCTTCGAACTATCGAGGATTTCCTTGGAGAAAATGGCCTATATTAAGTTGGATCCCAAGTGAAATTGGTATTATATTCCTAGTTGAAACTTGGGAGCATGAGGAATCTAAGGTCCCTAACATGGAAAGATTTATATTGTGGTCAACATGGAACAAGAAATCCTCCCATAGAAGGGTTGAAGGTATAGCTTGTTATATTAGAACAAACATCTCCTCTCATATTCGTCTTCATGAAAAGGACCCTCTCAATTAGTTCATTTGGGTAGAGATTTTAGATATCAATGCTAAGAAGATGTATATAGCAACTTGTTATTTTGCACCTAATAATTTTACCTTTTATACAAAAAAAAATCTAGATAAAAAATTGTCCCAATAAAATCTTAGAACAAGATATTTACAGTTTGAGAAATGAAGGTAGTATCTTTTTTCTAAGAGACTTTAATGCTAGAATTGTAAATAATCAATCTATTATCTTAAGAAACGATTCCAACCCTAATCCTATGCTAGTAGTCAAGGAACTTTTTAGCTAATAGATACAAGATAAATTCGGAAGATTTGACCAATAATTTATATGGTATTGATCTAATCATTCTTTGCAGTTCTCAATATCTAATCATTTGCAATGGTGTAATGAAGTAGTCGAAATCTAACTAGATGACTTGTATCCATGGTTTGGGTAGTACTGTTATGGACTATGTGATATCAAATATCTTTTTTTACAACCAAATAGTAAATTTTGACCTTTTAAATGGTCATGATCCTAACTCTCATCATAGACCTTTAACCCTAAATATAAAATTTGTCATGCACAAAAACCCCATTTAAGATAACTATGGTAACCATAGGCATCTGTTTTTAGACAAAAATAAAGATGGTCTCTTTTTAAAGGACTTAAACACTGAATTAAATCTTCTATCATATTAAAAAAATATTGAACACATATATCATAATTTTACAACAATCCTCTCTACCTCCATAAAAAATTCTCTATCAAAGTATTGTGTAAAAAGAAGAATAGAATTGTCAACCCTTAGTATGATAACATGTGTAAACTTGATATAAAATCCATAAGAGATGTATGTAATGAGTCTTTGAAATATGATAAGATCAATAGATAGAAAGGCAATTTCTGACTCGTAAAACTAAATAAAATGCTATAATTCCCCGGATAGAATGGAATTCCTACCTTGAAAATCTTTAAAAATCTCGTAATGTTCTAGAAAAAATCTCAAAAGTCTCTACAGAAGATTATGTTTTTTTCTATATAAGACATAATGTTTGGGGTTAAGGGACTTGAAAATGGTAAATCTAAGGACATTGAGGGATACCAAGATGAAATATTAAAAATTGGAGGGATTATTTTGACCCCTCACATACACACCATCTTCAATTTAGCAGTCAAACAGGGATTCCCTAAACTTTGGACTCAAAGCATCATTGTACACATTTTTAAAAGTTGGGATAAAATAAATCCCTCTAATCATAGGACCATTATGATTAGCCCCATTTTATCCAAGCTATATGGAATTATTTAGGAAAAGAAGATAAGCATATGGTTAGAAATCCACGAAAAAAAAGATAATGTCAAACTGGTTTTAGAGGTTATCATTCAACTGTGGACAACACTTATCATGCCTAGGATAATTTTAGAGGATATTCACAACAATAAAACCAATATCCTTTGTTGTTTTGTTGAAAGGACCAACCTTTGGAATATGTTAGAAGAGATAAAAGTTTCCTCTGGGATAAGAAATGGTATAGTAAGGTTGTGTGAGAAAGTTATTTCCAATTTTATGAGCATTAAGGGTTGGCTAGAAGAAAATAAATGAAATATCAGAGTCAAACAAGGTTTTCCCCTATCCCCTACCCTTTTTTTCATTTACATTGACAAGTTAGAATATTGTTTTGAAGCCGCAGGTTGTGTTTGACCAACTC
>JZKD02S1479373.1:949255-971470 GCA_000966675.3 Picea glauca | reverse complement strand
AATAATATTGTAAAGTAACATAAGTATTAATTAATTTATACATTAATACATTAATTAGTTTATACATTAAATACATTATTAATAATGTATTTATTAATATTATTAATACACTAAAATATTTATATTTATATTTATAATAAAACATAAATATTGATATTAAAAAAATAATTTTAAAGAATTGATACATTAAAAAGGTATCAATACTTTAGTAATACATTATTAAAGTATTAATACCTTAATAAATACATTATTAAAGTAATAATACATCAATACATTAGTAATACAATATGAAAGTATTAATGCATTAATACAGTAATTTACAATGACCATGCTTGAGTATGGTTGGCCATGATCATGGCTAACTTTGGTAGAACTTTGTTGACTTTGGGAAGGAAAGGTTCACTATGGTTGACATGGTTAATTATGGTTGACCATGACCATGGTTAACTTCAATAGACCTTCATCATGTTTAACTTCTGTAGACCTTCACTATTGTTTTCATTTACTATGGATGAACTTCATTATGGTTGAACTTGGTTGACCATGGTTAACAATGGTTAACCATGTTTGACAGTGGTTGTCCATAAATGATCATGGTTAGTCATGAACATAGTTGACCAAGACTATGGATGACATTCAGATAGTGAAATTTGGAAGTGTTTGTCACATTATGACGACATGATATTTGCGTAATAATGTGACAGTGAATCTATGTTGATGAAATTGTGATGACGAGGCTATGTCCATCAGATTGTGAAGACAAGATATTTGCATCACAATATGATGACAAGACATTTTCATTACATTCCAATGCCGAGGCTATGTTCATCACATTGTGATGACAGTATACTTTTTGTCACATATTGACGACGATGGCGATATTGGGATGAGGGTTTTAGGTTCATCACATTGCAATGACAGGTCATTTAAGTAAAGGTTGGCAATGTGATGAACATAAATGTCCTATGTTCATCGTAGAAATTTTTTGACTTTGGGAAGGAAAGGTTCACTATGGTTTACATGGTTAATTATGGTTTACCATGGCCATGGTTAACTTCCATAAACCTTCACCGTGGTTAACTTTCATAGACATTCACTATGTTTGATGTTTACTATGGATGACCTACACTATTGTTGACCTTGGTTGACCATGACCATGGTTGAATGTGGTTGAATATGGTTGGCAATGGTTAACCAAGTTTGACAGTTGTTATCCATAGGTGACCATGGCTGGCCATGATCATAGTTGACTAAGACTACAGATGACATTCAGATAGTGAAATTTGGAAGTGTTTGTCACATTATGACGACATGATATTCATGTAACATTGCAACAATGAAGCTATTTTGATGAAATTGGGACGACGAGGCTATGTTCGTCAAATTGTGACAATATGGTTATTTTTGTGACATTTCAAGGGAGGGGATAAGTTCACGAGATTACGACGACAAGATATTTTCATCACAATATGATGAGAGGATATTTGCACCACATTTCAATGATGGGGCTACGTTTATCATGTTGTGATGACAATAGATTGTTTGTCACATATTGACAATGACGGGGATATTGTGACGAGGGGTTTATGTTCATCACATTACAATGACATGTCATTTAAGTAAAAAGTGGAAATGTCATGAACATAAATGTTGTATGTTCATCATATGTCGAATGGATATGTGATGAAAATAAATGTCGTATGTTCATCACATAGCGATGACAAGATATTTATTTCAACAATGGGGCGTTGTTCATAATAGAGTGATGACAGGACATTTTTTTTCACATTATGAAGATAGGATATTTGTGTCACAGACGGTGAGGATATGTTCATAACATTAGGATGATAAGGTTTTGTTCATCAAATTGCAACAATATGGTTATTTTCATCACATTACGATGATGAGGTTATGTTCGTCACATTGCGACAATATGGTTATGGGCAGCCATGTTCGTCACATTGCGACAATATGGTTATATTCATCAAATTGTGACAATATGGTTATGACAAGACATGCTCATCACATTGTAAAAAATATTGTTATGGCGACTCATGTTCTTCACATCGCGACAATATCGTTGTGTTCGTCACATTGTGACAATATGGTTATGGCCAACCATGTTCAACCATTGTCAACCATGGTCAACCATAGTCAACCATGGTCATTGTCAATCGTCACAATGTCAATATGTTTATGGCCAACCATTGTTAACCATAGTCAACCATTTTCAACCATGGTCAATATCATTGTGTTCATCACATTGTGACAATATGGATATGGCCAACCATGTTCAACCATTGTCAACCATGGTCAACCATAGTCAACCATGGTCATGGTCAATCAAGGTCAACCATATTTATATTTGTCACATTGTGAAAATATGGTTATGTTCGTCACAGTGTATGTTTAGCATATAAGACCAGGTTTGTATGTTGTTTTTTTACATTAAGACTGTTGGAGCCACCCTTGTTTTTACCTTGCACAATTTTCAATTTTTGATACTTGAAATCTGAAGATTGATTTTCTTTTTTTCGAGATCTTAAGACTCTGAAATCTTGTCGCCTGGACAACAATGCTTTCCCACTTTCAAATTAGATCTTTTCACAAGTATGTTCACTCTTTTGTTTCATTTTCGGGGTCTCGCAGGTCGGATACTTTAAACCTTGAGTTCACACAGCCCGAGTCACAAAAATGGTGAAGTCATTTTCAAGTTCCGCCCAAGACATTAATAGGGTAAAAATTTTGACCTGTGATTAGACTTCGTTAGGGTTTCATGCCTCAGCCTTCGTCAAACCCAAGTTTCTGTTCTTACATCCCCGAGAGCCGAGAACGCGATAATTTTGTGATAACCTTAGTAAAAGATTAAAGGTCAAAAAACTAACCATGGTTAAATTTGGTTCTCAGTGCTTTGCCACTCGACACTTTCTTTCATAAAGCTAAAGCGCCTAAAACCCTGACTCACAAGGTTGTGACATGATTATAGCAAGATTAATTATTAGCCTAATCTAAGATTTTCTTCCCATAATTTGAGCCTTGATTATTGCCACATCGCGGTATCGCGACTCGGCATACCATTCTCCCAAAAATTTGTCTTCAAACTTCTGAGTCGCGATATGGCGAATAAATTAATTATGCAATTAATGATGCTCCAAATCATGATTACTATTAATTGAATCCAAATCATCCCTCGCAGTATCGTGAGTTGAAGAGTCGAAATGTTAAAAGGAAATTCACGATGCAGCGAACAACGAGAAAATTATTTAAGTTGCTAAGAATTGAAATTTTAAATTAAAACGAGATGCGTCCCATGCATCGAGGTTTGCACATTTCACGAGGTAGCTACTTGCTCTCCATACCCCGACGGCCTGTCAAGCCGTTGAACATTGATGACCTTAATGAAGAATTAGGGCAAATCCATGAATAAATAAGATCGGATTTACGCAATAAATTTGTTTCTAATTGTGATTTGACAGACTCATTTTGAATAGTACGGAATTTTCAAATATATACGGGAGTTTCATTTTATTTTAAACATTTATCATAAGCGCATAGAGCTCACCCTTCTACGAGTGAACTAATTTATGCATGTATACACAGGTCTATCACAGAAGAGAGAAAAAGCAAGCTTCAGCCATGGCTCCACGGAAAGCCGCGAAGGCAAAGGTCGAGATCGTAGCGCAGGGTTCCGACAATGTCTCTGATACTTCACCTCAGACTGGCGACTCAGTACCCAGCTGGTCGTTTGTTTCAGATATTCTTCAATCTGAGTTGGTGAATTACTTAGACTCCGATGAAAATGATAATGAAAAATATGACCTGAACACTAAATACAAGATAGTCGTTCAGTCTAGAATGCACCGAGTTACAACTAGACCACGGCTTCTCCCATATTATGACATGATCCGATGGGCATTGGATCACATAGACCTCCCCACCAGAAATATCATAAATGACCAACAGAACACGGTCGGGACTTTTAGGCCAGAGCATATCCAAACTATGTACAAGCTCCCAACAACATCTGAATACACATACGATGTTGAATTCTTGGAGGGATTCAAAAAGAAGGAATGCACTGAATTTGACAAAACCATGCCCGGTTTGATAAAAGATTGGGTTTCGCGCTCCGAAAAATTCAGAGCAAATGACCAGGGCATCTATTCAACTGCTTCACTAGAGCCACATTATATGTATGTGGCGATGATGACATGTTGACTGTTTGGAAAGGAGGATACAATGCATTTCTACATTGCGTGGGTACCTCTCATATTCCGGGTAGCAGAAGGTTGCTCATTTAATTGGGCAAAAATACTCTCGTACAGTCTGTTCAATCGGGTCACCGAATACCGAGAGCAGAAAGAAAGTGGAATACCATCCTCTTTTTTCATGTTTGCGTATATCATGGACGCGATATGTTCTGTGACTCCATTCCCTTTGATGAACTGGGCTTGGATTCCAGCCCAAGAAAATTCGGTGCATGAGTATCATGACAAACTGTGGGAAAATAAAGAAAACAAATTTATTTATGAAGTTTTCAACTGGGTGATGGTGCCTTTGCACATTGCCATTTTTGGTCGTTCTCCACCTCGTATCTCTGAAAGCATTGCGGAAAATCTGAGCGGTATAGCTGATTGGTACGTAGAAGTAGAGTTTTCCTATTTCAGGGTGTTTGGAGCTATTGTTCCCCTGCTTGCGCTACCACTGTTCATCCCCGACAAGCTGGCATGTCGCGAGATTGCTCGACAAACAGTGATTGGCGCAGTAAGTAAAGATCTCAAAGCATCTTCGAAAAAGGTATGGTCGTTTTTCCCTGTTCAACTAAATTCTTATTCGTTATTAGATTTTGGGCATGCTAAAGCCAAGGTTGTAGCTCTGGAAGACCTGAGTTTGGCCTCCATTGAATATAAAAAACATGATCCTCAGAAAATTGTAAGCAACCACTTATCCAATTGTGGGCTGAAGAAGTTTGAACACGATTGTTCACCCTCGAATGACATTTTCCAAGGGGCGATATCTTATGGGGAGGTGCTAGTCAGGATCCAATCCTTAGCACCCAAGGACATGGCATCGGTATTAAAATTCCAAGATCATAGATGAAGAAGCCTTCCCAATGTGTTGGGAGGTTTGGGTATTTCCGAGGAAAAAGGGAAGGATGTTGAAGGTTCCGAGGAGAAAATTCCTAACCTCGAAAAACACCAGGAAGGGGGGTCTAGGAAGAATCCCAAAGCAGAGGAAGAGACCAAGGATCCATCCAAGGAACATAGTACAGAGATGGAAGTTAAGAACACAGACCCGCCAGAAACCCAGAATCACGAAACTGAGACGAAGACCTCTGATCCTCCGAAGAAGCAGGACTCATTCGTCACACTAGGAACGGTAGCGAAACAGATCGGGGAACCCATCACTTCTGTCACCCCCTCACAGTCAACGCAAGGGACTATAGACGAGGGATGGAATTTCTGTGAGGATCTAATGCCTATTAGAGCGGAAGAACTTCCCCCAAATGAGTTCTTCTTTGACAAAAAGAGGAAAGTAGTTGTGAAAAGGGAGTTCTACCAGCATGAAGGATCAACAATTAAAAAATTCAAAGTGATGACAGATGGAAAGAATAAAAAGAGTGACGAATTCGCCACAGAGATCGCAGTAACGCTAGGAGAGTATGCGTCGGCAAATTAATTCTCGGTCGAGATGTTGAAAAATCAACTCAAAAGAAAGAATCGCCTGATCAAGACACTCAAAGCCCGAGTAGCTTCGGCCACAGAAAGCACTAAGAATCAGGCGAGTGGAGAAATAGAACTGGCCTGATTGGCTGATCAAAAGGAAATAGAATTCCTCAAAACCAAGTTGGAACAAGCAAATTCAGTGATCCGAGATGGTCGGATACAAGCAGGTCAGCAGAGGAGTGTGATCATAGGGTTGCAGGCTCACTTAGAGGTTGTTGAAAGTAGAATGATCAACGTTGAGGGTTTTAAATCCCGAGCGATGGATCTCTTCTGTACAACAGAGTCTGTTAGACAAAGTGGAGGTGATTTGAGAAGATTGTGTGTTAATGCATCGTATTTTAGAAAATCTGACTGTCAAAGAAAGGAACGTAGAGGCTGCTCGGGTCGCTTTCGAAGAGGCGGTGATAGCTACCAACAACAGATTTTTGACAAATTCTCCAGGACTCACCATCGCTGAACAAAATAGAGGTAATATTCTGTTAAAGGATTGGGAACATAATATTACCTTAAGCAAGGAACAGGCTCAAAAAGTAACCAATTCATTAGAAGAAGCCTTCAATGCCATAGATGGCGAGATGCTAGAAATGGAGAGTGGAGGTGACTCAGAGACGCTAAAGAAAATGAATGTAGATCAAATCTCCCTCGATCTAAAGGAGAAGAATGAAAGAGATTCGACAAATATCTCTAATATGGACAGGGTAGACATGGCTCAAGTTGATAAACATTTGATTCAACCGAGCGCACAACTCAGTGCTCTTGACATCATTGATGCACAAATGGGTGATAAACTTCCACAGTTGGCCCGAGAGTGCTATTTCACTGAGGCTAGCTGTCAAGAAGAGCCTTCGCAGCTTGTATCCCAGTTTGTTGACAAATGTATCATATGCATTGAATTCACGCAAAGACAAGCACTTGGCGCCTTTTGAAAATGGAGTAGGAAAGATAGAGTGAATTCGCTCATCTCGTTTGTAACTGAATTTATGAAACCGTTGAGTTTCTAAACTAATCTGCAAATTTGTATAAATAGATCACAAAAATAAGAAGAAAGGGCTAGACCTTTTGGTATTGATTGTAATAGAGTTTTTGCATTAAGAAGTTAATACAAGCAAATGTGAAGATTCCCGATTCCGTCCCGACTGTATTACAAGTTTGTTTTCTTTATGTTTCATGTTTCATTTCATTCCACTCTTCATAATTGATGTGTATCGCTATAATTTAGTACGACCACTACTATAGCGAAGGGATTTCACCTTTCTATAATTGGTTATTGTCTTTCCTCTGCACCAGCTATCAGCGGGTGTAAGACCAATTTGCATTTACAGAATTATATGTTTATTTACACTGTGTCAATTATTTCCATACTAATATCTTTTTCTGTGTATGTGTGAGTTTTCTATTGACAGGAACCTTACGTTATCTGCAACTTAATGTTCTTCTTTCATCCTCATATTTTTATTAAAAATAATACAGTTACGGGAAAGGGCCTTCTATTTGCATTTTTATTTTATTCTTAAAGTAAAAATTTCTCTTTCTTAAGGCCAAATTGAAACAATGTTAAAATCTCTCCTTAAATCATTTCCATACTGGTACTGTTCCTCAAATGACTTTCCCTGTTGCAAGTCAACCTAATATTCAACCCGATCTATCTAATCAAACAGATATTGCTTTAAATCTTTTTGATACAATCCTTAAAACTGCTAACACCCGGGAGGAACTAGAATGTTCATGAGCAACCATTGAACAAGATATTACTACCCAGGAATAGTTGGAAGCTAGACATCAAGAACGTAGAAATCCTCATTAGTTTCCTATACCGAAGGTTAGTGTAATCCTTTTATCAACCTTTATCATACTTTCGGATGCCTTGACACTGTACTTTTAAGCCTTAAGTACAGACTCAGGAACAACATCTAACTGGCGTCGTTTCCAGGGAACGAAGTTACGAAATCTTTTCCCTGGGAAAATGACAAATTATTTTGTTGATAGTGTTACTCTTTGATAGTGAACATAGAGTGCACACAGTTTTAAGGATTTTTAAAAAATCTTTCACTTGGAGACTCCACAGAAACACAAACTAGCGTCTGGTAGAAAGGGTACCAGATAGAACCCGGATGGCAAGATGATTACGCCTGTTAATGATCCTAAAAAAAAATTATTAGCGAGAGGCTCGTTTGAGGCAACTGCTACCGTTTATAAGCCTAAAAACCCACCTTTAAAGACTAAATGCCCTTCAGAACCTTCTACTTCATGCAGCCCTCGGTTTGACACCAAAAATCCGAAAACCAGCTACTCTGAAGTTAGGAGTGAAATCCACCAGACTTTCCCCTCTATAAACAAAGGAAAGGGTCCATTAGAAAGATCATTGTCATTTGACATCCCAGCTTTTCTTCAGCAGAACTTCCTAGTCTCGCCTGATTCCAAAGAGTGTGTTACACCCCTATCTTCTACTCCCAAGTCGATGGCAGGCATCGGAGGAGCAGGTGGAGGACAACATAATGTCCCTCCTCCTAGAGTATTTGCAAAAGTAGCAGCGAGATACGCCCCCCTGGCTTTACCCATCCCCCTCAATGATTTTCCTGAAAACTACATCAAAAATCTTCCTAAGTTCACTGAGGAGGGAGATCTAATTGTTGTCGAGCATATAAATTTCTTTGACCAATTCACAGACATCTGTGGTATTGAGAACGAGGATGTCTATTCGAGACTACTTGTCCAGACCTTCGAAGGACAGGTCCGAACTTGGTTTCGGAGCCTTCCTGCAGCTTCTATTCGGACATATGATGCATTGGAAGATGCTTTCCTCAGACAATGGGGAGAGAGAAAAGATCACTTGTATTACCTTACCGAGTTTGGGTCTCTAAAGAAAAATAACTCAGAAACAGTTATGGAATTTGTTTTGAGATTTAACAAACTGTATAACAAGATTCCAGCCGCTGTAAAACCTTCCGAACCCTTAGCCAAAGTAACCTTTGTGGGAGCTTTCGAACCTAATTTTTCACTACTTTTGCAAGAAAGAAGAGGAGCCACCCTAAATAGAATGCAAGACGATGCTATCAAAATAGAATCTAATATGATGGCTTCAGGTAAATTAAAGGCTAAAGTAGAAACAGTCAACCGCGAAAATAGACGCTATAGGGAACCAGCAGGTCCTTCGGGGTCAAATAGATACACTGATGACAAAGTAGATGATATGGCCCGAGAAATTAAAGAACTGTCTAAAAAAATCTCTAGGATGGAGTTAGAACAAGTTAAAGCTAATTCTTCTAACAAAAAAGACTTCAGGAGAAATCTGAATCCCCAAAATCAACAGAGACAAATAAAGAATGATGATCAAAAAATACAAGCTCCAATAAAAAATGAAAATTTTATAGGAGCAAATGACCTCCAAGATTTCAGAGATTCGGAATATTAAGTCGCGTGTTTTAGTGATGAATGTTCGTAGCCATTTCTGACCAGGGAAGACTATGAGAAATTTTTAAACACCTCACAACCGTCTAATGAAGAGGAAGAAGGTGATCCTACCGACCTCTGCATGTCTCGACCAGAAACGGAAATGATAGCAACTGATTTTCAACCCAAATACAATCTGAGATCTAAAAATAAGGCCACCTCAACTGACCAACCTAAGAGAATCCTTCAAAGGGGTCAATCACATGAACCTCCTTTGGAAGAGACATTGTTACCCAGAAATAAAATCAAAGTAGCAAAAACTCAAGAGTCCGAGGTGAAGAAAGCTAAAACCCAAACAAAGGAAATTGAACCAGTAGATAAAGTTACATCTTTGACTAAGATCACAAGTGATAAAGCGATCCAGACAAATAAATTGGAAAGAAAAGGCTCGGAATTCTTAACCAAAGAATCGGACAAGGTAAATACATATTTCAATTTTGAAAATGAATTAAATAAAATTAAGATACCGTTTCCTTTGGTAGAATTAGCAAAAAACCCCACTTATCGAAAACAAATTGCCCAAGTGATGGGTGTCTATGAGTCAGAGAGTCACTCTGATGTTATCAACCTAGAATATGACAGACTTAACATCACCTTTGGTCCTCATTTTGAGGGATCCAAAGACAACGTCGCGCCTTTCTATATCACCCTGAATATACATGATCAGTTGCTGCATAACTATATGTTAGACTCCGGGCCTTCACATAATGTTATGCCAAAAATTATAATGGAGAGGCTGGGTCTTCAGATCACTAGACCCTATGGAAATCTATACTCTTTCGATTCAAGAAAGGTTAAATGTATGGGAATGATAAAAGATCTGGTAGCTACCCTGGCCCAGGTCCCGGTCAAGAGCATCCTGATAGATGTGGTTATCACAGATATTCCCCCCAAATATGGTATGTTGTTATCCAGATCATGGGGAGCCAAGTTGGGGGGTTCACTACAATTGGACATGTCATATGCCACAATCCCTATATTCGGAGGTCAGTTTACCCATTTGTACAGAGAAACAAGATTGGCATATACTGTCAGTGATCCTCAGAACCCAAATAACTTTCCCATTTACGTCGCAGACCAAGATATGGGGAATTGCATATTGTCATTTGATGATAGTTTAGAGGGATGTCCTGAAGAGATTGATATGAAGCAGGAAGAACTTAGTCCCTTGGCAGAAGAGCTGTGCAAAAATGGTATCTGGAAAATGTACTTCGATGGCGCTTCGTCTTCTGAAGGAGCTGGTGCCGACGTACTTTTAGTAGCACCTGAAGGTAAGTTTATTGTTCCCTTCTCATATTGTTTGCAGTGGGATATAGATTACACAAATAACGTATGTGAGTATGAAGCATTAATCTTAGGTTTATAGGCTGCAAAGAAGCTAAATATAAAGAACTTGGAGGTTTACGGTGACGCTGAATTAATAGTAAGACAAGTAAATCGACAATACCTAGCCAAGCATCCTAGACTAAGAACATACAGAAATTGTGTTTGGGATTTGATGGAGAATTTTTTATCATCTGTTAAAGTCCATTTTATTCCTCGCAAAGAGAATCTACATGCTAACGCATTAGCTAAGCAACCTCAACCTTTTCTCCTCCCACAAAAGTTAAACTGAAATATCATATTGAAATCAGATATAAACCCTGTATACCAGACAATGTCCAACACTGGCAGGTCTTTGAAGATGACGAACAAATTCAGAAATTTCTTATGGCAATAGGTGAGTTCTCTGAAATTCATCCAGACCAAGAAAATCAAAACAACCCGATGTGGATTATGCAAGAGGGTGAAGATCCTGAAACCTTTCGGGAAAAAATAGCGGATCATCGCATGTTGGTCCTCAAAAACAACCAAATCCCAAAAGGCTTAATTCCTTTAGAGAGACTTTTCGATCAAAATGATATACCTGTGAAATCCACTTTGCATCCCCAACCAGAAGAAGTGGAGGATTGCGACATAGGAACCGAAAAAGAGTCCAGGATAGTAAAGATATCTAAATTCCTCCCTCCCAAGGTAAAAGACCAGTACAGAGACCTACTCAGACAGTATAAAGATGTTTTCGCATGGTCCTATGATGAGCTTTGAACTTATGATACTTCCATAATTGAGCACAAGATACCTTTGAAGCCTAGGGTCAAGCATTTTAGGCAAAATCTCAGGCAATTTAACCCCATTTTGTTGCCCGTTATTGAAAAGGAAGTTAAGAAGCTTTTAGATGCAAAAATAATTGTACCTCTAAGGTACTCAGACTGGGTGGCAAATTTGGTCCCTGTCAGAAAAAAGAATGGAGAAATTATACTGTGTGTGGACTTTCGAAACTTGAATAGGTCCTCTCTTAAGGATAATTATCCGCTTCCCAAAATGGATCATGTCCTAGAAAGGGTAGTTGGAGCAAATAGAATGTCTATGGTAGATGGGTTTTCTGGGTACAACCAAATTGCCATGAACGAGCAAGACAGAGAAAAAACTGCTTTCACCACACCATGGGGTACATTCATGTATGACAAAATGTCGTTTGGTTTGATGGATGCAGGGGATACATTCCAACGCGCTATGGACATCGCTTTCGTCGAAGAAAGAGACAAGTTCATATTCATCTACCTTGACGATTTGACGGTTTTCTCTAAAACCGATGAAGAACATTTGATCCATTTAAAAAAGACTTTCGAAAAATCCCGCAAGTATGGCCTGTCTTTGAACCCAAAGAAATCACATTTCGCAATGTAGGAAGGTAAGCTCCTGGGGAATATCGTATCTAAAGATGGGATCAGGATTGATCCTAAGAGGATTGAAGCAATAGAAACTATAAGTATTCCTAGAAACGTAAAAGAAATTCAATATTTCTTAGATACAATAAATTTTCTACGAAGGTTTATACCAAATTTTGCTGAAATTGTCAAATTGATCACAGGAATGTTGAAGAAAGATAGTAGAGTAAATTGGATGACCGAGGCTAAAGCATCGTTCGCGCATATAAAAAGGGTCATCAGTGAGGCACTTGTGTTATCAAGCCCAGATTACTTGAATGATTTCCTCATCTTCTCATTTTCTTCTGAACATACTATCGTCGCGGTGTTGCTGCAAAAGGATGATGAAGGTTTCGAACGCCCGATCGCGCTTTTTAGCAAGAGCCTTAGAGACGCCTAACTAAAATATGATATAATAGAAAAATAGGCGTACACAATGGTGAAAGCGCTAAAATCATTCAGAACCTACGTTCTGCATTCAAAAGTTATCGCTTACGTACCAACCAACACTGTGAAGGATATATTGGTACAGCCAAATAGCGATGGAAAAAGAGGGCGCTGGCTCACTAAAATACAAGAATTTGATCTGGAAGTCAAGCCTACTAAATTGATAAAGGGGCAGGGTCTGGCCAAACTCATGGCTGAGTCGAACCTTAGAGCGCTTGATATCAATTGCCTCTAAGGGGGAGACGAAGACACACATTTGCAAGAGCCGGACAACCAGACACATCCAAGCAAGGTTGAAGAAAAATTCATGTCGTCAGGTTGGTATAAAGACATATTTTTCTATATGTTAAACTTGAAATGTCCAGATGGACTATCACCAGCCAAATGTAGAACTTTAAAACTCCACATTGTAAAATATTGCATCTCCGAAAATCAACTATACTGGAAGGATCCGCTCGGGTTCTTACTAGTCTGTCTGGTTGAGTCAGAAACTCCACGGGTCATAGAAGAATTTCATAAAGGAATCTATGGAGGACACCATGCATGGAGAGCCACAGCCTACAATATTTTGAGGTCCAGATACTATTGGAGGTCAATGCCAAAGTATGTACCTGCAACCTGTGTCAAATATTCGCTGCTAAATAGAAACTCCCTTCACTGCCACTCGTTCTAGTCAAAACTGAAGATCCATTTCAACAATGGGGACTATATTTTATAGGGGAAATTAATCCCCATTCCAGTGCTCAGCATAGGTGGATCCTAATAGCCACAGATTATTTTACTAAGTGGGTGGAAGCCATTCCAACCAAAAGGGAAACAGACTCAGTGGTGATCGACTTCCTGGAAGACAATATCTTGTCAAGATTTGGATGTCCCCGAAAGATTGTTACCGACAACGCCCAAGATTTTAAGTCCGTGGCTATGATTAGCTTCTGTCAGAAGTACAATATTGTCCTTGGACATTCCACTGCTTATTACCCCCAGGGAAACGGGCTGGCCGAATCATTCAACAAGAGCCTGGTAAACATAATCAATAAAATATTGGATGAGAATAAAATATCCTGGCATGTGCATTTGAAGTACGTGTTGTGGGAAAAATGCACCAACACTAAAAGGTCTATCGGCATTTCGCCATTTCAAATGGTCTATGGGACTGATGTTTTTTTGCCTATAAACTTAGCGTTTCCAGTGATGAAATTATGGCAGGATCAGAACGAAGAACCCAATCATGTAACCAAGAGAATTAACCAACTGATCGAGGTTCAACAACATAGAGTGAAGGTTGATGAGAAAATGCAGAAGTACCAGGATGATATGAAAGCATTATTCGACCTCAAGGAAAAAGACAGAGAGTTCCTCCCAGGTGACCTAGTGTTAAGATGGGATAAGAGAAGGGAATAAGCCGCGAAGCATGGAAAATTTGATAACCTTTGGTATGGGCCATTCAAGGTCTCGGCTCCAAAAGGAAAAAATTCCTTTCTTCTGGAAAATATTGATGGAGAAGTTCTCAATGCCCCTGTCAACGGGCAGTTTCTAAAGCACTACATGACATAACAGTGGTCAGAATAAAAAAAAAAAAAAACCTTTGTAAATAAATAAATTTCATTATGAATGTTTTGTACATATTTATATTTTCTTTCAAACATTTTCTTTTAATTTTTGGTTTTCTTTCCTAAAATCTCAACACACTTCCAATAAGATTTGTATTTGTTTTTACAGGATTCCAGCTGCAGAGGAAACTAGCAGAGAAAAAATGATGTGCAGGTTAGTGTGGGAAATAGAACAACTTAAAACAGGTGATACCTAAGAAAATTCATAGTCCATAAAGAAAGTGAAAAGAAAAGATAGAGGTGATCTTTCTAAATATACCGGTCATGAAAGGTTGTTCAAGTGGACTAAGGTAACAATGTTCAAATTGCAATATAAAAGGTTATATAACATGATTATTTTTGGCTTCATAATCTTCAAATAAATGAATTTGAATGAATACTTTAAACCTAAAAACAGTTCGTAATAATATTTTTCCCTAGATACTTTCGAAAACCAGTTTCGAACTGTTGTGACCTTTTTGTATATTAAGCCTTTGAATTGCTGCCTTGTTTTTTGTCTATCTCCGGGCCTAACTTTTAGCGAGTCACTATCTTCCCGAGTCTTTGTGAAGGGGTAAAAGTTTTTTGTTTTAAACTTCAGGGTTTTCGAAACAGAGCTTAATAAGAAATCTGGTCTTCACAACTACTCGATCTTCTGCTAATGCTAAGGAATGTCATAACGATCCTAACTTTCCTAGGTTTTTCAACAGCGTCAAAAAATTCAAAGCTTGCTTGAACAGGATGTCCCTTAAAATTTTATTGTATTCCCCTGTCTCCCTAAGAACGAAGGTCTTGTGAGGGTCAAAGGAAGATTGATACTGAGTAATCAAAATGAGTTGACAGACCTCTGATACAAAATATTACACAGATCTCAGCCCTGATATAAACTAATTGCTCCCATCTTCGTGTTTTAAAAGTAAATTACAAGACAGGTGGTGAAAGGAAATTCAGAGGTGATTGCCCCCACCTAGTCCAGGAAGACGATGAAAGGAAATTCAGAAATGATTGTTCTCGTCTTAGCATTTAAACACATAAATATTTTCCGAAGCGGTGAAAAGAAATTCAGCGAAAAGGGGTCAGACAACTTCACCGGGGTACTGAACAGGCTCGCTGGCAATGAAGCAATGTCCGAGAGATCTGTAAGGATGTTATACATAAATATCAATCTACTCTGGTAACCGATGCTTTCTGAAAACCTGATCATTTCCCCAAATTCCGACGGGACTTCCCTATTTAAAATTATATAATATCATTCTTTTGATGCAAGCTGAGAATCACAACATCTGTTGAATATCCTAGGGTCATTTCGACTGTCTTAAAGTGTCCCCAAAGTTAGTAGTGAGAAAGGTAAAGTTGTGAAAGCGACTTCAGCCGTGTTTGGAAAGAGTATCTGAGTTCGAAAAAACTTCTTGAAGTACAAAACGAAACTTTTCCCTCCCTTCTATCTTTTTCTTTATTTTTTCCTGTTGATTTTAGCTTGTGACTCCATTTACCCAATATTGGCACTTGGTCTACTGTTCTTCCCGCCTCACAGGAAGGCAGGATCCCTAGTTGGAGCCTATGTTGGAGCCGCCCTTGTTTTTACCTTGCACAATTTTCAATTTTTGATACTTGAAATCTGAAGATTGATTTTCTTTTTTTCGAGATCTTAACACTCTAAAATCTTGTCTCGTGGACAAAAATGCTTTCCCACTTTCAAATTAGATCTTTTCACAAGTATGTTCTCTCTTTTGTTTCATTTTCGAGGTCTCGTAGATCGGATACTTTAAACCTTGAGTTCACACAGCCCGAGTCACGAAAACGGCGAAGTCATTTTCAAGTTCCGCCCAAGACATTAACTAGGGTATAACATTTGACCTGTGACTAGATTTCATCTAGGTTTCACGCCTCGGCCTTCGTCAAACCCAAGTTTCTGTTCTTACAGCCCTGAGAACCGAGAACGCGATAATTTTGTGATAACCTTGGTAAAATATTGAAGGTCAAAAAACTAACCATGGTTAAATTCGGTTCTCGGCGCTTCGCCACTCGACACTTTCTTTCATAAAGCTAAAGCGCCTAAAACCCTGACTCGCGAGGTTGCGACATGATTATAGAAAGATTAATTATTAGCCTAATCTAATATTTTATTCCCATAATTTGAGCCTTGATTATCGCCACATCGCGGTATCGCGACTCGGCATACCATTCTCCCAAAAATCTGTCTTCGAACTTCCGAGTCGCGATATGGCGAATAATTTAATTATGCAATTAATGATGCTCCAAATCATGATTACTATTAATTGAATCCAAATCGTCCCTCGCAGTCTCGCGAGTTGAAGAGTCGAAATGTTAAAAGGAAATTCACGATGCAGCGAACAGCGAGAAAATTATTTAAGTTGCTAAGATTTGAAATTTTAAATTAAAACGAGATGCGTCCCGTGCATCGAGGTTTGCACATTTCACAAGGTAGCTACTTGTTCTCCATACCCCGACGGCCTGTCAAGCTACCGAACATTGATGACATTAATGAAGAATTAGGGAAAATCCACGAATAAATAAGATCGGATTTACGCAATAAATTTGTTTCTAATTGCGATTTGACAGACTCATTTCGAATAGTACGGAATTTTCAAATATATACGGGAGTTTAATTTTATTTTAAACATTTCTCATAAGCGTACAGAGCTCACCCTTCTACGAGTGAACTAATTTCTGCATGTATACACAGGTCTATCACAGAAGAGAGAAAAATAAATCTTCATCCGTGGCTCCACGGAAAGCCGCGAAGGTGAAGGTCGAGATCGTAGCGCAGGGTTCCGACAATGTCTCTAATACTTCACCTCGGACTGGCGGCTCAGTACCCAGCTGGTCGTTTGTTTCAGATATTCTTCAATCTGAGTTGGTGAATTACTTAGACTCCGATGACAATGATAATGAAAAAGATGACCTAAACACTAAATACAAGATAATCGTTCAATCTGGAATGCACTGGGTTGCAACCAAACCACGACTGCTCCCATATTATGACATGATCCGATGGGCATTGGATCACATAGACCTCCCCACCAGAACTATCATAAACGACCAATGGACCACGGTCGAGAATTTTAGGCCAGAGCATATCCAAACTATGTACAAGCTCCCAGCAACATATGAATACACATACGATGTTGAATTCCTGGAGGGATTAAAAAATAAGATATGCACTAAATTTGAAAAAACTATGCCTGGTTTGATAAAAGATTGGGTTTCGCGCTCCAAAAAATTTAGAGCAAATGACCAGGGCATCTATTCAACTGCTTCCCTGGAGCCACAATATATGTATGTGGCGATGATGACATGTCGACTGTTTGGAAAGGAGGATACAATTCATTTCTACATTGCGTGGGTGCCTCTCATATTCTGGGTAGCAGAAGGTTGCTCATTTAATTGGGCAAAAATACTCTCGGACAGTCTGTTCAACCGGGTCACCGAATACCGAGAGCAGAAAGAAAGTGGAAGACCATCCTCTTTTTTCATGTATGCATATATCATGGACGCGATATGTTCTATGACTCCATTCCCTTTGATGAACTGGGCTTGGAGTCCAGCCCAAGAAAAGCCGGTGCATGAGTATCACGACAAACTGTGGGAAAATAAAGCAAACAAATTTATTTATGAAGTTTTCAACTGGGTGATGTTGCCTTTGCACATCGCCATTTTTGGTCATTCACCACCTCGTATCTCTGAAATCATTGCGGAAAATATGAGCGGTATAGCTGATTGGTATGTAGAAGTAGAGTTTTCCTATTTCAGGGTGTTCAGAGCTACTATTCCCCCACTTGCGTTACCACTGTTCATCCCCGACAAGCTTGCATGTCGCGAGATTGCCTGACAAACAGTGATTGGCGAAGTAAGTAAAGATCTCAAAGCATCTTCGAAAAAGGTATGGTCGTTTTTCCCTATTCAGCTAAATTCTTATTCGGTATTGGATTTCGGGCATGCTAAAGCCAAGGATACAGCTCTGGAAGACCTGATTTTGGCCTCCATTGAATATAAAAAACATGATCCTCAGAAAATTGTAAGAAACCACTTAGCCAATTGTGGGCTGAAGAAGTTTGAACACGAGTGTTCACCCTCGGATGACATTTTCCGAGGGGCGAGATCCTATGGGGAGGTGCTAGTTAGGATCCGATCCTTAGCACTCGAGGACATGGCGTCAGTATTAAAATTCCAGGATCATAGATGAAGAAGCCTTCCCACTGTGTTGAGAGGTTTGGGTATTTTCAAGGAAAAAGGGAAGGATGCTAAAGGTTTCGAGGAGAAAATTCCTAACCCCGAAAAACACCAGGAAGGGGGGTCTGGGAAGAATCTCGAAGCAGAGGAAGAGACCAAGGATCCAGCCAAGGAACATAGTCCAGAGATGGAAGTTAAGAACACAGACCCGCTAGAAACCCAGAATCACGAAACTGAGACGAAGACCTCTGATCCTCCAAAGAAGCAGGACTCAGTCGTCACACCAGGAAAGGCAACGAAACAGATCGGGGAACCCATCACTTCTGTCACCCCCTTGCAGTCAACGCAAGGGAATATAGAAGAGGGATGGATTTTCGTTGAGGAGCTAATGCCTATCAGAGCGGAAGAACTTCCCCCAAATGAGTTCTTCTTTGACAAAAAGAGGAAAGCAGTTGTGAAAAGGGAGTTCTATCAGGATGAAGGATCAACAACTAAAAAATTCAAAGTGATGACAAATGGAAAGAATAAAAAGAGTGACGAATTCGCCACAAAGATCACAGGAACTCTAGGAGCGTATGCGTTGGCAAATCAATTCTCGGTCGGGATGTTGAAAAATCAACTCAACAGAAAGAATCGCCTGATCAAGACACTCAAAGCCTGAGTAGCTTCAGCTGCAAAAAGCGCTAAGAGTCAGGCGAGTGGAGAAATAGAACTGGCTGGATTGGCTAATCAAAAGGAAATAGAAGTCCTCAAAACCAAGTTGGAACAAGCGAATTCAGTTATCCGAGATGGTCGGATACAGGCAGGTCAGTAGAGGAGTGTGATCACAGGGTTGCAGGCTTAGTTAGAGGTTGCTGAAAGCAGAATGATCAACGTCGAGGGTTTTAAATCCCGAGTGATGGATATCCAGGGCAGGATCTCTTCTGTACAACAGAGTCTATTAGACAAAGTGGGGGTGATTCGAGAATATTGTGTGTTAATGCATCGTATTTCAGAAAATATGACTGTCAAAGAAAGGAACGCAGAGGCTACTCGGGTCACTTTCCAAGAGGCGGTGATAGCTACCAACAACATATTTTCGATAGATTCTCCAAGACTCACCATCGCTGAATAAACTAGAGGTATTATTCTATTAAAGGATTGGGAACATAATATTACCTTAAGCAAGGAACAGGCTCAAAAAGTAACCAATTCATTAGAAGAATCCTTCAATGCCATTGATGGCGAGCTGCTAGAAATGGAGAGTGGAGGTGACTCAGAGACGCTAAGGCAAATGAATGTAGATCAGATCTCCCTCGATCTAAAGGAGAAGAATGAAAGAGATTCGGCGGATATCTCTAAGATGGACAGGGTAGACATGGATCAAGTTGATAAACATTTGATTCAACCGAGCACACAACTCAGTGCTCTTGACATCATTGATGCACAAATGGGTGATAAACTTCCACAGTTGGCCCGAGAGTGATATTTCACCGAGGCCGGCTGTCAAGTGGAGCCTTCACAGCTTGTATCCCAGTTTGTTGACAAATGTATCATATGCACCGAATTCACACAAAGACAAGCACCTGGCGCCTTTTGAAAATGGAGTAGGAAAGATGGAGTGAATTCGCTCATCTCGTTTGTAACTAAATTTATGAAACCGTTGAGTTTCTAAACTGATCTGCAAATTTGTATAAATAGATCACAAAAAGAAGAAGAAAGGGCTAGACCTTTTGGTATTGATTGTAATAGAGTTTTTTCATTAAGAAGTTAATACAAGCAAATGTGAAGATTCCCGATTCCGTCCCGACTGTATTACAAGTTTATTTTCTTTATGTTTCATGTTTCATTTCATTCCACTCTTCATAATTGATGTGTATCACTATACTTTAGTATGACCACTACTATAGCGAAGGGATTTCACCTTTCTATAATTGGTTGTTGTCTTTCCTCTGCACCAGCTATCAGCGGGTGTAAGACCAATTTGCATTTACAGAATTATATGTTTATTTACACTGTGTCAATTATTTCCATACTAATATCTTCTTCTGTGTATGTGTGAGTTTTCTATTGACAGGAACCTTACGTTATCTATAGCTTAATTTTCTTCTTTCATCTTCATCTTTTTATTAAAAATAATACAGTTACGGGAAAGGGCCTTATGTTTGCATTTTCATTTTATTCTTAAAGTAAAAATTTCTCTTTCTTAAGGCCAAATTGAAATAGCGTTAAAATCTCTCCTTAAATCATTTCCATACTGGTACTGTTCCTCAAATGGCTGTCCCTGCTGCAACTCAACCTAATATTCAACCCGGACTATCTAATCAAACACATATTGCTTTAAATCTTTTTGATATAATCCTTAAAACTGCTAACACCCGGGAGGAACTAGAATGTTCATGGGCAGCCATTGAACAAGATATTACTACCCAGGAACAGTTGGAATCTAGACATCAAGAATGTAGAAACCCTCATTAGTTTCCTATACCGAAGGTTAGTGTAATCCTTTTATCAACCTTTATCATACTTTCAGATGCCTTGACACTGTACTTTTAAGCCTTAAGTACAGACTCAGGAACAACAAAGACAATAGGATATTTGTGTCACATATAGTGAGGATATGTTCATCACATTAGGACGACAAGGTTTTGTTCATCACATTGCAACAATATGGTTATGTTTATCACATTGTGATGACGAGGTTATGTTCATCACATTGCGACAATATGGTTATGGCTAGTCATGTTCGTCACATTGCGACAATATGGTTATATTCATCAAATTGCGACCATATGGTTATGACAAGACATGCTCGTCACATTGTGAAAAATATTGTTATTGACACTCATGTTCTTCACATCGCGACAATATGGTTGTGTTCATCACATTGTGACAATATAGTTATGGCAACCATGTTCAACCATGGTCAACCATAGTCAACCATGGTCATGGTCAATCAAGGTCAACCATATTTATGTTCGTCACATTGCAACAATATGGTTATGTTCATCACATCGTATTTCCAGTGTATAAGGCTAGGTTAGTAACATTGCAACAATATGGCTATGTTTGTCACATCATATGTTCAACATATAAGGCTAAGTTCGTCACATTGCGACAATATGGTTATGTTCGTCACATTGCAAGGGAGGGGATAAGTTCGCCAGATTACGACGACAAGATATTTGCATCACAATATGATTACAGGATATTTGCATCACATTGCAATGATGGGGCTACGTTCATCACATTTCGCCGACAATATATTGTTTGTCACATATTGACGATGACGAGGATATTGTGACGGGGGGTTTATGTTCATCACATTACAATGATATGTCATTTAAGTAAAAAGTGGCAATTTGATGAACATAAATGTCATATGTTCATCATATGTCGAATGGATATGTGATGAAAATAAATGTCCTATGTTAATCACATAGCGATGACAGGATATTTATTTCGATAATTGGACGATGTTCCTCACATTGCAACAATATGGTTATGGCCAGTCATGTTCATCAAATTGCGACAATATGGTTATGTTTGTCACATTGTGATAATGTGGTTATGGCCATTCATGTTCGACACATTGCGACAATATGGTTATGTTCGTCACACTACGATAATGTGGTTATGGAAAATCATGCTCATGGCATTGCAGCAATATGGTTATGTTCATCACATTGCAACAATATGGTTATGGCAAGTCATGTTCATCACATTGAAAAAATATGGTTATGTCCATTAAATTGTGAAACTCAACGCAATGTTCATCAAATTGAAAGACTCAACAATATGTTCGTCACATTGTAACAACAAATCGTTTACTGAGTTATAGTTATTATAAGAGCATTGATAACAAATCATATGGATCTTTGTAGATGATGAGTTATATTGTTCTAAGGACATTCATAACAAATCTACTTGATTTATACATTATAGATGATAATTTATATTTGTCTTAAGAACATTTAAAGGAAATAAACTTGTTTTACCAGTTGCACATGACAATTTATACTAATTCTAAAAACATTGATACAAAATCAACTTGAAATTTGATGATGATTTATTATTGTTACA
>JZKD02S1479373.1:933608-946692 GCA_000966675.3 Picea glauca | reverse complement strand
GGAGGTTGAAACACCTACACAAAGCACTTCACATCCACGTGGTCGTAAGCATCTGCCCTGGTAAAACAATGGCAACACATTATAAAACTTTTTAATTGGCATCCAATTACACAGTTAATTGAAATTCCCACACAAACGAAACAGCAAGGCTGACCATACGCATCCGTCCAGTAATAATAATTTATGTTGTTATTTCTTAATCACTAAAAGTGGCAATCTGGTGATGAGCAAGTTATTTTTTAATCCTATTTAGTAAATGTGAAAAAGTAATCACATAAACGTAAGTCTTTATAAATGAGAGGAAGTTAATTTATCAAAATCTCATCCATTGATTAGAGAGGACGACGAAGAATATGCCAACATCTTCAATTGCCAACCCTAAGATTGAAATTTATGATTAAAAGGTTGATTAATCCACCAATTCCAATAGGGGGGACGCCTATCGGCGTAAAAATTTGTTAAAAATTATATTTTCCACTATATTTAAAAAGTATGGAACCATAAATTAATTAAGAAGAAGAAAAATCCTAATTTCAAAAAAATAATTGGTCAAAAATATTTTTAATAATGAAAGCATGGAAAAATGACTAAAAACACAGTTGAAAAAAAAATTAGAAGAATTTGAAAATGGATGGAAAAAAAAGCATGTAAAAAAATAATGTGGAAACATTATGGATCATAAAATTTACATATAAAAAACCCACCTAAGAAGGGAGGCGAGTGGTGTCATTAGCACCATTTTTAAAAACGGGGTAAAAAATGTGACCCAAAAAAAAATGAGAACTTTATAGAGTTCTCGTTATGTTGGTAACTATGTTCTCATTGTAGCTATCCAATTCATTACGATCTAAGGGTGTGATCACGTGAAGGATATTTGTCTCAAACAACATCTGTTGCTTCTTGAATTTCAATAATGCATTCTTGTTGAAAGCCCAATCAATACCAAGTAAGTCAGGGTAAGGATCAAAAGCATCTATAATCTCTATCACTTCAAATTCATCCTTTTTTTTTACCCCTTCTATGTTCACTTCAAATTTCTCCAATCGACCTATAGGTTATCCCCTATACGAATTTTCCAACCACAGTTGAATGGGGGACCAAACTAAATTTGGTTTACCCATCAATTCCCATGACTTATTCAGCAAAATTTTCACGTCATAGCCTATATCCAACATGACTCCATCCATTTCTTAGCTCCCAAGTTCAATTGTCATCTTGAATTCTCTTCATGGGTGCCTCTTATTATTGACTTGGCACAAATTCTTTTCTAGTATGGGGGGATAATATCACTCTCTCTGTCCCGTCTCCCCCCATACAGGTTACTAACATGATCTGTGTTAACTTTCATGCAACATCAAGATCATTTAACAATATCAAGAAACAACATAAGAAGTTACTTACTTGATCCTCAGTTTTTGTTTCATGACCTAAGTCATGCAATGCTTCTCCATGCATTGTGCTCTTCAACTCTTCATGGTGATGTTCCTCAGTCGCTTTTTGTTCAACGCATCGCAGCTCCTCTTGTATACGCACTTTTTCTAATGACCTCTACATCATGCATCGTATTTCTTCACGCACACAAGATTCCTCCAATGAACTTTGTGTGTCACACTGCAATTATTCATCGGCATGAGCCTCTTCCAATGACCTCTATGTCACTCATTGAAATTTTTTATGAATCCAGGCCTCTTCAAGTGACCTTTGTGTCACATGCTACAAATCCTCTTGTTCTCTCTCTTCTTCAATCTCTCTTTGAGTGTAGTGCAAAAACTACTTATATTGAACAACATCAAACATGGGAGGGAGTTGTGCCACTTTCTTTATCTTTCCCTTCAGTGTTTGACTTGAGTATTCACCATGCTCAAATTCCATTTCTATCTTTTCTCTACCTTAGGTTATCCCTTGGACATCTACCTCACCATCCTTTTTCTTATTCTTGTGTGTCTCTCAACCACCATGTTGCAATGTTTTTTATTCTCTTCCCACTTCTCCAGTAAGTCAGGACATTCCTATTTAACGTTCTCTAGGCTATAACAATACCCATGGAGAGAATGTGGTGTATGTTAATGTTTATGCCATTATTATAGTTCTTTGCATTTCAATAGATAAAAGAAACATAAGAACAAGATCACAGAGAAATAGACATTCACAAGAGACACAAAATTTATTCTGGGAAACCCTCTAGGGGAAGAAAACCCAGAAAAAAATTCCTTATCATAAATTGCCAATACAATGTTCAAGAGATAACTCAAACCAATACAGATAGTCCTCTCCAAAAGATGTGCCACTCTTCTCCCTCTCTCCAACTGGTAATTGCAACTTGCTTCATAAGAGAATGAGCAAGTGATTTTTGTGTTAAAGTGATATGCTATCCTCCCTATATATACAAGGCTAGCACGTGTGGAAGGGTTTCATTGGTAGGGTCGACCTCTCACTCTGAGTGAGTAAACCCACCTTTAATTTAATTTTGGGTCTCAATAATAATTGTTGGGGCCGACTTCTTATTCTGCCTATTACAATTGTCCGATCACCAATCCACAAAAGGGGATTTGGTCAGGTTAGCGTCAGAAGTCACTCCTGGATTGCTTGCAGGAGCATAGCCTGACGCCCATCAGTTTCACATCATGGTGGTTTTTAATGGGTGATCAAATGGAAAGAGACTCAGGGATATGTCACTCTAACTCAGAGACTGGGTCTGACATGTAAGAAACAAAGGAGGTCTTGATCTAACTTTAGTTAGCGAGTTGATTAAAAGGTGAATAGGTGGAAGACTTGATAACAAGAAAGAACAAACTTCTTCGGGAAAAAGGCTTTCAGTAATTTGTAGAAGAAAAACTCTGAATGTGAGATCCTCTGGTTCAGGGCTTCGAGATACTGAAAGAGGGATTTGACTGGATTCTCCAATTCCAAGTCATTTAGCGTTAGGTAAATCACAAGGACTGATTAGAGACAATGCGAATGTCACAATGATCAAATTCTACATCATCCTATAATAGTTACAACTCGACTGGATTCTCCAATTCCGAACTTCTCTAACACAGTTTGAAAAAGGAAGTGATAGAAAATGACATTCATAAGGCAATAATTCTCAAGAGTTCGTACATAACCAGAAATAACAGTGCCTCATTAAAGATCTACAACCGAGAGCCTTGCTCAACCATTGATCCTTTACAAAATACAAAGACTGAGTCTATATACTCAGCAAAATTCGCCTATCAGAGGCATGTTCAGTCATCCGAGTGGTGTCCCTTCAGCCAAATTTGGATGGATAACTTTTGTCAGAAACCGCCTTAACTGTGCATGGTTCCTGCAGGGGAGATAGTTGCAACATGAAAGGCCAACATGGCGTGCACATATTTTCTCTAGTCAGATGAGGACCAACCAAGGCTTCTTTAGAAACATGGGTACGCAGGACCCTCTCGAGAAGACTTCTTGCCATATTATCCATACTGTGCACTTAATGACTGAGGATAGGTTTCAACCACCCCCTCACGTCTTCATTTGCTCCAGGCGAAAACCAGGATCGAGGTCAGATCAGATGGCGCATGGAGATCACGATGATCCTTTCAGAAACTAGACTCGACGCCTTTGACCCCTTTTTTTCATGACTTCTTCCTTTCCCAAGTGACCACGGACTGTGACCCTGAGTCTATTCCCAAAGCTCTCTCGGCATTCGCGAATAGAAAGAGTTAATTCTTACTTATTCACAGCTGCGATGAGAGAAACGTCGAGATGGTTCAATCGAGCGCCGTGCGTCTCTCCCAGATCCGACGGTCCTGAAATTACTTGGTGATGTCGTGGGCCCAGGTCCTGGACACTCCCGACACCTCGTGCATCGAGAATTTGATGGATTTGTTTCTACGCCTTGGAATCACAATGGGTGAAAAGGTGAGGAGCCTAATCACGCACCAGGTGTCCCCTTTGGATAAACAGTTGAGACTGCTTCACAATGTTGTGGGTCTGAATCTGGGTGCTTTCGGAACTCCAGGGTTTGGGGTTTCGAGATGTGAGAAGACGAGGGACTTTCACCCTTCTAACTTCTGAGTACCAATATGCCGACTAGATCTCGCACTATGTGTCACTATATCGGACGACCCAGATTCAAACATGAAAAATAGGCGATTTCTTTGACGCTATATATCATTTAACTTGGTAGCCCCGATATCCTGATGATTGTTGATCTGCCCTTGTGGATGAATCTGGACCGTCGATGACATAACTTCGCCTTCGACGTGCTTGGAAGCCTTAAAACGAGTTTTTTTTTTTAAATGTTGCTCTCGGGCGCTTCTAGTGCATCTTACAGACCCAAACACTCTTGCGGCTAGGACAAGAAATGTCGCTACCATTAGGCTCCATGGGGGATAGAGTCATCCCTCCGATGCTCTAAGGACTACTTTTGCAGATTCAGTGCCTTGTTGTTGGGATATGGAGTCATTTATTAAGCCAAAAACAGAAAATAGAAAACAATATTTACAAAACAAAAGAAGTCGCCTACGGCTTACCAAAAACATTTTTTTAGGAAATGCCCATTCACTGGGCCATCAAAAACTTCTTTGCCTCTCAAATCCTGCAACCTGTAGGTGTTGTTTGAAAATACCTCAGAGATCTTGAGGGGCCCAAACCAGAGGGCATCAAACTTACTGTGTTTGCCCCTATCCTGCCTGGGCGCATCCCATTTGAGCACTAGATCACCCAGCTCAAAAAATTTGTTTTTTCTCTTTCTGTCAAAGGTTTGCTTAATCTTCTGTTGATGATGGTAGGCCCTGTTCATGGCCTGTTCCCTAATCTGTTGTACTTCCACCATCTGATGAATCCTTCTGACCATATGGTCAGGCTCTCCTTCAAGGTCCTGGAGGAATTTTTCCACAGATAAAGCGAGTTGGGTAGGAAAAACAAACTATGTTCCATAAACAAGTTGGAAAGGAGAGATGCCCAGAGACTTCTTTGTCGTCACCCAGTCGGACCATAAGGAAAATTTGAGCTTAGAATCCCAGGCCCTTTTATTGTCTTCCAATAATTCTTTTATGAGCTTAATCAGACTTTTATTGGAAAACTCTGCTAGTCCATTTCCTTGAGGATAATAGGGAGTAGAATGGATCAGCGAAATCTCAAACTGTTCACAGAACTTGACCAAAGGCTCAGACCTGAAAGAGGCAACATTGTTGGTGATGATTTTGTTGGGACAGCCAAATCTGGCTATGATATCCTCCAGGAAGCCGATAATTACTTTGTGAGAAGTACTCTTGGTAGGGATAGCTTCTATCCACTTGGTGAAATAGTTTGCTGCAGTCAGGATCCATCTATGTTGACCGCTTGAGGGAGGATGAATTTCTCCAATGAAGTCCAACCCCCACTGCTGAAAAGGTGATGAAGCTACTATAGGCTTTAATGGTAGTGATCTGAGTTCTTGCTTCCCTGAGAACTTTTGGCATTTGATGCAAGCTCTGATTTCTCTGCAGACATCAGCGAATAAAGTAGGCCAGTAATATCTAGCCCTGAGGATCTTATGAGATGTGGTCTTCCAAAAATGATGCCCCCCACAAAGGCCATCGTGGAAATCAGACATGACCTTCTGGGCTTCTTGCATGTCCAGGCATTTTAAAAATACCCCTAGAGGGTCTTTCCAGTACAAGGCTCGGTCAAAGAGGCAATATCTCAGCGCCCTTAGTTTTAAAGCTCTCGCCTTGCTTTTTCCCATTCCATCAGGAGGCTTCAATTCTTGCAGAAAGTACAAGATATCCTTGTACCAGGTGCATGCCGCTAGTGACAAGGC
Organism: Picea glauca; assembly: GCA_000966675.3. Classification (NCBI taxonomy): domain Eukaryota; kingdom Viridiplantae; phylum Streptophyta; class Pinopsida; order Pinales; family Pinaceae; genus Picea; species Picea glauca. The sequence goes on along the minus strand of JZKD02S1479373.1, from coordinate 940,919 downwards.
ACCCTGAGAGTTCTTATTGGATGACTCATCTTGCGGATTTTCTAAACAGGGATTGATGAAGATAATGCCCAAGGCTTCACAATTAGATTCATCCAATAGCTTGGATAAACCCTACCCCTTTATCAACTTGGTGGGCTTTATCTCCAAATCAAATTCCAAGATTCTAGCAATCCATCTACCTCTTCTCCCATCTATATTGGGTTGCACAAGGATGTCCTTCACAGAAGCCGAAGGAACATATGCGGTTACCTTTGAGTGCAAGACGTAGACTTTGAAATCTTTGAGAGCTTTCACTAGGGCATAGGCCTGCTTCTCCATGATTTCATACCTGATCTATGCATATCTTAATGCCCTGCTAAAGAAGGCAATGGGTTGCTCCCGTCCTTTCTCATTTTTCTGCAATAACATCGCTGCTACCGTATCGAAAGAGGCAAAGGAAAAAACTTGGAAGGGTTTGGAAAAATTAGTACTGATCAACACATGTGCCTCAGTTAGTGCCCTTTTTATTTGGACAAAATATTCCCTAGGCTCAGCGGTCCATTTCACTTCGTTTCCCTTTCTGAGCATGGTTGTGATGTGCTTCACCAACTCAACAAAATTTGAGACGAATCTCCTCAAGAAATTAATCTTCCCCAAAAAGGCCTGAACTTCCTTCTTGGATCTAGGAAGTGAAAGGGTTCAAATTGCCTCTACCCTGCTAGGATCAATCCTCACTCCTTCTGCCGATACTATATGGCCTAACAGCTTGCCCTCCATCATAGAAAACAAGGATTTCTTTGGATTAAGGGAGAGACCAAACCTCCAACACTTCAAGAAAAAAATCCTTAAGTGATGGCAGTGCTCTTTATCATACCTGGAGAAGACTGTGATGTCATCTAGGTAGATCACTACAAACTGGTTTTTCTCCCCGATGAAGGCTATATCCATGGCTCGCTGAAATGTTTCTCCTGCATTCATAAGTCCAAATGGCATTTTGGCATACATGAATGTGCCCCAAGCGGTGGTGAAGGTTGTATTTTCCCTGTCTTCAGGCATGATCGATATCTGATTATAGCCAGAAAACCCATCGATCATGGATATCCTGGATGTACCAGTTACCCTCTACAGTATGTGCTCCATCTTGGGTAGGGGGTAATTGTCTTTCCTTGAGCTCCTGTTCAGGTTCCTGAAATCAACACAGAGTCTGATTTATCCACTTTTCTTCCTTACTGGGACCAAATTGGCCACCCATTCAGAATATCTCAAGGGGATGATGATTTGGGCATCTAGCAATTTCTTCACCTCTTTCTCCATGACAGGTAGCAATATGGGATTTATCTGCCTCAGCTTCTGCCTGAATAGCTTAACCTCCTCTTTCAGTGGGATTTTGTGCTCAATGACAGATGTGTCATAATTCTTGAGGTCTTCATAGGCCCATGAAAACATATCAGCGAACTCCTTTAATAACTCAGTATATTCTGCCCTCTATTCATTGGTCAGGCTACTTGATAATTTGATAAAATTAGGCTGCTCTTGTGTGCCAATGTTGCATTTGGTTGTATCAACATCTTTATTTGAAACACCACCCTTTACTGCCACATCATTCTTATCAAACATCCTTTCTAAAGGGACTAGTCCCCTTGGAATGTGATTGCTAGGTAGTTCAATAATCTGGTGATTAGTAATTTTATTTGCAAACACCTCAGGGTGAGGGTCACCCTTCGGGTCGGGATTCTAATCAATGTGCAATGCCGAAAACTCATCAACGTTCTGAAGAAAATTTTTGATTTCAAGATCATCCTCGAATACCTCCCAGTGCTTTACATTGTCTTGGATGGATGGTCTGGATCTTATTTCGACCTCACCATGGATATACAACGACAGAGGGACCTTGAATAGACTAGCCGAGATGGCTAAGGCGTCGGCCAAGGTATTTTCTTCCCTTGGGACAAAAGTTATGTTGAAAGCTGAGAAGAAATTATCAATCAGGTCCCATACATCATTTCTATAACTCCTGAGCCGAGGATGTTTGGCCTGATAAACGTTCCTGACCTGTTGGATTATCAATTCTGCATCTCCAAACACAGACACCTCTTCAATTCCCATTTATTTTGCAGCCCTCATACCTAGAACAAGAGCTTCGTATTCTGCCACATTGTTGGTAGTTTCAAATTCTATCTTGTATGATAGGGATATGGTCTCTTGACAGGGCGATATGAAAATCACTCCAGCGCCTGCGCCTAAACTGGAGGAAGCTCCATCAAATAACATCTTCCAAGCAAAGGTGATTGGAGGAGGTATCTACTGACTAAGAATAGGCATATTTCTTATCTTTAAAGAGACCTCAAGAGTTCCAATGATCTGTAACAAACTAGACCCTAAGTCGATGTCAAGTGCAAAGATGGGGTGATTAGTGGGGTTTGCTTCATCACTGACAATATAGGCTAGCTAGGCTTCTCTGTACAACCTCCTGTATTCCCCTCCAAAGACCGGAATGGTGGCATATGTGAGATCCATTTGTAATGTTCCTCCAAGTCTTTTAATCCAAGACCTTGACAACAGCATGCCAAACTTGGGAGGGACATCAGCTACCACAATATCCATGACCACACTCTTCATGGGCAGCTGAAACAAAGAAACCACCAGATCTTTGATGACTCCAAGACATTGCACCCTCCTTGAATCAAACGAGAACAAGTCATGATAGGCCTTTGTCACTTTCAGTCCCAGTTCTTCCATGACTATTTTGGGCATAAGGTTATGGGAAGCCCCTGAATCCATGAGGCAATTATGCAACACTTTATCATGTATGTTCAGGGATGTGTAGAAGGGAGGGGATGATTCATCTCTATATTCTACCATGGGCCCTAAAACAACTACCAACCTTTCATCTTGGAGATTTATTGAGTCGGTGGAAGGCTGAGGGGGGTCAGACTGCAACAGCTTGGAGAGGGATCTCTTGAAATCTTCATTTTTAACTAGTTCAAACAGGGGTACAGGGATCCTAATCTTATGAATCTCATGTTCAAAATTGAAGGAAGGAACAGAACTAGGAACTTCCCTTACCTCAGTGACAGGTTCTTTGGTTGCCGGTGAAACATTCTGAGCTTTCTTTTCTTTAGTAGTGGCTGTTGCAGCTTTAGTAGGCCTCTCCGCTATGGGGGATTGATCTTGGTTATCAAAATTTCCTTCTTTCCTCTTCGACCTGAGATTATATCTGTTAGGAGTGTTGCCAGCTCTTTCTGCTCTACTCAACTCATTGATTTGAGCGTTGATAAGGGATTCTTCATATGCATATTGAGTCAGATGAGGAAATCGGGACCTGTCCTCAATGCAATGGATCTCAGGGTCGAGTTCATCTACCTCCTCCCCTTCTTCGTGAGAAACTAGGTTGTTCTGGAAAGGGGTCTGAATCCTCTGATTGTCTCTATCCCTGCTCCTTTGTTCCCTAGGAAAATCCTATGACACATTGTTATTAGGCTTCCTGAAACCTCTACCATCTACATTTTGGGGATTTCTATAGACGGGGTTTCCCTTATATTTCCCACCATTCTATCCTGGCGGAAAGTGATTTTAGCGCTCTTGCTGTCTCATCTATATGGAGGGGCAGGGGAGAGGAACTAGATGGGGAAGCTTCAGGCCTCTACCTAGATATGTTTCTACCAACAGTATTCCTGATTCGGTCAGTGACCAATATATTAGATTCTACCTCCACGACTGCGTCCTACATGTGGGCCAGCGTAGTTGCTCTCCTTTCCCTCAACAGGAGGCAGAAATCAGGATCAAAGGTGCTAGCATAAGTGATCTTTTTGGAGGATTCGAAGGGTTTTATCTCAGCTGGGATTCTGTTGTACATTTTATTGAATCTCTTGGAGAAGTCGGAGACAGACTCCCCTTCTTTTCTCTTTAAAGACCCAAACTCTGTCATGTAATACACGGAATATTTTTTATCTCCCCACTGTCTCAAAAAGGCACCATCCAACGCTTCTATCCCATTGATAGATCCAAGAGGCAGGGCCTTAAACCATTTCCTAGCCTTGCCTTGGAGACTATGGACAAAAATCCTCATCCACATGTCTACATGCATGATGTTATTATCATTTGTGAAACTGTAAAAGGCTTCTAGGTGTTCTTCCGCAGTTATGTCCCCCTCACCTGTAAACTTGGGCAGTTGTTTGAGGTAACCATCTACTGGGAGGGCATTGAGAGGCTAAGGTAACATGAGGGGTGCATACCTAGCGGCTATAATGGCCTCCATTCTAGTCATGGGGGATTTTCTCCTGCCATAGGGATATTGTGTGGAGGAGAACTCGAAGGAGAAGGAGCTCAAAAAGGGAATACTGGGGATGATATTTTAAGGGGAGTGGGAAACAATAGGGGATTTAGGGAGAAGGATAACGAGCTTAAGTTGGCTGATGTTTCCCTTCGCGCAGGAGTGGTGACAGTAACAAGAGAGGAAGTGGTAAAGCCAGGAGTGGGAAAATCTTTTTTGGTCCTGGTTCTATGCCCAGGTACAACTTTAGGAGAAATGGGAGTGACAAGGATTTTTCCCTCTAATCCCAAACCAGGGGGGGAAATCTCAACAGGGACACTCTCAAAATTTAAGAAACGAGAAACTTCAAAAAGTGGTCTGCTAGGAAATTGAGGAGGAGAAAATGGAGTTCTTACAGAAGGAGATGGCAGATTACCTGGTTCAACGGCGATAGCTCCTCCTTCAGAGGCCTTTACTTTACCAAGGACCACCTCCCGATCAGTTTCAGGTGTATCTAGAGGCAGCTGTGGATGGGACCGCGTGTGTCTGCCTCTGAAAGCCAAAATTGACACGGCAGGTTCTCCCACAGTGGAGTCGCCGCAATGGAGTCACTAGGTGCACAGTAGAAATCTTCAAGGGCTCTGATGCCTGATGCACCTTCAGAATCAAAAGCTTGATGTCGTTCAATCCCAGGGAAGATTTTCAACTTCATCCCCGGCAACGACACCAGAAATTTTAGCGTCAGAAGTCACTCCTGGATTGCTTGCATGAGAAGAGCCCGACGCCCATCAGTTTCACATCACAGTGGTTTTTAATGGGTGATCAAATGGACAGAGACTTGAGGAGATGTCACTCTAACTTAGAGACTGGGTCTGGCATGTAAGAAACAAAGGAGTTCTTGATCTAACTTCAGTCACCGGGTTGATTAAAAGGTGAGCAGGTGGAAGACTTGATAAGAAGAGTGAACAAACTACTTCGAGCAATAGGATTTCAGTAATTTGTAGAAGAAAAACTCTAAATGTGAGATCCTTTGGTTTAGGTCTTTGAGATATTGAAAGAGGGACTTGACTGGATTCTCCAATTCCAAGTCATTCAGCGTTAGGTAAATCACAAGGATTGATTAGAGACAATGCGATTTTCATAGTGATCAAATTCTACATCATCCTATAAAAATTACAACTAAACTGGATTCTCCAATTCTAAGATGCTCTAACACAGTTTGAACAAGGACGTGAAAGAAACTGACATTCATAAGGCAATAAGTCTCAAGAGTTCATACATAACTAGAAATAATAGTGCTTCATTGAATCTTTACAACCGGGAGCCTTGCTCAACCATCGATCCTTTACAAAATACAAAGACTAAGTCTATATACTCAGCAAAATTCACCTATCAGAGGCATGTTCAGTCATCCAAGGAGCGGTGTCCCTTCAACCGAATTTAGATGGATAACTTTCGTCAGACATCGCCTTAACTGCACATGGCTCCTGCAGGGGAGATTGTTGCAACATTAAAGGCCAACATGGCGTGCGCAGATTTTCTCTAGTCATATGAGGACTAGCCAAGGCTTCGTTAGAAACATGTGTATGCAGGACCCTCTCAAGAAGACCGCTTGCCATATTATCCATACTGTGCACTTAATTCCCAAGGAGAGGTTTCAACCACCCCCTCACGTCTTCATTTACTCCAGACAAAAACCATGATTGAGGTCCGATCAGATGGGGCATGGAGATGATGATGATCCTTTCAACAACTAGACTCGACGCCTTTGACCCCTTTTTTTCATGGCTTCTTCATTTCCCAAGTGACCACGGGCTATGACCCTGAGTCTATTCCCAAAGCACTCTCAGTGTTCACGAATAGAAAGAGTTAATCCTTGGTTATTCATAGCTATGATGAGCGAAACGTCAAGATGGTTCAATTAGGCGCCGCACGTCTCTCCCATATCCGATGGTCCTGAACTTACTTGGTGATGTCATGGGCCTGAGTCCTGGATGCTCCCGGCACCTCACACATCGAGAATTTGATGGATTTGTTTCTGCACCTTGGAATCGCGATGGGAGAAAAGGCGAGGAGCCTAATCGCGCACCAGGTGTCCCCTTTGGATAAACGGCTGAGACTGATTCACAATGCTATGGGTCTGACTCTAGGTGCTTTCAGAACTCCGGGGTTCGAGGTTTCGAGATGTGAGAAGACGAGGGACTCTCACCCTTCTAACTCCCGAGTACTGATATGTCAACTAGATCTCGCACTATGTGTCGCTGGATCGGACGACCCAGATTCAGACATGAAAAATAGGTGTTTTCTCTGACACTATATATCGTTTAACTTGGCAGCCCCGATATCCTGATGACCATTGATCTGCCCTTGTGGATGAATCTGAACCTTCGACTCCGCCTTTGACATGCTTGGAAGCCTTAAAATGAGTGTTTTTTTTTTTTAAATGTTTCTCTCAGGTGCTTCTAGTGCATCTTACAGACCCAAACACTCTTGCGCCTAGGACAAGAAATGTCACTAACAGGTCCTAATACAATTACCGACATGATTAATCCACAATGGGAATTAATCCAATGAATAAAATAATAATAATTAATAAGAATACTCTTCAAAGTTACATTATTTCAACACTCCCCCTTAACAAGAAGGGTCTTCTTCAATAGCATCAGGTGAGAGAGGTCTGCATCGTCAGTGGCATCGGGAGGAAAGTATCGTCAATATCATCTTGAAACATTGGCTAGCACATTTACAAGTCATTGAAAATTTTCTTCATTGACAACATCATCATTCTCGAAAGAATTCCATCATCATCTGCATCAATATGTATCAATAAAAATGATACCTCATCACAGCACTAGGATAGCACATCACAGTACTACACTGGCTCAATGTCACAGTTGATAAGCTGGTAACTCAGTGTTAGTCACATCTTGCTTTACATCTAACAACAAGGTCATAAGAAAGGAACCATCTTGCTTTACATCTAACAACTAGGTCAGAAGCAAGGAACACATCAACATCTCGCTTTACGTCTAACAATGAGGTCAGAAGCGAGGAATCATCTTGCTTTACGTCTAACAACT
>JZKD02S1479373.1:918628-933598 GCA_000966675.3 Picea glauca | reverse complement strand
TGCCTTCCTGATCAACCTTGAGTTCTGGTAAACCTGTGATAGCTTTGCATATGTATGGTAGCGCCTTGTAGTTGATGTGGGCCAATCTTCTATGCCAAAGTTCGCATGATTTTTCAATGGCATTGGTCATGGCAGTTTCTAGGTGACCCTTCAGCTTATATAAGCCATGTTCTTCACTTCCGATGAAGATTGCTTCATTTAAGGTTTCTCCTTTAGCCCACATAAGAACTTCTCCATCTATGAAGGAAACTCTATATTCTTTCTTGTCTAAAGATGATATGGAGAGTAAGTTCTTCTTTAAGCCCAATACCTAGAATACGTCCTTCATTGTTATTGAGTTTTATGAATCTAGCTTGTAGTTTGATTCTCCTATTCCCTTGATGGGATATTGATAATCATCCCCAAGAGTCACTTTATGAGAAAACTTCTTTTCTAAAATACAAGAGAGAGTATTTTTCTTACTTGTCATGTGTTTTGATGCACCACTATCAATGAGCCATGTGTCCTCTCCAGGTGATACATATCCTGAGAGGGTTGAGATCAAGACATGGTCCTTAATCATCTTCATAGGTGGTTCTTCATATTCGACTATGTGGGGATGTTGCCTTTTGTGCTTCCTCTTATATTCTTCTCTTCTGACTGGACAATTATTCACCTTGTGTCCCATCTTATCACAATGATAGCATTGTATAGATGAGAGATCTCGTCCCTTGTGTTGTTCTTTCTTCTGAAAATTTCTTGGATGAGATTCTTGGTTGTTGAATTTGTTTGATGGTTGCGGTTCTCTATGAGATTCCCTTTTGAAGTAGGGTTTCTTCCTTCCTCCTTTTGTATGAGTAGCTAGGTCTTGATCATCATCCCTTGCTAGTAATGCTTCACGGTTGGCTACCCTTGTCTCTTCTTGGATGCATTCTTCCCAAAGGATTTCGAACTGTAGTTCTCCTTTTTGGCACATATCATCTAGATGAAAGCATCCCAAGGTCTTGTGAGACCATTTAGGGCTATCATTACAAATTTTTCTTCATCGATGGTGTCTCCAATCGCTTTTAACTGTTCTTTAATTTCTGATATTTGGGAGAAATATTCTTGAATCATTTCTCCTTTCTGCATCTTGGTATTATTCAATTGAGATCTTAGATTCATCTTTCGGTTGATGTTCTTCCCTTCATATAGTTTTCTTAGAGAGTCAAAAATTTCCTTTGGATTTTTCTTGGACGATACATACGGGATCAGGTGGTCTTTGATTGAATCTGCAATGATTTTTTGAGCCCTGATCGAGTCCTTCTGATGCTTCACTTTCTCTACGACATCTTCAGGTTCCTCCACTTCTTCTTTAATGAATTTTGCTAGGTCATTCTCTGTAAGGATCAAACCAATCCTATACTTCTAGGCACAGAAGTTGTCTATGCCTTCTAGTTTCTCAACAAGCTTTGTGTTTGCATACATCTTGTACTTGAGGCTACAAAAATGACCAAAAAATGAAAATGCTTGAAATCAAATTTTGACCTTACTAGGAGGTGCGCTTGGCTGAGGCGAGTAGCCTGGTATACTTGGATCTGAGAAAATCCAATTTTTACCCCTTCAAATCTGATCTGCGGATTTCTGGACTGGTGCTTCTGGTACTTCTAGTACTCTGGTACTTTTGGTACTTCTAGTATTGGTTTTCTGGTACTTCTGGTACTTTTGTGAAACTAGGGTTTCACTTTGCGAAAGATCCAGCCACTGAAAAAGTGTGCTCTAAGTGCCAAAATGATCCTTGGGGGAGGGCGCAACGTTCTAGGTGGTTAGGGAGCTGAAAAGATTTACTTTTGCAATACCCTAATTTTTGGGTACGGTAACAATGACGGTTTTTTTTTTCTCTTGCGAAATATGCTTCCTTCAGGTTGGCTCTAATACCATGTTAATGTTTATTCCATTATTATAGTTCTTTGCATTTCAATAGATAAGAGCAACATAAGAACAAGATCACTGAGAAATACACACTCACAAGAGACACAACATTTATCCTAGGAAACCCTCTAGGGGAAGAAAACCCAGCAAAAACTTCCTTATCATAAATTGCCAACACAATGTTCAAGAGATAACTTAAACCAATACATATAGTCCTCTCCAAAAGATGCACCACTCTTCTCCCTCTCTCCAACTGGTAATTGCAGCTTGTCTCATAAGATAATGAGCAAGTGAGTTTTGTGTTAAAGTGAGACGCTAGCCTCCCTATATATACAAGACTGGCATGTGTGAAAGGGTTTCACTAGTAGGGCCGACCTCTCACTCTGGGTGAGTAAACCCACCTTTAATTTAATTTTGGGTCTCAATAATAATTATTGGGGCCGACTTCTTATTTTGCCTATTACAATTGTCCAATGACCAATCCGCAAAAGGGGATTTGGTCCTAATACAATTCTCGAGATGATTAATCCACAATGGGGATTAATCCAATGAATAAAATAAAAATAATTAATAAGAATACTCTTCGCAGTTACATTATTTCAACTTACCCATCAATTCCCATGACTTATTCAGCAAAATTTTCACATCAGAGCCTAGATCCAACATGACTCCATCCATTTCTTAGCTCCCAAGTTCAATTGTCATCTTGAATTCTCTTCATGGGTGCCTCTTATTATTGACTTGGCACAAATTCTTTTCTAGTATGGGGGGATAATATCACTCACTCTATCCCATCTCCCCCCATGCAGGTTACTAACATGATCTGTGTTAACTTTCGTGCAACATCAAGATCATTTAACAATTTCAAGCAACAACGTAAGAAGTTATTTACTTGATCCTCAGCTTTTGTTTCATGACCTAATTCATGCAATGCTTCTTCATGCATTGTGCTCTTCAACTGTTCATGGTGATGTTCCTCAGTCATTTTTTGTTCAACGCATCGTAGCTCCTCTTCTCTACGCACTTTTTCTAATGACCTCTACATCATGCGTCGTATTTCTTCACACACACAAGCTTCCTCCATTGAACTTTGCATAGCACACTGCAATTATTCACTGGCATGAGCCTCTTCCAATGACCTCTATGTCACTCGTTGAATTTTTTTATGAATCTAGGCCTCTTCAAGTGACCTTTGTGTCACATGCTACAACTCCTCTTGTTCTCTCTCTTCTTCAATTTCCCTTTGAGTGTAGTGCAAAAACTACTTTTGTTGAACAACATCAAACATGGGAGGGAGTTGCGCCACTTTCTTTATCTTTCCCTTCAGTGTTTGACCTAAGTATTCACCATGCTCAAATTCCATTCCTATCTTTTCTCTACCTCAGGTTATCCCTTGGACATCTACCTCACCATCCTTTTTCTTATCCTCTCATGGCTCTCAACCACCATGTTGCAATGTTTTTTCTTCTCTTCCCACTTCTTCAGTAAGTCAGGACATTCCTATTTAACACTCTCTAGGCTATAACAATACCCATGGAGAGTATGTGGTTTGGTTCATAATCTTGACACATGGCCAATATCTCCATAGTTAAAACAAGTGGGGGTTCTACCTCCCCTCCTCCATATCCTCATCCATGACCGTATCCATATCTTACTTGGGGACCTCCTTGATATCCACCCCTGTTAGCACTACCATGATCACCACCCTTCTATTTCTCATGAACCTGAAATACATCGTGGGTATGATCTTGCATTAGTTGGAGTGACCGACAATTGTTCAAATCATGTCCTATAGACTTGCAGAATTCACAAAGTGGAGTATGATGCATCTTATGATATTTCTCCAACATTAGAATTTCCTAAGAAGATCTCCATAATATATTGAGACTTCGACTTAAGTCTCTAGAATTTTCTAAGAAGATCTCTCATGATTTTTTTTAGGGACCTTATCTGTCCCGCTAGTGTAGTGGCCTTACACTTCATATACCATGTTAAGGTTCTATCCCTAAATGTGGTCTCTAGATGTACAATATTTGATGCCTCATCTTTGATCCTCTTCACATACCATATCACCTCACATGTGAGCCAATGCTACTCTATCCATTCCATGAAACATGGGTAACCGAAGGGTACTATCTTGATTCACCATCCTCAATATCGAACTCTATCCTCCGACCTGACTATTGGGTATCTAGGATATTGATATTGATACTTTTCCTAGTGAAGTAACATTGACTTCGTCTTCTTCTTCACTTGTCACTTCTCTTCTTTCTCCTTATACTCTTATCTCTACTCCAATCGCCTCACTATCTACTAATCTTTATTCTTGGTTACAAATGTGCAAATGGGGTGGTTCAAATGGGGGGTAACTACATATTCTTATACCATTTCTCCTGATGTAACTCAAATATCTTCCTACATGTAGTCACACAAGACCATCCACAATTGCTAACACTTCTCCCCCACCACTAGGGGATTCTCCATCTTCCTTTCCTACTCCTGTGTCTCATCTTCCTCTGAAGTTTAGACCCTACTAGTACTATTACTATTGGTGTCTCCACTACATACTCTACTCTCAATGTTTCACCTCTTCATAGGCCTATCCTCATATGTGCATGATGCAGGAGCATCGCCAAAAAATCACAAGCGTGAAATACAGTTGGGCGCACTAGCGCATATTTTTGAAACATTTTGAATTTCAAAAGATCAATGTATTAATGTAATATCTGACAAAAATTTTGAGTTATGAATGTATTTAATGATCGGATCTTGATCCATCACGTAAGATCCATGGGGAATTTATTTTTCTTTAATGTGAAAGATTGCAATACAGATTTGTAACTTGCATTCTTATCTATTCGACTCGATATTTATTGTAATAAGTGATAAGTAGTTGATAGAATTCAATTCCATTAAGATAGTGTAGAATAGTTGGAGGGAAGGCTCAAAGAGCACTTCTTTGTATAAATTTTTGTAATATATTACCCAGTAGAGGTTGTTGATGGTCGTTGTTGTTGTGGATAGAGGAGAATCAAGAAGTAGTTGAATCTATCTTGTATAGGTTAAGGAGTAGTGAAGAACAGTGTATGTATGTATACAAGTTTCAGTTGGATGAATATAACAAAGATATATTGTCCCAAATGTGTGTTGATTATGTATCTATCTGAATGAATGGTATAATTTCTATTATTTTTCAATACTCTGTTATTTCTATTCTTAGATATATGACTGCATTTTCTTTGTTAAATGTATGAGTCATTGTGAGGGGTAGATAAGTTTCAATCGTATCTCTTCACTAAGTGAGTGCAAGGTGTGCATAGTGTCCACAAGGAGTGTGTGACTGAATCTGTCTTGACTCGAAGGCTTAGAAGAGATAGTGAAAATCTTATGTATGCAAGGAGTGCATCGACCTCCACAAGGAGTATGTCACAGAGTTTTCATACTTGAAATCTCAGGAGGGATAACGTGATTTCAGTCATGAGAGACAGAAGTTGTTAGGAAATAGTCGCAAGGAGTGTGAAATTCATCCACAGAGGAGCCAACTATAGAAGAGGATTTTTTCAAGGTGTAGGTTGATCAAGATCTCGACTAAGTGTCTAAGAGATTGTTCAAAGGAACAAAGGAAATCAAGGAAGGAAATCTTAGGAGGGAGAGCAACGCAATTCTTCAAGGAGAGATGTCCCTGAAGTCTTCACTGAAAGTCAGTGAATGAGAGATTTGTTCTCAGAGGGAGACAAATGATTCTAGAGTATCATATCTATTAAAGTTGTTAGGAGGATAACTGTGAAGTGTTTCGGTACTTTGGAGTTTGAAAAGTTTGAGGACTTGACGAAAGAAGAGTCGCAAAGTACAAAGTCATGATTCAATCTTGATTGTTGATCATGGAAGAGCACGTGGTAACAGATTAAAGAGTTTGGGAATTAGAAGACCAGAGATTTGTGAGAGAAAGGCCTGGAGTTTCACGAAGTCACAAATTCTGAACCCTAATGGGGCCGATGGATCTGAGGAGATGCATGGAGGAAGTTTGGAACCTCGGAGAAGAGTGCTTCGAAGAGAGTTGAGGGAAGGATTGAGGATATCCCCGAATTTAGAACCACAAAGAGGTAAGCCCATAGTCATAACCGCGGTCACTTGCAGAAGAAACCTATGTGTGTGGGTAGAGTAATTTTGGGTGCTTGTAGAGACCCAAGGAGTCGCTCTGACTTAGTATTTCAAACAATCCAAGACCAGGAGGTCGAGAAACTCTTTGGAGGGAAGGGGTTTTGCGTCAATGCACCTCTCTGGGACAATACAATCTCCTGCACTTTGTCCTAATACGATCTCCTTTCTCTTCATTTTGGGCCGAACCCCTCATCACACACCCTTCAATCTTCCTTATGCTTCTTTGTTCTACTCTCCTTTTTAACTCAACTCTTCTTGCAAATATTTCTTCTCTTTCTCTTCTCTTCTCTTCTCTACTGGGTCCATCATATTCCTCACCACATTCTAACAACTTATGGATCATACTCAACATATCAATCTCCTCTTTCCTTTCCCCCCCACCTTTTTATCCCCTCCCATGGCGCTAGGGGAGTCTACTCTGCCATTCTGTCGGGATCCATGCGCATTATCCCCTTCTCCATGAATAACATATTTATCTAGAGTGGGATTTCTTCTAACAACCTTCTTCTAGGACCTTTTGTAAACTTTCTTTCATCTTTGTTGAAAGAATCAATGTATTCAACAACAAATTCAATTATATACCCTTCCTTCACCTGAGTAAACCAAAACTCAATGGTTTGAGTCCACTTGTTCTCCAAGATCTTCATCCTATCAATTGTGATATGATCCCAAACCACTGATTCTTGAGGTCTGAAGGAAGTATTGGTAGTAGTCTGCATTTTCAACTATTCATACAAAAAAACAGGGAAATTTAACAAAGAAAACTTCATTCATATCAATGTAGAGATGTGTATCCTTACATCGCTTCACATTTACATTCATACCTTGAGTTTCCCACTGTGAAAACTCATGTTCCTTCATGGTTAACCAATCTTGAATTTATTTCCATGATGTATAGCACCTCATTCTACACCTTCATTATTTAACACAAAACCTTCATGTTACGACAATGGAACCAATTGTTGGGTTGTTTCACGCTTGAATGCATTTTTCTCAACATTGGTGTGTTAAAGACCCAAGGTTTGTCCATAATTGACCAACAAAAACCCCAAGGCATTGACATGTCAATCCTCAACCAAGATTGAAGAAGGTCTCACCTGAGACGCCATGCGGATCACTTGACCATCTAGTCTTTTGTCAGTGATGAAGGAATTAAGTGCATAGGTATCCACCTGGGGTTGCATTTATGTTATTCATTACATATCACTTAACAATTAGCAACGCATAATAAAATGTACACATTCAATCAGACACATAATTGACACATCATAGGTCTAGAATCAATGGAACTTTATTATCATCGTCATTCAATCATTCATGGACATACACTAAGAAGACCATTCACTAACAACAATAGAGCTCTTATGTCTTATACATTATTCCCATCATTAAATTACTTAGTCCCATGTACTTTCAATTGGACTCTGCACACATGAAAGACTCAAACTTACAATGAGATACATTACAAAGCGTAGCCTCATAGTGAGCTCAATAGCATCAATACGACTATCACAACAACAATCCACAAACTAACTTGAGCTAACTCTCTTTTTGTTTTCATTCCTCCCTTTTATATGCTTTTCGAATCACGCTTTTGTCACATGCATGCATTCCACATAACTTTTTTGGAATTGGGGTAATCTTAACTACCTTGCTAGTTCATCTTCTTTTTGCTCTGCGTCCCTCATGTTGTTTGCATTAATCATTTGGGGGATTTCTCGAAGATTTTTTTCTTGATTCCAACGTGCATGCATTGTCTTATTGATTTCTATCACGCATTACAAAAATTGGACCAACATAGATTGAGAGAACTTGGCCTAATGAGCAATAAAAAAAACTTGATCTGGCATGAGCGCCTCCTTTTACCCTTCATACAATTGTTTGAGTGCGCGCAAAACTAGAATGACTTGCATAACTTGGTTTGTGCACGCTCGCTATTTACCCAAAACTTTGGATGCCAACACAGACATGTCGGTTGTATCTTTTTAGGGTTTATGTTAGTTTTGTTTATTATTTGTTTTGTTAAAAATGATTTTCTCAACTTATATAAATTTGTTACAATGGTAAGTCCATTAAATATTAAAAATAAATAAACTCAAATTTATTATAATAAAAAAATAAAAGTTAAAATAATTTTTTATGGTTTTCTTTATACATTTGACTTTTTGAATTTTTTCACCAGGGAAATAAATCTCTCTCAAATCACCATTTTTTTTGTTTTTTAAATTGCATTTTTGAATGCATAAATGGATTCATACAAACTAAATCACTCAAATCCTAAGTTCTAACAATTTTTAATTGAATCTAAAAATATACCTTAAAAACCCCAAAAAGTTGAAAAGTTGAATTTTTATTAATTTGAATTATTGAGAATTTTTTTATAATATATATATAAACTTTTCATGTAATTTTATTATGATACAACTTAATTATTTTGTTGAATTTTTATTATTTTGAATTATTGAGAATTTTTTTATAATATATATATAAACTTTTCATGTAATTTTATTATGATACAACTTAATTATTTTTGGATTTAAGTTATTAACATTAAATACAAGTCACTAGTCTTTGACCTTATACTCTTATTGTGTTTAATGAAGATGAGATATATCGAAGCCTTCATTGACAAAAAGTACGAACGATTGGTACAATCTAGAGGTAGTTTACATAAAAGCCAAAGTCTTATTTCAAACAAAAGAAAAGCAGAATAATAATCAACGTGCCAGTTTTTTATTGGTTTAACGTAACTGTACAACGGGACAAATTTATAAATAATGCAAATTCAGGTTCATAATTATCACACCCCGTAAATTACAAGGTTTTAAATTCAAAATAATTAAACTTGAAAAATAGGGGCATATAGGAGAAGGCTTTCTAATAAAAAAAACAATAATTTGAAAATTTAAGGATGTATATTTTATTTGTTTGTTAGTTTGTTCATAATATGTGGGATTAACTTGTGGGGTATCTAAGCTGTTAAAATCACTGGACTGTCTTACACTTTGGGGACTTCACGAGAATTGAACCTTGTTCAAGAGTGAAAAACTCCTTGCTTTCCACCATTGGATCCAACCTCTTTGGGCAACTCAAGGACTTATATTACAAAGACACTGAAATTTAAGTTAAATCTTTACTCATTAAAAAATCTAAGATAATCATAAATTGTTTTTTTTTTTTTTAACCAGGAAATTGCTATAGGAATCCATCAATATTTCTACACTTTTGTGAATTGGACCAGCTAATTGAGATTTAACTCCAAAAAACTTAAGGCTCAAATTTCTTCTTCCCAAGAGTGTGCGCAAGTCTTACCAAACTTAATTTGGTACAGTTTCTTCCACATTTAATTTAAAGATCCCACATTCACTTTCCACTCATGGATTCAGATAAAGAAAAGACTAAACTAGCATTATGGATGAACCGCGGGACCCGTCCCTGACACAGCAGGGCCGATGGATGTTCTCCTTCCCTTCACCAGTACCACCACCCAAAATAATTGCCCGTAGAAACACAACAAATATTATTCAGGTTTGCAGGTTTATAAAATATTCCAGTATAACGAAGTATCTGAAAATTAAAGATCACCACCACAATTTGAGGCTGCAAGTCACCAACAGTCAATGAAAAGACAAAGATCGTCAGGCAGACAAAACTTCCATTCCTCTCCATTCTCTCCATCCAATGCAGGGTTGCAACCAGAAGAATCAGAGAGAGGACTACGATATCAGGCCTTTATGGAGCTGCTTTCATGGTAGACGTAGGGTTCTACAGTTTTTAATATTGATGGTGGGGATGATGTACGTATTTGTGGACAGTGGGAACTGTGATTTTGAGATTAAGCCCACAAGAGATCAAGCAAGTCCAGGGACATCTAGCAGAAGGGCGTTGATTGGATCTTCACCACCTGGTTGCAGATTAAAATGCAGCATATGCACTCCCTGTGTGATCGTACCAGTTCCCGTCCATCGAGGCACTGTCATTCCACAGAATTACTACCCTCAGGTTTGGAGATGTAAAAGTAGAAACATGCTGTAGAATCGATGACTTCAGTCTTTCTGATGTTATATTATTAAGTTATTCTAGCATTCATCCATTTGGGCCAAGATATGAAATTCTTCTATATACAAATCTCAATGTTGGTTGCCGAGAAATTAAGTTCGTCTAAATAGCAATCTCAATGTTGGTCGAATGTTATTCTACCAGTTGAGATAGTAGAGATAGTTTTACCAGTTGTATATAAAATAGATGGATTTATGATGGCATATGAAGTAATCTAGTGTAAAATATTACCATAACTGGTTATGGATGTAATCATTTCACCGTAAACGGTCAATCGGTGGCCGTCTTGATCCTTCAAGAATCGAGGATTAACCACCAATTACAATTTTGTCTTACATAGCTTAAACGGTGGCCGCCTTAACCTTTCAAGGAAACAACATCATCTAGGCATTTTGTTAGTGTTTAAATACCACAATTGAATTGTAATTCTTATAACAAAAAAAAAACAGACAGACAAGAATCTTTAAAAACATTTTTGAATTAAATTTGTTATTCTGTGTTTGGAGGTCTACTCTGCGTTTATATTTTTTTTGAGTTCGTAAACTCTGTTTGAGGTTTTATCTTTCGAGACATCTTCCACCCTTATGTAATATACCCGTTCATCTTCCAAACGCCGAAACCCAAAATTTCTGGGCCCATAGCCTATTTGCATTTTGTGAATTGGCAATTGACGTTTTGTTTTGTTTTTGCATCAGGTCTTTGCAAACCCCGAACCTTGAACTTCGATCTGCCTGGGCCCACAACTTGATCGCATTTCACGATTCGGCAATCAGTGTGTGTTCTGTTTATGTGTCCGACATTTGTAATCGTTGAAACCTGAATGCCGATTGACCTCCATTTTTTACATTTGGTATCAGAGCAAGCAGTCTATTCTGCTATTGCTTAGTTCATTGCAGATTACTCCTGTTAGTACCAATTTTTTTATTTTTTTTCTGCGTGAAGGTTTATTTAATTCCTTTCAAATTATATATAAATGGATGCATCTGGTAGTAATTCTTCTTAGGTTCAGGTTCCTTTTGTGAGCGAGAAGTCATATGATTCTTGGTATATTCGGATGAGGGCGATTTTGTGTTCTCAGGATTTGTGGACTTATGTTATTGATGGTTATGCCGAGCCAGCTGATGCTGCAATATAATTGGCTCTGTCTAATGTTGACCGTGTTTTGCTGAAGGAAAATAGGAAGAAGGATAATAAAGCTCTTGGATTAATCCAACAAGGATTAAATGAATCCATTTTTATGAAGATTTCTAGTGCTACATCTTCGAAGATGGCTTGGGACATTCTTGAAACATGCTATCAAGGTGTGTCCAAGGTGAAGATAGTCAAGTTGCAGAACTTGAGAAGGGATTTCAAAAATCTAAAGATGAAGGATTATGAAAGTGTTGATACTTTCATGACTCAAGTAATGAGTGTTGTAAACTAGCTCAGACAGTATGGAGATGATGTTGAGAATAAGAGAGTTATTGAGAAAGTGTTGAGAAGTTTACCTAAGAAGTTTGAACCTGTGGTTGTACCCATAGAGAAATTTAAATATTTAAGTCTAATGCAAATTGATGAATTAACTGGTTCTATTGTTGCTCATGAATCTAGGATATCTAGATATGAAGAAGGATCAATGGAGCATGCTTTCAAATCCCAATTGCATGTTACCAGAGGCAGAGGCAGAGGCAGAGAAAGGTTTCATACTCGTGGAAGAGGAGGTCGATTTTCTAGTCCAAGGGGCAACGGAGCTGAATCAGAGTCTAAGCAGAAGTCCCAGTAGAATCCTCTTAATTTAAGAGGGAGCAGCAGCAAGAAAATCAGAGGTATGATAAAACTAAAGTACAATGTTATTATTGTAAGAAGTTTGGGCATTTTTCTAACAAATGTTGGAAGAAACAGACAAATGTTGGAAAACTGTCTGCACATATCATAAATGAGTCTGAGGATGATCAAAACACTGTGTTCTTGACTTGTAATGTCACTCAAGAAAGTGCTAATGATATTTGGTTTTTGGATAGTGGTTGCAGTAACCATATGACTGGTAATAAGGATCTATTTTCTTCTATTGATACTAGTATTAAGTCTAAAGTAAAACTGGGAAATGACTGTAAGGTTACAGTTAATGGTAAAGGTGTAGTTCCAATCTACACTAAGAATAATCAGAGAAGAAATGTTGATGATGTTTATTGTGTGCCTGATTTAAAATGCAATCTTATTAATGTTGGACAGTTGTTGGAGAAAAAGTACAGGGTGTTCTTCAAGAACAAGGTATGTACAATCTATGATAAATTACCCAGCAAACAGTTGATTGCAAAAATAGAGATGACCAAGAATAAAATGTTTCCACTTGTTATGAGAAATGATTTGAGTGGTTCTTTGAATGCTTATAAAGATGGAAGCTTAGATGAATCTTGGTTATGGCATTTGAGATATGGTCATTTACATTTTGGTGGCTTAGATTTGTTACAGAAGAAACAAATGGTAAAGGGATTACCTTGTATTCAACAACCTACAAGCTCTTGTGAGATTTGCATACTTGGAAAACATCACAGAGAGAAATTTGTTTAAGGTGTTTCCTACAGAGAAAAAGGTCCATTGGAAATTCTCCACACAGATTTATGTGGACCTATGCAAACACCTTCCTTAACTGGTTGTATTTATGACTTTCATTTATGATTTCAGTAGGAAGACTTGCTGTATTTGTTGAAACAAAAATCTAAAGCCTTTGATGTTTTTAAGAAGTTTAAGTCTATGGTTGAGAATGAGACTGGTCAAACCATTAAAATCTTAAGGTCTAACAGAGGAGGTGAATACAAACTTAATGAATTCATTGAATTTTGTGATCTTCATGGAATTAAAAGGCAGTTTACTGCTCAATATACTCCACATCAGAATGGAGTGGATGAAAGGAAGAATCAGACCATCATGGATATGGCTCGAAGCATGTTGAAAGGGAAGAATCTTTCAAATGAATATTGGGGAGATACAGTTATTTGCTCTGTTTTTATTTTGAATAAAAGTCCAACCAAGACCATGAGGGATCATGTACCTCAGGAAGTCTGGGATGGTAAACCTTGCAATGTTTCTCATTTTAGAATTTTTGGATGTGTTGCATTTGCGCATGTACCTGCAAAAATGAGAAGGAAGTTCGATGAAGAAGCGAGAGATGTATCTTTGTTGGATACAATGAAGAGTCTAGGGCATATAAACTCTACAATCCCATCACCTAGAAATATGTAATCAACAGATATGTTCAATTTAAAGAAGATGAAGCCTGGGATGGAAGTATTGACAAATCAATTTCAGAGGGAGTTGTGTTATGCCGTGAAGATGATGATGGAGCTGAGCAGGCTGAAGGAGGTGGAAAATTGGTTCCACATGCACATACGCCTGCAGCAAGAAGTCCTACAAGCGAAGCACCAGATTTCAACCCATCTCAATTTAGAACGCCAAGAACTCATGAACATGGTGAGCCATCTCGACATGGTGGACATCAAATAGATTCACAGGTAAGTAGTGAATCGAATCCTACTTTAGCTTCATTGAAAAACAGATTTAAAGGTCAGAAGACTAGAAGCTTAAGAGAATTATATGATCAGAATGAAGAAGTAGATCAAATTTCAAATTTTTCATTAATGGCATGTGATCCTGTAAGTTTTAATGAAGTTGTTAAAGGGGATGTTTGGATAAAAGCAATGGATGAGGAGATTGATTCCATTGAAAGAAATAACACTTGGGATCTTGTCGATTTACCTGAAGGTAAGAAGAGCATTGGTGTTAAGTGGGTTTATAAGACTAAGTTGAATGTAGAAGGTCAAGTTGAAAAGTACAAGGCAAGACTTGTAGCTCACGGGTTTAGTCAACAACCCGACATTGATTACAATGAAACATTTGCTCATGTAGAAAGAATTGACATTGTGAGGATGGTCTTAGCTATTGCAGCTCAGAATAGATGGATCATGCATCAAATGTACATCAAGTCTGCATTCTTGAATGGATATTTGGAAGAAGATGTTTATGTAAGACAACCTTTGGGTTATGAGATTGATAAACACAGAGATAAAGTTTACAAGTTAAGGAAAGTTTTATATGGATTGAAGCAGACATTCTGAGTTTGGTATAGCAGGATTGATGAATACATGATCAGTGTTGGATTCAACAGAAGTCCAAGTGAACCAACTCTGTATACAAAGGTAAACCAGAAAGGTAAAATTTTGATTATCTGTTTGTATGTTGATGACCTGACTTTTACTAGAGATATATCTGTAGGTGATTTTAAAAATGCCATGAAAACAGAGTTTGAGATGACTGATTTAGGATTGATGAAGTATTTTCTTGGAATTGAAGTTGATCAATCTAATGTTGGCATATTCATTTGTCAAACTAACTATGCAAATGAAGTATTGAAAAGGTTTAAAATGTTGAATTGTAAACCAACTGCAATACCTATGGCAACTGGTATTAAACTTAGGAAGTATGATGAGGGATCATATGTTGATCCAACTCTGTATAAGAGGATGGTTGGAATCCTTATGTACTTAACAACAACAAGACCTGATATCATGTTTGTTGTAAGTTTGATTTCGAGATTCATGGAGACTTCGAAGAGTACTCATTGGCAAGCAGGAAAGAGGATCTTGAGATATGTTGCTGGAACAACTGACTTTGGTATATGATACACATCAAGTTTAAACTTTGAGTTGATCGGATATACTAATAGTGATTTTGCAGGTTCCATTGATGATGGGAAAAGCACATCTGGGTATGTGTCCACTCTTGGATCTGGAGCAGTGGCATGGGCATCAAAGAAACAACTTATTGTGACTCTATCTTCTATTGAGATAGAGTATGTTGCAACAGCTACAGTTGCATGTCAAG
>JZKD02S1479373.1:866167-891196 GCA_000966675.3 Picea glauca | reverse complement strand
AAAATAAATGAGAACTTTGTAGAGTTCTCGTTAAGTTGGTAACTATTTTCTCATTGTACCTATCCCGTTCATTACGATCTAACGATGTGATCACATAAAGGATGTTTGTCTTAAACAACATATGTCGCTTCCTCAATTTCAATAATGCACTGTTGTTGAAGGCCCAATCAATACCATGTAAGCCAGGGTAGGGATCTGAATCATCTATAATCTCTATCACTTCAAAGTCATCCTTTGTTTTTACCCCTTTTATGTTCACTTCAATTTGCTCCAATCTGCCTATAGGGTAGCCCCTGTATGAATTTTCCAACCGCGGTTGAATGGGAGACCAAACTAAATTTGGTTTACCCATCAATTCCCATGACTTCTTCAACAATATTTTCACTTCAGATCCTAGATCCAACATGACTCCATCCATTTCTTAACTCCCAAGTTCAACTGTCATATTGAATTCTCTACCTGGGAGCTTCTTCTTACTAACCTGGCACACATTCCTTTCTGGTAGGGGGGCTAATATCACTCTCTATTTCCCGTCTCCCACCATGTAGGTTGCTAACATGATCTATTTTAACTTTCGTGCAACATCAAGTTCATTTAACAATCTCAACCAACAACATAAGAAGTTACTTACTTGATCATCGGTTTCTGTTTCATGACCTAAGTCATGTAGTTCTTCTTCGAGCACTGTGATCTTCAACTCTTCATGGAAATGTTCCTCGATTGCTCTTTGTTTAGTGCATCACAATTTCTCTTGTCTACGTGTTTTTCCAACGACCTCTACATTACACGTTGTATTTCTTCATGCACACAAGCTTCCTCCAATAAAATTTGTGTGGCACACTGTTATTGTTCACAGGGATGAGCCTCTTCCAACGAAAACTATGTCACTCGTTGAATTTTTTCATGAATCTAGGCCTCTTCAAGCAACCTTTGTGTCACACACTACAACTCCTCTTGTTGTCTCTCTACTTCAATGGCCCTTTGAGCATAGTGCAAAAACTACTTTTGTTGAACAACATCAAACATGGGAGGGGGTTTCTCCACTTTCCTTATCATTCCCTTCAGCCTTTGACCCGAGTATTCACGATGCTTGAATTACATTCATATCTTTTCTATGCCTCAGGTTATCACTTGGACATCTACCTCACTATCCTTTTTCTCATTCTCCTGTGTCTCTCAACCACCATGTTGCAACATTTTTTCTTCTCTTCCCACTTCTTCAATAAGTCAAGGCATTCCTCTGTAACGTTCTCTAGGCTATAAAAATACCCACAGAGCATGTGGTTTGGTACATAACCTTGACACATGGCCAATCTCTCCAAACTTAAAAAAAGTGGGAAGTCTACCTCCCCCTCCATATCCTCATCCATGACCGCGTCCATATCTACCTTGGGGACCTCCTTGATATCCACCACTGTCAGCACTTCCATAGTCACCACCCTTCATTTCCTCGTGAACCTAAAATACATCGTGGGTATCATCTTGCATTAGTTGGAGTGACTGACAATTGTTCACGTCATGTCCTATGGACTTGCAGAATTCACAAAATAGAGTATGATGCATCTTATGATATTTCTCCAACATTGGGAAGCGGGGTGGTACATGGCCCCACTATCTATAAATTTTGCATTATTTCATCTAATGCCCAACTGGAAATAAACTTGGTGCACTCATCACCACATAGTTTCTAAGTACATGAAAATCATCTCTGCGATGCCTCTCAGACTAAGACGTGGAACACCATACATACTCGCGCATGAATTTTTCCTTCACCATTTCCTACAATTGCATCATCAGATTGGCCAGTTGTGACTGCACCTACACCAATCATGTTGATGTCTCTCCTAATCTCAGAGTAGCCTCCAAGTGCATTGCAATTTTCATCGCTTCTACCTAATAAGTCACCATCCACTGGGTTAGCAAGACTTATATATGGGGAAGTATCCCTACAATGAAACCTTCTCGATGTTGCACATATTGGATTTGGAATGTCAGCCTATCCAAAAAAATATCGAATTGTTGGTCATAATCCCACACAGTTTCTCCTTGTTTATGCTTATTCTCCTTGATCTCCATAATACACTGAGACTCCAACTTACTTTTCTAGAATTTCCTAAGAAAATCTCTCGTGATTTCTAGAATTTCCTAAGAAGATCTCCATAATATACTGAGACTCTAAATTAGGTTTCTAGAATTTCCTAAGAAGATCTCTCGTGGTTTTGTTTAGGGACCTTATCTATCCCACTAGTGTAGTGGCCTTATAATTCATATAGGATGTCAAGGATTTGTCCCTAAATGTGGTCTCTAGTTGCGAAATCTTCGATGCCTCATCTATGATCCTCTTCACCTACCATATTGTCTCACATGTGAGCCAATTCTACTCTACATCATCTCTACCCATTCCATGAAACACAAATAACCTAAGGGTACTATCTTGATTCGCCATCCTTAATATCGAACTCTATCCTCCAGCTTGACTATTGGTTATCTTCACTTGTTGCTTCTCTTCTTTCTCCTTCTACTCTTATCTCCACTCCAATCGCCTCACTATCTGCTAATCTTTATTCTTGGTTACAAATCTGCAAGGGGGTGGTTCAAATGGGGGGCAACTCCATCTTCTTATACCATTTCTCTTGACATAACTCAAATATCTTCTTACATGTAGTCGTGCAAGACCATCCAAAATTGTTAATGCTTCTCCCCCACCATTAGAGGATTCTCCATATTCCTTTCCTACTCTTGTATCTCATCTTCCTCCGAAGTTGTGAAACTCCACAATAACCAAGGGGTTCAAACTTCATCTTCCAAACCTCTACTAGTAATATTACTACTGGTGTCTCCACTGGATACCCTACTCTCAATGCCACACCTCTTCACATGCATATCCTCATATGTGCTCCTCTCTGGGACAACACACTCTCCTGCATTTTGTCCTGGTACGATCTTCTTTCTCTTCATTTTGGGCCTGACCCCTCATCGCAGACCCTTCTATCTTCCTTCCTCTTCTTTGTTCTACTCTCCTTATTAACTCAACTGTTCTTGCATATATTTCATATCTTTCTCTCCTCTACTCTATTGGGTCCATCATATTCCTCACCTCATTCTAACAACTTATGGATCATCCTCAACATATCAATCTCCTCTCTCATTTCCCCCCCACCTTTTCATCACCTCCCCTAGTTCTAGGGGAGTCTACTCTTCCATCCTGTCGGGATCCATGCACATTATCCCCTTCTCCACGAATAACATATTTATTCAGAGTGGGATTTCTTCTAACAACCTTCTTCTAGGACCTTTTGTAAATTTTCTTTCATCTTTGTTCAAACAATCAATGTATTCACAAGCAAATTCAATTATATAGCCTTCCTTCACCTAAGCAAACCAAAACTCAATAGCTCGAGACCACTTGTTCTCCAAGGTCTTCATCCTATCAATTGTGATTTGATCCCAAACCAATGGTTCTTGAGGCCTCAAGGAAGTATTGGTAGCAGCCTGCATTTTCAACTATTCATACAAAAAAAAGGGAAATTCAACACAAAAAACTTCATTCATGTCAATGTAGAGATGTGTATCCTTCCATAGCTTCACGTTTACATTCATACCTTGAGTTTCTTTCGGAGAAAACTCATGTTCCTTCACGGTTATCCAATCTTGAATTTCTTCCCGTGATGGATATCACCTCATTCTACACCTTCATCTTTTAACACAAAACCTTCATGTCATGACAGTGAAACCAATTGTTGGGTTGTTTCACGCTTGCATGCGTTTTTCTTAACATATGTGGGTTAAATACCCAAAGTTCGTCTAGGCATCGACATGTCAATCCTCAGCCAAGACTGAAGAAGGTCTCACCTGAGATGCCATGAGGATCACATACACCAATTGGTATTTTGTCAGTGATGAAGGAATTAAGTGCATAGGGATCCACCCGAGGTTGCATTTATGTTATTCATTGCAGATCACTTAACAATTAACAATGCATAATGGAACAAGAACATTCAATCAAACACATAATTGGCACATCATAGGTTTATAATCATTGCAACTTTATTATCATCATCTTTCAATCATTCACGGGCATACACTAAGCAAACCATTCACTGACAACAATAGAGCTCTTCTCTCTTATACATTATTCCCAGCATTAAATTACTTAGTTCCATGCACTTTCAATTGGACTCTACAGACATGAAAGACTCATACTTACAATGAGATACATTACAAAGCATAGGCTCAGAGTGAGCTCAATAACATCAATACAACTATCACAATAACAATCAACAAACTAACTTGAGCTAACTCTCTTTTTGTTTTCATTCCTCCCTTCTATCAGTATTTTAACTCTAGCACTCTGTCTCTTTCATTTCTTCCCCACTCGTTCCTCTAACTACCAGTCATGCATGCTTTTGTCACCTGCATGCATTCCACGTAACTTTTTTGGAATTGGAGTAATCTTAACTACCTTGCCAACTCATCTTCTTTTTGCTCCACGTCCCTCATGTTGTTTGCAATAATCATTTGGGGAGATTGGTACAACCTAGAGGTAGCTTACATAAAAGCCAAAGTCTTATTTCAAACAAATGAAAACTAGAATAATAATCAACGTGCCAGTTTTTTATTTGTTTAACGTAAGTGTACAATGGGACAAATTTATAAATAATGCAAATTCAGGTCCATAATTACAAGGCTTTTACTTAAAAATATATAAATTTGAAAATAGGGACATATATGACAGGTTTTCTAATAAGAAACAATAATTAGAAAACTCAAGGACGTATATTACAAATGCAAAGACTCTGAAATTAAAGTAAAATCTTTATTCATTAAAAATCTAATAAATTGTTTTTTTTAATCAGGAAATTGGTATGAAAACTTAGTAATAATTGTTCACTTCTGTGAATTGCTACGAAAACCCACTAATACTTCTCCACTTTGGTGAATGATAAGGATAGATGTTGGAATACGTTAATTTCTACCTACCATCATTAAATCAAAACCTTCCGCCAATCCACCACTATTGTTCTTCCACCGCCTCTCGTAAACGCTCCAGAACATTCCACTGACAATCCAGATTGTTCCGTGATGCTCCAGAAGTTTCCTCTCTCTATAAAATCAAAGTAATGTAACCATTCATCAAGTGAGCAATAGATTCACTTTTTTCTGTGCATTACATTGTTTCTTTGCCTCTGCCCACACATTGTGGTATCAGAGCTAGGATAGTTGTGCATTGAGCTACATTGAGTTGCCAAAAGGGCACATTGTACATTGAGCTGCAATTCTGTATTCACAAAGGAGTCGCTGCCAGGAAGGAAGGCGTAAAGTCGTGGCAAAGAGAATAGCCGTTCCTGGAGGAGTTAAAGCTTCCGCAGAAAGTTTGTAAGGAGACCAGGAGACTGCGCAGAGAGGCGGAAAGCGCCTAAAGTCTATCCGTTGTAGGAGAAACCCATGCAAGAGAGGGCGCAACTATCAAGAGGAAGGCTCCAGTGAGTGAGGCCTGTCACAAGGAGAGGAACCCAGAAATTGTTGCGATAAGAAGTTGCAATTCACGGATTAGTTGAGAAGAATCCACCTCCATTATTTTTTTCAAAACTACGGTTGTATCAGGACTCAATTAAGTGGAACCAGGTTTTATTTTGCTCAGAAAAGTGTTTTTAAATTGTAAAAATTTGAGATAGTGTGAAAATTCTGGGTTATTACACGGTTAATGGGAGCATAAAATGAGAAGTAATACTTTTGCATACTAGGGATAGAATATTGGACTTACTTGATTAAAGATGATAAAAAAAAAAAAAGTATTTTCTTGAAAGAAATCAGATAGCTAGGAAGGAAGAATATTTTTTGAGGCTTGATTTTTTTTAAAGAAATGGATTAGGAATGTATTAGCAATTTATGATTCCAACATTTTCTGGAAAAAATTATGATAATTGGGCATTTAGAATGAAATTAGCATTTGATTCATATGAGCTAACAGATATAGTAATGAGTGGTTATAATGAACCACAAGATGAGTCTAGTTTGAGTGTTGATGAAAAGAAAAAACTTGATGAAAATAGGCAAAAGAGTAAAAGGGCTTCACAGATAATTGGACAAGCATTGGACGATTCGATTGTTGGAAGGATTAAACCAACCACTACAACCAAGAAAGCGTGGGACATTCTAGAGATGGCATATCAAGGCACTATGATGCCTACCGCACTCCTTGGAGCACGATCGCTCTCACAGGACCTTCCACTCACAACCCGAAGAACTTCAAAGGTTCCTTTAATTCCCTATCGGGAATTTTCCTTACCCACAACAATTATTCCAATGACCTCCCTTCGTAATCGGGAAATTGGACTTCGCTAATTCGCGAATCCTATAGTCATGGGTCTCGTGCTTCACGATTCCCCGAAACCCGATGCGAGTCAATGTTGACTTTCTCCTCTGCTATCGGAGTTCTCCTTATCGGGAAATCGCTACTCATGACTCCAACAAATGGAAATTCCAACCTCCGAACTCCGATGTGTCGATGCTCTGATGTGCACGTGTGGGTTGAACTTTCCACCTCCCGTCACTTCTATCGGGATTTCAGGATTCGCGGGATCGCGAATCCTGATGTAGATGGACTTGGGACTTGCCTTTTCCCGATCCTCGATACAATGCCACCTAGACTCCACTAGTTCTCATGGTCCCACACTGCCACGTCACCGTTGGAATATTGCGGATCGCGATTTCAATGTGCAAGCATTCTCTATCATCAAGAACCCCGATTCTCCGAAATCCGACTCATTAGAATCTCTTGACACACGTCCCCCTTTACGAACGGTTCGGATCCTCTCAGGATATCGCAGATTGCGATATCGCAACTCCTGTTACAACAACTTGGAGCCTTGACTTGCGATATGCCGATAATCGATGTCACATGTAGATCTAACGGTCCCTATGACTCGGGATCGACGGCTCTACCCCTCCTGAGCTTCGAACCTCCTCGCGCTTACACCAATAACCTTCTCGCACCTCTGTAGGATCCAACGGCCCACGGGATTTCACAAAATCTCTCCAAGTATTTCGTCCGCTCGTTCTTCCCTTCAATGGATCCACGAAATCGACGAAGTGTCTCCCTACGAGACTCGTTCACTCACTTGAAAACCTGTGAAGCTTCCTTCAGACTTTTCACGGCAGCTCTCCTGCACTTTCTCTCTAGTGAAATCGAAGGCCTATTCCTCCTGAGCTTCCTCACAATGTTAAGTTTCTAAAAGAAACCCTTTGCTCACACTCCTTGTGGCAACTCTTCAACCTGGACTGAGTGTTGAAGTCTCCCAACTCTGCGCACTCCTGCAACAGTAGTCTTTCAAAGATTTGCTCAGAATCGCAACTCTAAGACTTTTCTCTCTCTGGCTTGCGCACTCCTTGCACGACACTTGTCCTCAACTGCACTCCTGAGATGAATGGTAACAAAAGTTACCTCTAATTAAACCCTTCTGTCAATGCACTCCTTGCGAGCAATTCAACTGCACTCCTTGCAGGATTCTCTTGGCTCAACTAGAGAAACAATTGAAACTCATTCACATTCCTTCTCAGACTTCTATTCAGCCATGAAATCACATCCATAACATATAAAAGCAAGTGTATAACAAAAAGCAAACATTCATGAGCAAAATATCATAAATACATAGAGAATAACACAAACTATGGATTTGACTCAAAGTTCTCTTCTATTAATTCAAATTCTTGTATATGGGTGTTCTTCATACACTTCTCTACTTTCACTTCTCTTCCTGAATGTTGTAGCTAATAATGCTCAGGCTCTATGAATACAATGTACAAAGGAGGGTGTCTATATCTCATTTTCCTCTCGAGCTCTAAGGCTATCAAATCTAAATTAAATTCCTATCTAACAACATTAAACCTATTAAATGCCTCATCTACCTAAGGACGAGAGCTATCCGCTCAAGGTCCATTACAATATACAAAGTGCGCTTCATTAAATCTACGCATTAATGTTTACGCAACAATATCAAGGTGCTTTCAAAAATAAATTTGTTCTGGCTTGTCCAGTTGTCCTCTGCTTTCGCGTTGGCTCGCTTGACGTGGGCGATGCTCCTGCATCATACTCCCTTGCTTGAATATTTTCATGGGCTCCTGTCCATGAGCTCCTGCACGGTCTGCCCATGCTTTTGTATCACTGCTTCAGTTTCCCAGTTGGCATCCTCCACTGGGTGATTCTTCCACTTGATGAGATACTCGAAGTATTATTTTCTTCTGGTCTTCTTACCCACTCGCTTGTCCAGTATGCACTCCATCTGTGGATTTTCTACAATCGGCATCTGCTTCTGCCATTGGATTTCTGGTTGTTCATTACTTCCAGTTCCTGCTTCCTCAGCCTTATAGGGATATAAGTCTGAGACATTGAATGTCAGAGATATTCCGATGCCATCCGGAAACTCAATCTCATAAGCATTCTCTCCGAATTTCTTTAGGACTCTGCATGGTCCAATTTTCTTCATTTTCAGTTTGTTATATGTTCCCCTTGGGAACCTTTCCTTCCTCAGATGCGCTAGAACTAGATCACCAACTTCAAAATGAAGTTATCTCCAATGCTGGTCTATTCTGTGCTTATACTCCTGATTGGAATCCTGCAACCGCTGCTTCACCTGACCGTGAAGTTCTTTCATCCCCTCGACGAACTCTTCTGCACTAGCACTGCTAGTCACAGTCTGTCCTGAATCTCGCAATTCAGAAACTCCTCTCGGCTGCATCCCATATACAACCTGAAATGGAATTCTACCTGTACTCCGATTCATTGAATCATTGTATGCAAATTCTGCCTGTGGCAATATGCTATCCCCGTTGTTATGGTGCTCCGTCACCAGGCTTCTCAGCAAGTCTCCCAGAGTTTTGCTGACCACTTCCGTCTGTCCATCTGTCTGAGGATGATAAGAAGAAATAAATGCCAGATTAGTTCCTAGCTTCTTCCATAGCGTCCTCCAAAAATTCCCTATGAATTTTGTGTCCCTGTCCGAAACTATGCTTTTCGGTAATCCATGAACTCTAACGATCTCTTTGAAAAACAAATTTGTGATGTGCATCGCATCGTTGGTCTTCTAGCATGGAATAAAATGTGCCATTTTTGAAAACCTATCCACGACTACAAAGATGGAATCAACACCTCTTTGCGTCCTTGGTAAACCCAATACAAAATCCATGCTTATCGCCTCCCATGGCCTCTCCGGTATGGGCAATGGTTTATAAAAACCTGCATTATGCTTTCTTCCCTTCGAATGCTGACAAATTCGACATCTGTCAACAAACCGCTTAACATCTGCTCGCATCCCTGGCCAAAAATATGACTCGCTCAGCTTCGTGAATGTTTTATCATGACCAAAATGTCCGGCCAATCCGCCATTGTGCTTCTCCTTCAATAGGTTCTCCCTCATGGAGCATTTCGGAATATACAACTGATTGCCTCTGAACAACAATCCTTCCTGGAGCATATAATCTATCCAAGGGCTTCTATCTCCGAGGACTGGATTCTCAACTGCTTCATACGCTTCTCCAAAATCTGTATCCCCTGTGTACATATCCCTGAGATTTTCAAAACCCGATGTTTTGACTCGGAACTCCTACAATAGCAAACATTTTCTGCTCAAAGCATCAACCACTTTGTTAGCAGTACTTGAAATGTGTTTAATCACAAATGTGAAATTCTACATATACTCTACCCATTTAGCATGTTTCTGATTCAACTTATCCTGTTGAGTCACAAACTGTAATGCATGATTATCACTATATAAAACAAATTCTTTCGGGATCAAGTAATGCCTCCACTTCTTCAATGCCTGTATCATAGCATAGAACTCCTTGTCATACATGGAGTATTTCAGCTTCGCTTCATCTAGCTTCTCACTGAAATATGCAATTGGTCTGTCTTCTTGACTTAAGACCGCTCCTATGGCATACCCACTAGCATCACATTTCACCTAAAATGTCTTCTGAAAATCTGGCAACACAAACACTGGTTTCTCTGTGATCTTTTGCTTCAACAGATTGAAGCTCTTCTTAGCCTCTTCTGTCTAATGAAAAGACTTGTGTTTCTTCTTCACTGTGTCCATCATCGTTGTGCTAATCCCACTGAAATTCCTGATGAATTTTTTGTAGAAACTAGCTAAACCATGAAAACTTCTCACCTCGAAAATATTTCTTGGTGATGGCCAATTCTTGATTACCTCCACTTTACTTGGATCCATCTTCAATTCATTTTCTTATGTGACAAACCCCAAGTAAATGAGTTTTGTCTTCATAAATGAAGATTTCCTCACGTTGATCAACAGTTTCTCTTGCTGTAGCTTCCTCATTACTGCAGCTAAATGCTTCAGATGTTCTTCCTTCGTTTTGCTGAAAATCAATATGTCATCTAGATAAACAATGAAAAACTTACCTATGAATTCCTTCAACACTTCATTCATTAACCTCATAAAATTACTTGGCGCATTCGTCAAGCCAAATGGCATAACTAGCCATTCATACAAACCCTCATTTGTTTTGAAATCTATCTTCCACTCATCGCCTTCTCTCATGAGAATCTGGTGGTATCCACTTTTCAAGTCAATCTTTGAAAAATAATTTTCCCCGCTCAGGAAATCCATCAAATCATCCATTCTCGGCAGTGGAAACCTATACCTGATGGTTATCTTGTTGATCACCCTTGAGTCGGTACACATCCTCCAGCCTCTGTCTTTCTTCGGACTGAGTACTGTTGGAACAACACATGGACTCAAGCTTTCTCTGACCAATCCTTTGTCCATCAACTCCTGGACCTGCTTCTTGACCTCCTCATTTTCTTGCAGCGTCAACCTGTGCGTAGCTTTATTCGGAAAACTTGCTCCTGGTATGAGGTCTATGTGATGAATCACACTTATCATCGGTGGCAACGAATGAGGTAATTCATCCACTATGATATCAACAAACTCCTCCAGCAGTTCCTGAATTTCTTCTGGAAAATCGTCCACTCTTGTGCTAGTCGGGACAATTCTTGGCTTCCTCACCACAAAGAATTGTGGATCTTGTTTCTTCTAAACCTCTGTAAGAAGCTCTTTCCCACTTATGAGAAGTATTGTGTTGTTTACTTCCGGCTTCACCTCTTTATCCTTTATCGGAAGCAACATATGTGTTCTCCCATTTTTCTCCAGGGTATATGTGTTCATTCTCCCATCATGAATCACATTTCTGTCATATTGCCATGGTCTTCCCAGCAATAAATGACATACATCCATGGGAATAACATCACACAAAATTTTATCATTGTATCCCCCTATTTTGAACTCAACCAAGCATTTCTTAGTAACAGTTACCTGGTGTCCTTTTTGTAGCCACGAGACTCTGTATGGACTAGGATGATCAGTCGTTTCCAGCTCCAACTTTTCTACCATCTCGGTTGAAACGAGATTATCCATGCTTCCACTATCAAGAATAACCTTGCACACCCGGTCCTTGGTCTTGCAAGCTGTTCTGAACAGTCTGGTCCTTTGCACTGAGCTTTCCATCTCCTTCTCGGGTGTCAAAAGGACTTTATGCATCACAAGTGATCTTCCGCCTTCTACGTCTTCATTCCCAACATCACGCCTCTGCGCTTCTGCGAAGTGAGCTTCCCCTGTATCTTTCTTTTTCTTTGGACACTCGTATGACTTATTCCCATTCTTCCCACATGTGAAACATGTGATTACTCCTCCTCAATCTCTTCCTCTACCTCTGGTACGAGGAAAAGTGTTTCCATCAGCATAATCTCCTCGCTGATCATTTTGCTGCCCTCTTTGTTCAACATATGGCTGCCTCTGTGAGGTTCCACCTCTTTCAACCTTACCCTGAGGTTTCTTCCATTCCTCCTTGGGCTTCTGGAATTTGTCTTGGGCAATTGCTTTGCCTCTTGGCTGGCTTCTTCCTCGCCCTCGCTGTCTCTGCTTTCGACTCAGCTTCTCCTCAGCTTTCAGAGCCAATTGATAAGCATCTTCCACCGTTCGGATGGTTAGCATGCTTAGTTCATCTTGAATATTGTATCTCAGACCATTCATATATCTAGCAACCTTCTCATCATCTCTCTCTCGATGACCTGCTCTGATGTTCAGTCGCTAGAATTCCTCAGTGTACTCATTTACTGTCATCAGCTTCTGTCTCAGGTTCTTCATTCGCCTGAACAATGTGATTTGGTAATCCCTTAGGATGAACTTCGCCTTCATCTTCGCGATCATTCGATCCCAACTCTTGATCTTCTGCTTGCCTTTGTCGCGTATGTCATCTTGTAGCTCGTCCCACCACAAAGATGCATGTCCTTTCAAGCACGTAACAGCGTGCCTGACTTTCTTATCCTCTTCCACATCTTCATAATCAAAGTATGTGTCAAGAGCTCTTATCTAATCTAACAACTCCTCTACATCCAGATTCCCCTCATAGATGGGAATGTCCATTTTTTCCTTTGCACCCATCCTTGCGATGTCTTTAATCAACCGGTCGGTTAATGCATCTTCTGCTGTGACTTCTTCTTCATGTCCATCTTCCTCTTCAACTTCGGAATCACTAAGATCCCCTGCACCAAGTCCGCGTCTTTGTGTAGTCTCCATCTCCTCGAGCCTTGCTCGGAGATCTCTCATCTGTCTTTCCATTTCTGGATTTCCTGTCGGCCTGCCTTTTCTTCTCACCTCCCTATCCTCTGGGTCCGGTGACTGTCTCTCTCTTCTTGGAGGCATGTTGAATTCTCCTTCCCTGATACAAAAAGAAAAGAAAATTCTGCTCTGATACCACTCTTATTCCTACCACACTCCTTGGAGCACGATCGCTCTCACAGGACCTTCTTCCACTCACGGCCCGAAGAACTTCAAAGGTTCCTTTAATTCCCTATCGGGAATTTTCCTTACCCACAACAATTATTCCAATGACCTCCCTTCGTAATTGGGAAATCAGACTTCGCTAATTCGTGAATCCTATAGTCCTGGGTCTCGTGCTTCACGATTCCCCGAAACCCGAGGCGAGTCAATGTTGACTTTCTCCTCTGCTATCGGAGTTCTCCTTATCAGGAAATCGCTACTCGCGACTCCAACAAATGGAAATTCCAACCTCCGAACTCCGATGTGCCGATGCTCCGATGCGCACGTGTGGGTTGAACTTTCCACCTCCCGTCACCTCTATTGGGATTTTGGGATTCGCAGTATCGCGAATCCTGATGTAGATGGACTCGGGACTTGCCTTTTCCCGATCCCCGATACAATGCCACCTGGACTCCACTAGTTCTCGTGGTCCCACACTACCACGTCACCGTCGGAATATCGTTGATCACGATTTCAATGTGAAATCTTTCTCTGTCATCGAGAACCCCGATTCTCTGAACTTCGACTCGTTAGAATCTCCTGACATGCGTCCCCCTTTACGAATGGTTTGGATCCTCTCGGGATATCGCGGATCGCGATATCACAACTCCTGTTACAACAACTTGGAGCCTTGACTTGTGATATGCCGATAAGTGATGTCACGTGTAGATCTGACGGTCCCTATGACTCGGGATCGATGGCTCTGCCCCTCCTGAGCTTCGAACCTCCTCGCGCTTGCACCGATAACCTTCTTGCACCTCTGTAGGATCCAACGGCCCACGGGATTTCATGAAATCTCTCCAAGGATTTCGTCTGCTCGTTCTTCCCTTCAATGGATCCATGAAATCGATGAAGTGTCTCCCTACGAGACTCGTTCACTCACTTGAAAACCTGCGAAGCTTCCTTCAGACTTTCCACGGCAGCTCTCCTACACTTGCTCTCCAGTGAACTCGAAGGCCTATTCCTCCCGAGCTTCCTCACAACGTTAAGTTTCTAAAAGAAACCCTTTGCTCACACTCCTTGCGACAACTCTTAAACCTTGACTGAGTGTTGAAGTCTCCTGACTCTGCGCACTCCTGCAACAGTAGTCTTTCAAAGCTTTTCTCAGAATCGCAACTCCAAGACTTCTCTCTCTCTGGCCTGCACACTCCTTGCACGACACTTGTGCTCAACTGCACTCCTGAGATGAATGGTAACAAAAGTTACCTCTAATTGAACCCTTCTATCAACACACTTCTTGCGGACAATTCAACTGCACTCCTTGCAAGATTCTCTTGGCTCAACTAGAGAAACAATTGAAACTCATTCACATTCCTTCTCAGACTTCGATTCAGCCATGAAATCACATCCACAACATATAAAAGCAAGTGTATAACAAAAAGCAAACATTCATGAGCACAATATCATAAATACACAGAGAATAACACAAACCATGGATTTGAATCAAAGTTCTCTTCTATTAATTCAAATGCATGTATATGGGTGTTCTTCATACACTTCTCTGCTTGCTCTTCTCTTCCTGAATGTTGTAGCTAATAATGCTCAGGCTCTATGAATACAATGTACAAAGGAGGGTGTCTATATCCTGTTTCCCTCTCGAGCTCTAAGGCTATCAAATCTAAATTAAATTCCTATCTAACAGTATTAAACCTATTAAATGCCTCATCTACCTAAGGACGAGAGCTATCCGCTCAAGGTCCATTACAATATACAAAGTGTGCTTCATTAAATCTACTCATTAATGTTTGTGCAACAATATCAAGGTGCTTTCAAAAAGAAATTTGTGCTGGCTTGTCGAGCTGTCCTCTGCTTTCACGCTGGCTCGCTTGACATGGGCGATGCTCCTGCATCACACTAGCAAGGTAAAAATTGCTAAACTTCAAGCACTTAGAAGGGAATTTGAAAACTTT
Organism: Picea glauca; assembly: GCA_000966675.3. Taxonomy (NCBI): domain Eukaryota; kingdom Viridiplantae; phylum Streptophyta; class Pinopsida; order Pinales; family Pinaceae; genus Picea; species Picea glauca. Next base: position 876,450 of record JZKD02S1479373.1, on the reverse strand, counting down.
CAAATGAAAGATTTTGATTCAATAGATGAGTTTACATATCGTGTTACGGAATTGGTTAATCAAATAAGGCAAAATGGTGATGAGCTAGCATATCAGAAGGTTTTAGAAAAGGTTTTAAGAAGTTTGCCTAGAAAATTTGATGCAATTGTTGTGGTAATTGAAGAATCTAAAGATTTAACTAAATATTCTATGGATGAGTTGGTTGGCTCCTTGAAAAATTATGAAGACAGGTTGAACAGGAATGACAATACCTCATTGGAGCATGCATTCAAAACACAAATGACATTTGGCAGAGGCAGAGGAAGAGGAAATCTAGGTTTCAGAGGAAGAGGAAGAAATAATTTTCAAAGAGAAGAAAGAAAGTGTCAAGACCCAGGAGGAAGGAGAAATCAAAATTTCAACTCAAGGGAAAGCAATTACAATGAGGCATCTCAAAGGTATGACAAATCAAAGATTCAATGTTATTACTGCAAGAAGTATGGTCACTTTGCAAATGAATGCCAAAAGAGACAAGCAGATATGAGAAAGCAGAATGCACATTTCTCTGAGAGTAGTTATGAGACATTGTTTATTACATGTGATGTAGCTCAAGAAAATGGAACATTTGGTTTCTTGATAGTAGATGTAGTAACCATATGACTGGAAATAAAGGGTTGTTTGAGGATTTGAATACATCAGTTAAATCACAAATTAAATTGGGTAATGATAATATTGTAGAAGCCATGGGAAAAGGTGCAATCAATGTAATAACAAATAGTGGAAAGAAAACTATTCCTAATGTTTACTTTGTGCCTGGTTTGAAGCATAATCTCATAAATGTGGGACAACTTACTCAAAAGGGTTATAGAGTTTCTTTTGAGAATAATGTATGCACTATATTTGATATTCCTCCTAGTAAAGTGGTGATTGCAAGGATTAAAATGTCAGACAATAGAATGTTCCCACTTCACATGAAAAGTGAAATGATGGAGAAGATTGGAGAAAGTTTCAAGGCATCAAGCCAAGATCAAGCATGGATATGGCACTTGAGGTATGGCCATCTAAACTTCAAAGAACTGTGTGTATTGCCAAGAAATGAAAAGGTAAAAGGTTTACCACCTATTCAAGCACCAATTAGTTCATGTGAAAGTTGTATTTTGGGCAAGCAACATAGGTTAAGCTTTCCAAAAGAGAAGTCATATAGAGCTTGGGCACCCTTAGAAATTGTGCATACAGATTTGTGTGGTCCAATGAAGACACCATCATTAGGGGGGGGCATATATTTTTTGACATTCCTTGATGACTATAGTAGAAAAACATGGGTTTATTTCCTAAAACACAAATCTGAAACATTTGACAAGTTTAAGGAATTCAAGGCATTTGTTGAGAAACGGAGTAGTCTATCCATTAAGATATTGAGATCAGATAGAGGAGGAGAATACAAGTCAAATGAGTTTTTGGAGTATTGCAGGTATCATGGAATAAAGAAGCAGTTCACTACAAGCTATACACCTCAATATAATGGTGTTGTAGAATGGAAGAATTGTACAATAATGGAGATGGCAAGAAGCATGTTCAAAGGCAAGAATCTATCTAATGAATATTGGGCTGAAGCAGTAGCTTGTGCAGTTTATATATTGAATAGGAGTCCAACAAAGATTGTGAGAAACATGGTTCCTCAAAAAGCATGGAGTGGTAAGCATCATAGTGTTTCTCATTTTAAAGTATTCGGTTGCGTTGCATATGCACATATGCCTAAACAAACAAGGAGTAAATTGGATGATAAAAATGAAAAATGCATTTTCATTGGTTATGATGAACAATCTAAGGCATATAAGTTGTTTAATCCTATAACCAAGAAAGTCATTGTAAGTAGAGATGTTGTATTCAAAAAGGAAGAATCATGGGATGGCAATATAGAAAAGACAATTAAAGGTACAAGAATACTATATGAAGAACAAGGAGAAAAAGGAGTAGAAGAACAATCAAATGAACAAGGAGGAACACCATCAAGCATTTCACAAGAAGAAAACTCACAAAGGCAAGGTGAGCAAGAAGAAACATCAAGTCCACAAGTAAGTTATGCCTCAAATCCTACACTTGAATCATTAAGATCAAGATTAAGAGGCAAAAAGACTAGAAGCTTGCATGGAATATATGATCAAGGAGATAGGATAGATTTGCAATCCAATTTTTCTCTATTTACTCAAGATCCTATATATTTTGAGGATGCAATTAAGGAAGAACATTAGATTAATGAAATGAATGAAGAAATGGAATCTATTAATAAAAATGATACATGGGATCTAGTTGATTTACCTAAGGAGAAAGAATGGATAGGTGTGAAATGGGTATATAAAACTAAATATAAGGCAAATGGAGAAGTTGACAAACATAAGGCAAGATTAGTAGCTAAAGGATTTGCACAAGAATATGGAGTTGATTACAATGAAACATTTGCACCCGTAGTAAGACTTGACACAATTAGGATGGTACTAGCTATTGCAGCTCAACATAATTGGAAAGTTTATCAAATGGATGTCAAATCAGCCTTCTTGAATGGATATTTAGAAGAAGAAGTCTATGTGCAGCAACCACCAGGGTATGAAGTAAGAGGACAAGAAGACAAAGTTTATAGGTTAAAGAAGGCACTTTATGGATTGAAGCAAGCACCAAGGGCTTGACATAGCAGGATAGATTCATACATGATAAAAAATGAATTCATAAGAAGCACTAGCGAGCCTACACTATACACCAAAGTCAATGAACAAGGTTATATCTTGATTGTTTGCCTATATGTTGATGATTTGATTTATACAAGTAATCTCTCTATTGATACATTTAAATCAGCAATGAAGAAGGAATTTGAGATGACAGACTTGGGGTTAATGAACTATTTTCTTGGCATTGAAGTCACACAAAATGATAAAGTAATTTTCATCTGTCAAAGTAAATATGCAAGAGACGTTTTAAAAAGGTTTAGAATGATAAACTGTAGTCCAGTTTCTACACCTGTGACATTTAGCACCAAACTAAGTAGAGATCAAAATGAGATGGATTTTGACTCAACTATATTCAGAAAATTGGTTGGAAGTTTGATGTATCTCACCGCAACTAGGCCAAATATAATGTATGGAGTCAGTTTGATTTCTAGATTCATGGACACACCAAAGAACTCACATTGGCAAGCAGGAAAAAGGTTATTAAGATACATTGCAGGGACTATAAATCATGGCATACTGTATTCCACTTCAAATAATCCACAGTTGGTTGGATACATAGATAGTGATTTTGCAGGAAGCATTGATGATAGAAAGAGCACATCTGGATATGCATTTCATCTTGGAACAGGAGTTGTGGCATGGGCATCAAAGAAGCAACCAATAGTAACAATCTCATCAGCAGAAGCAGCATATGTAGCAGGTACGCGAAGAATTTTGAAGGATCTAATGCACAATCAAGAAGAACCGACTACAATCTACTGTGACAACAAGTCCACCATTGCACTATCAAAGAATAATGTTTTTCACAAGAAGACAAAGCATATCAACACAAGATATCACTTCATTCGAGAACTTGTCAACAATGGAGAACTCATCCTACAACATTGCAGATCAAAGGAGCAACTTGCAGACATATTTACAAAGGCCTTAGCACAAGACCAATTTGAGTATTTAAAAGAAGCATTGGACATTGTAAATATTAATGTAATTAGTAGTAGAAATTAGGGGGGAGTGTTGGAACTACCTACCGTCATTAAATCAGAACCTTCCGCTCAACCACCGCTATTGTTCTTCCACCGTCTCTAGTAAACGCTCCAGAACATTCCACTGACACTCCAGATTGTTTCGTGATGCTCCAGAAGTTTCCTCTCTCTCTATAAAATCAAAGCAATGTAACCATTCAGCAAGTGAGCAATAGAATTTTTTTTTTTTTTCTGTGCATTACATTGTTTCTTTGCCTCTGCCCACACAATAGAAAACCGCTATACCATCCAACAGTGGGAACTGTGATTTTGAGATAAAGCCCACAAGAGAGCAAGTCCAGGGACATCTAGCAGAAGGGCGTTGATTGGATCTTCACCACCTGGTTGCAGATCAAAATGCAGCATATGCACTCCCTGTGTGATCGTACCAGTTCCCATCCATCCAGGCACTGTCATTCCACAGAATTACTACCCTAAGGTTTGGAGATGTAAATGTAGAAACGAGATGTAAATGTAGAAACAGGCTATACAATCGATGACTTCAGTCTTTCTAGCATTAAGTTATTCTATCGATGACTTAAATCTTTCTGATGTTATATTATTAAGTTATTCTAGCATTGATCCATTTGGGCCAAGATATGAAATTCTTCTATATACAAATCTCAAAGTTGGTAGCCGAGATATTAAGTTCGTCTAGATAGCAATCTTAATGTTGGTAGAATGTTATTCTACCAGTTGAGATAGTAGAGATAGTTTTACCAGTTGTATATAAAATAGATGGATTTATGATGGTATATATCTCAATGTTGGTAGAATGTTATTCTACCAGTAGAGATAGTTTTACCAGTTGTATATAAAATAGATGGATTTATGATGGTATATCAAATAATCTAGTGTAAAATATTACCATACTAATAACTGGCCATGGATAGTAGGATACAAGCATAAGGAACATATAAGTTTCAATGTTACAAATACAAACATGAAATAACTGTTCCTAGATGATCATGGATATACGGAAAAGGAACATTTATAAGTCTCAATGTTACAAATGCCAAACAGGAAAGAATTGTTCATATATTCTCATACAAACATGAAATAACTGTTCCTAGATGATCATGGATATACGGAAAAGGAACATTTATAAGTCTCAATGTTACAAATGCCAAACAGGAAAGAATTGTTCATATATTCTCATATTTGTGGATAGGGATGCATCTCACCATATAAGAAATGGATTCAGCTTGTTGAAAAAAATTCCGGGTATTTTAATTATATAAATTTAATCACTCAAATTTGTAAATTCAACTATTCTTCACCAAATTTCCATCAAATGTAAAAAATATAAAAAAAAAAACACCAAAAAATAAAAAATTTAAATTAAACTGTTTAGAAATATGAAGAAAAATTGATCCTATTGTTATTTGATACTTACATGGATTGTATCTGTATTGTGATTACTACATTCTAGCATGTATTAATGTGATGTATAATTTTCAAACAGTTGTTGCAGATTGAATAAGTGCTCTTTGTTGGATGGTTTATAGGGTTGTTCAAACCCTGCTTACCACTATCTACTACTGTTAAAACTTATAAGCCATGGACAATATATGTCAAGTTAGAAGGTATTAATCCTACCAGTGTCATCGCACCCCTTCACGTACTGGCTTGTTGGAAGATTTCGGTGCCACTGCAGGTCCGGAAGTATGCCTTGGTTGGTGTAAATCTGTAGTCTCCCGACCTGTCCGTCCATCAGTAATATCCTTATCTATAAATAGAGAAATTATCGGCCGACCTTTTGAGACAAAGAAATTACCTTACTCATATTCGCTGATATCTCCGCCAAATAAGTTCATTTAATTGCTATGGGGCACCGAGATAGCTCTTCAGTATTCACTAAATATTTCATTTTCCAATGAGTTTATTGAGAATGGCGGGGCGTCTCATAGCGTTGTTGTTCATAATCGATGTTCCAGAGCGCCCTCTTGTAATTGGTCAATTCTCGAGTTGCAAAGAAAAGCAATCCCGACGGACCGGGTCTTCGCTCCGTCTTACAGGTATCCTGCTGTCACTGCAGAGTTTGAATCTGGGCTGTTGGCTTTACACCAATAAGTCTTTGAACTCCAGATGTTTGCATGGTTACACTGACACAATCACGATATAGGCAAGTTTAAAACTCTCTGTTATATATGCGTGATAATGGGCCTTACATGAGCTAGGATTTGAATTATGATAAGGGGTTTTACATCAGTTAGGTTTTGAACTTGGATTGTTAGGTTTACACTAAGAAGAGTTTGAACTTTCTGTAGAGAGATGCTGGTAGATTGGCTTGCTTAGCTGGCTTTATATAATAGCTTGGCTAAGTTAGATAGCTGGCTTTCTGGCTTTCCTGTGCTCCAATTGAGTAGTTATTTAGTGGACAAACTGTCAAAAGTGTCTCCGGCCTCCAACTTCACAGGCCAACACACGCTATTCAACATCGAACACGCACTAAACTTAGAGACCTCCAACGCACCGGCATCAACGCAAGTTGGATCTACAGAACCAACAGAAGCAACTGCATAATCAACTGGATTGACTGACTCAACTGTCTCAGAGTTGTTTGTATGGCTGTACCCTATCCAATAGATTAGTTTAAAACTTTTTATTTTTATATGTGAGATAAAGAACTCTACACCAATCAAGGTGATAGGTTTGAACTTGGGTGATAGGTTTGAACTTGGACTGTTGGATTTGCACCAATAACATTTTGAACCATGATTGTTTGCATAACTACACCCTGTCCCAATCACATTATAGACTAGGTTAAAAAAAACTAGTTTAGAATTCTATAAAATCTATAGAGCACTGAAAATTTAAAGCACTGAAGATTTAAATTTGGCTGTCTCCATAGTTACACCATGTCCTAACCATTAAGCCACAGCCAGACCTCACACATCTCCCTCACCTAAATTATAAAATGATCCTTTCGATGTAACGAATAGATATGGATTTCAAATAAAATTTTGTTTAAAATCCAGAGTTCTATTAGAATACTTGCAAATATCTTTTGCACAATATATATATCGGTGAACGGTGAGCTGCTGCATATAAGAACTGATAGCTTTATGTAGGGATAAATGGCGAGGGGTTACAGTGTTTTATCTAGCTTCATGATACTTCATTGATTGCCTATTTACAATTTATCTTTAATGACATATACTATTTGAGGAATGAAAATCATATAATGCAGGATATCAGATTGATTGTGCCTGAATGGAAGTTAATAGTTGCTTCTCAGACTTATCAATTCAAGTGATATAACCACGAGGATAACGGTTTTGAAGCTCGAAATGATTGATGAGAATAATCAGCAATTTCCATTAGAAAGTAACTGTCACATGCATTATTGATATTTGTCGCAATAGTTCAGCGTCATTTTAATAGTAGCCGTCTTATTGGTTATTGATTATTGAAATCGAAGTCAATTTGTCGATGTAAAGTTGTTATCAACAGTATGGAATTGATGATAAGCTAAAAAAAATTGTATTTATATAGTGGACAAACTTATCATAATTTAGTTGTTAATTGGTAGTGGAGATAATTATCATTTTCTGCAAGTTTACTTATCACTGTTATTTAAAGAAAACTAAGTCATCTGAAATAATTTGTTGGTGGTACCTAAGGGGGCAGAACTTGCCAGATGGCTTTAGGTCTTGGGTTATTAACCTGTTTCCTTAAGTATGAGAAAGATGAGCTCTTAACTAAGAAAAAGCAATTTTAGTTCATACTCCAAGACCATAAGAAAAACTACTTATGATCTAGTATTCAATATGACTTAGTAGACAATTATCATTTTCTGCAGGTTTACTTATCATCACTGTTATTCAAAGAAAACTAAGTCAAATGGAATAATTTGCTGGTGGTAAGTAAGGAGGCAGATCTTGCCAGATAACTTTAGGTCTCGAATTATTAACCTGTTTCCTTAAATATGAGGAAGATAAGCTCTTAACTAAACCAAAACAGTTTTAATGGTACTCCAAAACAAAACAAAACAAAAAGAACTACTTATAACCTAATATTTAATAAATAAATTAATTAAATATAAGTTTAAACTTCTCATTATTGATTTTTAAACTCTCTAAGTTTCCTTGTCTTTATTTTCTAAACTTCAACTCCTATATGAGTTTTTTATTTTCTAAACTTCAACGCCTGTATGAGTTTTAAAAAGGGATGATTAAGATGAACATATCCCCTATTAACATAGAAGGACAATCTTTCAATGGAGAGAGAGGGGTCTCGTCTTTCTACAACAACCAAGCGAGAAAATCTCCCTTTCAGCGACTGTTGTAGATGTCATTTTGCACACAAGCAGCTTTTTTGGGGGCTTTTCTAGCAATTGTTTCCCCAACCCAAATAATTACCTTTTGTGTACTATTCGGTTTTACGGGATCCATGGCATCACACAACCCCAAAAGCGCTGGAATGGTTTATATGGATAAAACTAATGAAGCCATGATCAATATATTCAAAGGTAAAGAAGTATCAGTCCCACAAAGGGCTGTGAGAAATCACTGAATTGCAATAATAAGACTCCACATGCAAACGGTTTGTTTGAAAATATGTTTTAATAGACAATTTAGCAGAAGGCTTTTCACTGTTTTAAAATAGTGTAAACGGGTCCCATTCTACACTATACCGATCGGAAAACTGGGTCGTACTTCAACTCACAGTGACGTTGCTACAGGTGATTAGATATGCCTAGCATGGTACAACGTTGCTGCATGATCTATTGAAAAAACTGATACCTTCTCCAGATTTCAAAACAATTATGTTCTATTGAAAAAACTGATACCTTCTCCAGAAAGGAAAAGAAAAATGTTACGAAGTCAATAAAAAAATTATACATGTCTGGCAAGTAACAAGATGTTGCTACAGGTGATTAGATATGCTTAGCATGGTACAACATTGGCGCATGATCGGAACAGATTTCGAAACAATTATGTTATGGTAAAGAAACTGATATTTTTGAAGAAAGGAAAGGAAACATGTCACAAGGTCAATAAAAAATTATAGATATACCTGGCATGGTAGAACATTAATTGGTGCAGGAACGGAATGGATTAAAAAACTGAGCTTTATTGAAAAACAATAAATTTTGAAATAAATTTTGAAAAAGATAAGGTTACAAATAACTGTAAATTCAATACAAAAATTATTTGTTATACAATTTATATCAATTGTTTATTGTTTATGTACTAACAACAACCACTTTATAAAAGTGATTGATATAGATAGATCAGCCTATAGCCTATATTAACGGATCTTCCCCAGAAATAATTATTAATATATAATTACATAATTAATATATTAATTATTTTTTACATTATATATTTAAGTATTAACATATTGATTAATTAATACTTTAATGTAATGTATAAATTAAAATATCAATATCTTAATGTATAATGTGATGTATTAATGATACAATAATTTAATTAATAAATATCTTATTAATGTATTGTATTAATTAATTAATTAATTCATTATTAAATTATAAATACATTAATAAACTCTTAACAATAAGTTAGTAAGGTAAAAAATATATTAAAAATACAATAATATATTAAAATAATAAAGTAAAATACATTTATAATACATTAAAGTATTATATTATTATATTGTATAATTTATAATTTATTTCAAAAAAAAAATTGGGTGATTTAGAGTTCTATGGCTATACTTATAGAAAAAGTGGTTCAGTTTCTTTTTATTGTAATTAAAGTTTATTAATATTTCTTTTTATTGTAATCAAGTTTTATTAATATATTTTGAAATCCATTTTGAATTTTGATAACTTTAAACTTTAAATATTAATATTGTATAATTTATTTCAATTTTTGGGGTGATCTAGAGTTCTATTGCTATACATAAATCAAAAGTAGTTAATTTTTTTTATTGTAATTAAAGTTTATTAATATATTTTGAAATCTATTTTGAATTATTTTGAATTTTGATAAAACTTTAAAGTTTGGGGTAATCTCGAGTTTTATAGCTATACATAAAGAATCACAAGTAAAATTTTAAAGAATCATAAGTAATCATTTACCCTCTTAAGGTCCAATAGATCAATAGGTCTCAGGACGGACGTTAATCATCATCATCATATTAAGATATTAATGTAATAAAAAATTATTAATATATTAATAAAGTATTAAAACATTAATAAAGTGATAAAACTTTAATATATTGATGGGATAATACATTAATTTATTAAATGTTAATGTATTAATTAAATAATACAATGATATAAAAAATAATGTATAAAATAGTAAATAGACGTATTAAATGTATTAAAAAATTAATGTAATTTATAAATTAAAGTATTAAAACATTAATGTATAACTTTTTGTATGAATGTAATGTATTAAATGATTAATAATAATGTAAAGTACATAATTTAATAATTTAATTAATGTCATGTATAAATTAAATTGTTTATATATTCATAATGTAATATATTAATGAAATTAATAAATATTTTAATTTGCAAAACTAAATAATATATGGTTAAATTATTAATATTATAATAAAATAAAAATACATTAAAATTATTTTA
>JZKD02S1479373.1:841690-852320 GCA_000966675.3 Picea glauca | reverse complement strand
TTTATATAAATGTTGTATTTTTTCTTAATATATAAAAAATGTTTGTTTACATAAATGTTGTCTTTTTAAAATATATTGTTATTACACATTTAATTTAAAATATAAAATAATGTAATCAAATAATCAATATTAATATTAATATTATATTTTTGTAATATAATAAATGTAATTAAAATTTCTTTTATATAAAAAAATTTCTTCTTATAATGTAGTAAAATATTAATAATTAATATTATATTGTCTCTCTTAATATAACTTAATAATATATTAATAATTAATCTATGTATTGTCTTTTAGTAGATATAATATATGCAATCAAATAATTAATATAACCCTAATCATAATAAACCCTAAAATATTAAAATAATCCTAATCCAAATTTTGTTATGGCAAATGGGCCGGTTGAATAGCTATTACTTTTTTGTTCAGTTTATTATTACTGCTCAACCAAGTGATTTACATTCTAACTTTAAGTCGAGCAAGGGTGTACATCGATTGACAAGTGTCGTGTAAATGGAAGGAAATGTAAAAAAGGAAATGGAAGAAAATGTAAAAAAAGAGGTTCCACGTTCAAGTGTCGTGTAAATGGAAGGACGTACCTGTAGGTTATAGAGGTAGAATACAAGAATAACTTTCTCCAGTCACACACAAAAAAAACATTCTATCTTTAAGAAAAAAAACTTTTAAAATAATTTTACCAAGCATAATTCATGTTTAAAATAACTTCATACATAATTAGGGTTTGAATGCAAAACTATGCATTTTTCTCGATCAAATATCCGCTTTCTATTAGAACTTGAATACAAGGAATTACATTGACATGCAATAGAATCCTGATAGGAATAGGGAAACATAAAAAAAATTGTCAGTAAAAATCATAACACTTCTATGAGAACTCCATACGAAGGAATTCAACCGGAGAGCTAAATAACCATTTCCTCCAAAATTTTAATGGATATAACCCTCCAAGACCAAGATCGCATATAACAACTCGTTCAAAATATCAAGTAAACTGGGAAAGTGCGAGTGACTGCAATCTCCATACTGGTAGGGATGGTTACGCTGCTCCTCCGTTAGCTTCTTCATCTTTCTGAGAGAATACATAGATGAATGTGTGTCCTTCCTAAAATCCGACAATCTCATTATGTTCAGGAGAGAGATAGGAAATTTTATGCGGTCGAACACCTTCTCCATCGTTTTCATTCTTTCAGGATAAAGTTTCACGAAGGACTCCAAGATGGGCCCAATCTCAAAATTACATTGATGGGTGTCCGTCTTGTTCCACTTCTGTGAACTACATTACAACATTTGTGGAAAACATAAATTTGAAAAGTGTACATCAACATGAATACAAGCCTTAAACTGAGGAATGGAAACACAACATTGTTCATATTACCTGAAATGCGTGGGAGAGAATCCACGAAAGAACACTCTCGTTTTTGTAGCATTGAGATTGTGATCTATCCAATTCCCCCATGTTGTCAATCCTTTTTTGAAGGCAACCAATGGATACAACCTAGGGTGAAGGTAGTCTCCTTCTTGAAAGAAGTTTTCTCTATTACAAATATACTATTAGTTGAGATGTGAATATTTAGATACTCTAAGTAATCTTTAACCTACCAATGAGAAAAGAAAATTCAAAATCCATGGTATTTTTTTTTTTGTCTCTCTATGAAACACAGACAAATATATACTCTAACACGGTTCATAAAAAATCACGTGGTATGGATTGATGGATAATCCTCTCTGTTAAAGAGGAAAGGAAAAGAATAAATATTCTGAGACAATAAACAACTTACTGTTAAATCTCAATTCATTCCAAATATGATGAAAATAATAAACCCTAATGCTTCGTGAGGTTAAGTTAATTCTAAGACATTGTTTAAAAATTTATTGGACAACAAATCGCCCAAAAACTTTAGTTTCTTACTTTGTTAGAACTGGAAAACAAGAAACCTAGTGGGGAAATGACAATAGAAGGAGAAATGGGTATGAGGGTGTAGGCATATAGACTTGAACCCAACCAATCCAATTTATATGCATATGAGATTGATTAATAATGTACTATGTAATGTACAAATTTATTAGTACGGTATAAATGTAATGTTAAGAAGGTAATCGGAAGAGAACCGGTATTGAAAACCAGAACAAAGAGTTGGAAACGATACCCAGCGAAAAACAGGTCTCCTAATCAAGTTGAACGTAGCCATCAACTTCCACTCGAGTGAATGGATATGAATAGGTTCCACTAAAAAGTGAAAGCATACGAATCTAGCTTGTAACAGAAAATGATATTTTCAACCTGGTTTGAGTTAGGTTTAATATATTTTTGGAAATTTAAATGTTACCAGCTAGATCTAATTAGTTTGGTATGTATGTATTCCCAAATTCCAAACAAAAGAAATAATACGCCATCGTGAGTTAACTAAATGTTTTTGGAAGAGTAATTAGCCGAAGGATGCGATAGAAAGCTTACGTTAGCGTTTTATTCCCATACGTTCACCGATGTCCTGACTTGAAGACCAGGATATCAACATCTTTCCAGTTATCCCCGTGCTTCTCAATTACATCAAGCCTAAGTATTTCGCCGGTCTGACTCTGAAACTCAATGCCTCCCTTGGCATATATGGCAACAATCTTGGTCATTTAATACAATAATATTCTCCAACAATTGCATTGATGGCAGCGCATAATTCATTTATTGAATAATTCATTATGTTTGCCACTTTTATTTATTTGACTGCAGTGTGCAATTCATTACGGTCGCCACCACTTTCTTGAAACTACAGAATTCATTAAGGTGGCCACGATTTTCATGGAAAATATGAAATAGATTTCGAATATGGTGGTTGTTATTCCTAGGTGTATGGTAGATATGGAAAACGTAGCAGAAATGTAAAGAAATGTAAATGTAAAAGAGAAAAAGTTAATAGTGAAGTAAATTTTTAATTTCAAGTAAGTTTTCTAATCACTTAACGTGACAATTAGATGGTCACACATTAATTTCTTAATCATATTAAGTAAATGTTAAAAAGGAAATAGGTTAACAAATGCATTCAAAAATGCTAGAAAGTTATGAACATGAGATCTCATTCATTGATTTGGAAGGACGACTAAGAATATGTCAGCATTTTCAATTGATAACCATAAGATTGGAATTTATGGTTAAAAGATCATTAAATGTGCCTATGCCAACATTTTCAATTGATAACCATAAGATTGGAATTTATGGTTAAAAGATCATTAAATGTGCCTATTTCCAATAAATGTACAGCTTAATTAATAGTTTTTTTTATTAGTAATTTATTTTTAAATCTATTTTATTAATGATACATATTAATTTCAGTTGTTTATGTATTAATAGTGTTTTTATTAGTAATTTATTTTTAAATATATTTTATTAATAATGTGTATTAATTTGAGAGATGGAATTTGATGAAATAATTGGCCATCAAATATGATTAAAATCTTTGGATGACCATCAATAATATTTTTTTAATATGTGAAAATGGATAATAGAGTTTTCAAAACCTGGAGTTTGAAAGGCTTTTTCATTTTGAAATTCCTACCTTAATTATTTTTTTATATTTTTTTTAATATAAAACAAGTAATTAATTAGAAATGAAATTCCTAAATTAATTAATTTTTTGATATTTTTTTAATATAAAATAAATAATTAATTAGTTAATAATTATTGTAGTTCAAAGAAAATTGTATCATTCGTATTTTATATCTCAATCATAAACTAGCATTCCCTCCCACTGAGGGAAAGGGAACATGAAAGTGATTAGGGTGGAGATATTTTATATCTCAATCATAAACTAGCATACACTCTAATTGAGGGAAAATGAACACGGAAAGTGATTAGGTTAGAGAAAAATGATAAAATAAGTGTTTGATTTGAATGATTTATGAATAATTAAATAAAACATCATTTATCACATTAAACATTTAAAAATATGATAAGTGGGTATGATAGAGGACATTGTAAGATATTCATTTATAGTCGAATGAGAACCAGGTCCACAAGAACTACCACTACCTGAACATGTCAACTCGAAGATAAAGACTCTTCTTTTAACTTATGTTTTAGATTTGGGTCTACCATCAAGATAAGCTCATGTTTCCAATGTGGTACCTTTCCATTGGCTTTGTAATAAATGTTTTTTTCAATTTTATTATTAGAGATGTGACACCTTTTAATTCAAAGTTTTAAATATGAAAATGAAAATGGAGTGTAATATTTTACAAACCTGGTAATTACGCTTATTATAAAAAGTTTATTAATGGTATAAATGAATGGATTAATGTTTATTATGTATATTTATTATTATATATTATGGTTTATAATATACAATATAATCAATGAATATACTTTATAGTTAAGATTGTTGATTTATAATATTAATAAATCATTTTTAAATGATGAATTGTATTTTTATTATATATTTTAATTTAATATAGAAAAATTAATATTATTAACTTAATGTTAGAAATTTTACATTATTTTTATAATTTTTAAAATATTATGATGATGATTAATATCCAATAAATTTAAAATTAGTCTAGAAACTTTAAAAAAAGGTAAGAAATTACTTGAATTTTTTTAAGAATGTTATGAAATTACTTGAATTTTTTGAAAAATGTTAAATTTTTTGAAGAATGTTATTAGAATGCACTTTGTCAATCATTGTTCAAACTTCCTAAACAAAATGTATTCCTATATAATGATGTAATTTACTTTGTCAATCAATCAACAGAGACCATCGTTGCTTGGGCTGTCTCCAGGTGTTGCCTCACATGAGAATAGTTGGAGTCATTCAATCAGTTTTATCTCTCCATTTTCTAAGTTGGTATCACAGCAGGGGTGAGCTCGTCCCCTAATGGAGTGTGGAGTCGTGTGAATTAGTTGCCACCGTGGAGTTGTTGCATAGAGCTGTTGATTCTCTTGAGTTGCCACCACTGCCTGAGGGATGCGTCGAGCATAACAACCGCCATGTATAAAGCTGCTGCCACTTCCTGAGGGTTGCGTCGAGCATACAGGTTGGTGTGCTTCAATCTTTGACCTACAATCAATGTGTAGCGTGGAGTGTTGGATATTGGTGGTTTCTACATGTGATCGCAGAAAGGTGATTGTTGCGTTTTATTTTCTGTGGGAGTCGTCTGTTTTTTGTTTCTGTTGAATCGGAGCAGAGTAATTGCTAGCGGGAGAAGCTTGCATTGCAAGAGATCGCGGAGATCGTTGTTGTTGGGCCTCGAAGATCCCTGCCTGGATTGTGCGCCTGTGTGGATAGTGCGCCTGCATGGATTGTGCACCTGTGTGGATTGTCAGATCGTTGTTGTCCACACACCAGTCCGCTGCCCAGTTCGTTGTCTCACATCTGCGTGGGGCATAACTACGCCCACCCTGTTCTTTGCAAGTCAACGGCATACAAACTGTCG
The DNA here is from genome assembly GCA_000966675.3 of Picea glauca. NCBI lineage: Eukaryota > Viridiplantae > Streptophyta > Pinopsida > Pinales > Pinaceae > Picea > Picea glauca. The sequence continues at coordinate 846,878 of JZKD02S1479373.1, read as the reverse complement.
TGTCCTTTCCAGTGGAAGAGTTTGGGAGAGTTCTGCGTGAAATAGTTCTTCCTGAAAGAGAGTGTGACCTGAGAGCGCGTTTAAGGATGACTAGCGCAACCACCCAGAGGAGGAGGGGTGCACTGATTTCGGGGAGACTGCTCGCCCGAAAATTCACTGTTTTGGTGCGCCTGCGAGGTGATGGGAAGTGCGTTGGGGAATGTCTCATTGTTTTGGCGATTCAACGGCTTATAGATTGAATCGAATTCAGTATATAAGCTACGATCTGTTCACTGATTGGAGGAGCTAATACTGATAGAGATGGAGAATTCACTTGCTGAAACCTACCTCAACAAAGCTAACAAGTTAGATGGTTTGAATTTCATCAATTGGAAATTAAAAATGCAGATTTGATGGAAGGTTATGGTGTATGGACGAAAGAAGATGAAATGCGAACCAATGATTTTAAGGATGAAAATTTATATTAAAATGTAGAAAACTCCTCTAATCTTACTTGTCCTTAATATGCAAAATGTAAAATGTTTGGAGATAGTTTTGTAAAAATATTCAAATTTCTAAGGATTTTATATAGTTTCTATAAAATTTGGGCGATTTTTAAGATCAAATAATTTTACTCTATGGAAGTTGGGCGAATCTTTTTTAGAAAAAATGGAAATTGGCGAATCGTTTTTTGGGAAAAACCATGGAAATTAGCCCATTTGTGAAATTTAGCCCCTAAAATAACATATGTCAGCAGTGATCCAAGATTGGGATAAGAGGGATCATAAAGCCAAGGTATTGTTGAGAATGTCTATTAGAAATAGGATAATTCTACACGTTAGAGAAGCTAAGACTTCTAGTGAAACCTCGACAACGCTTAAAGATTTGTATGAGACTAGCAATACAAATCGTATTATTTTCCTGAAGAGTAAAATCCTAAGTATTAAAATGGATGTAAACGAATCTGTTAGTACTTTTCTGGGTCGAATTAAAGATGTGAAAGACAAGATAGGAAATATAGGAGAAACAATATCTAGCATTGATCTTATCACAATTACCTTAAATGGAATGCTAGAGGACTATCAAATGTTTGTAACAGGTCTTGCAGTGAGAGAAAAACCTCCTACTTTTGAGGAATGTACATGCATATTGTTGCAAGAGGAAGAGAGGCGCGTGAATTTGAGGCCTCAGAATCCAGACTTAACACTTTGGAAAAAAAATAGATTCCCTAAATGGAAACTAGGAGAAGGAAGCAGAGGAAGAAGTTCATTTCAGAGGAAGTCATTTCCAAAGTCAAATCAAGGTATGTCATTCCCAAATCCAAATCAAGCTATGTGATCTAATAGAAATGAACCTAAGTGTTTCTATTGTGGTAGGACTCGGCATATTGCCAAAGAATGTTATAAGAAGAAAAGTGATGAGACTAGACATAAATACAAGAAACATTTAGAACACTTTGTAGAAGAAAACCCGAATTTTGATTCAAAATATCTCATATTGGTTGTGTCTAATGTTGCACTGACTATTGAAACTGATGATGTTGACGCATGGTTTGTTGATTCTAGAGCCTCAATTAACATGACATGTAATAAGAATTGGTTTATAAACTTTAAAGAAAAACATAATGGTGCCCATATTTATCTTGGAGATGATCGTTCCTATCAGATCAAGTGATATGGATATATTCCAGTAACACTGTCGAATGGTATTGTCAAACACATTCGCAATGTTGTGTATGTCCTTGGGATAAATAAAAATGTGATTTTTGTGTCCACAATTACAGATCATAATTTGAAGGTCGAATTCTTCAAGACACGTTATATAGTGAAGGACTTGCAGGATCATTACATAACTGTTACCTCAGGAGTCAGAGTTGGAGGTCTATACAAACTTGATGTCACCAGCAAGAACCATCAAGCATTGACTTCTGCAATTATGCGTACAAAAACTCTTTGGCACTAGAGGTATGGTCACATCAATTATCATGATTTGTTGTTATTACAAAAACAAAGTATGGTTGAAGGACTCCCTATGTTGAAGAATGAGTATGTTTCTTGTGAAATTTGTGTGTTAGGAAAGATGCACAAAGATGAATTCCCCTCTAATTCTGATAATAGAAAGAAAGATTTATTATACATTGTGCAGACTGATGTTTGGGGACCAATGAAAACAAGGTCCTTAGGTGGTGTTTATTTTTTTTGCTATTTATTGATGATTTCACAAGATACACATGGGTTTATTTCCTTAGGAGAAAGAGTGATGTTTTTGAATAATTTAAGAAATTCAGAAACATGGTAGAGAAGAAAACATGAAAAACCATAAAAATCCTATGTTCAGATAAAGGGGGAATACATATTGGAGAACCTCATCAAGTATTGCAAATATCATGGATTAATACAACAATTCACAGTACCACACACTCCATAACATAATAGAGTTACAGAAAGGAAAAACAGAGCTCTGGTAGAGTGTGCACGATGTATGATGAAAGGTAAGAATCTCTCAAATTCTTTTTGGGTTGAGGCCATTATGACCGTTTTTTATTTAAATAATAGAAGTCCAACAAGGTGTCTTGATCATAAAACTCATTTCGAAGCCTTGTATGACTCTAAGCCAACAATTAATAATTTTAGGATATTTGGGTGTAAGGATTTTTCACATATTCCAAAGGAAAATAGCAAGAATCTTGATGCTAAATCCATCAAATATATTTTTATAGGGTACTGTTTAGAATTTAAAGCATATAAATTGTTTGATCCATCTACTCACAAAGTGTTTGCGATTAGAGATGTAATTTTCCATGAACAGATTGAAGGAAGCAATGAAAGCAACATTCATGAGGGATGGCATGGTCTACTTGAAGATGAAGAGATCAAAGAAGAAGTTGAAGAGAAGCAACAACAACAACAACACCGAAAAGGCATCCAGTGACATGGATACATCCAAAAGTGAAAAAGGATCTTCACAAAATGGAGAAGAAGTCACCATCCAATTGAGAAGATCTTCACGACAGGTTCATCTACCTGAAAAGTATAAATGTTATGCCCTGATGAGTAATATTTTAAATGTCATAGAACCCATGCATTTTAATGAATATAACGAACATGAAGAATGTAGAAAAGAAATGGAGGTATAATGACTCTATAATGAAAAATAAAACTTGGGAATTGACTGAATTTCCTAAAGATAAAAATTCCATAGGATGTAAATGGATATACAAACCGAAATTAAAAGCAGATGGTAGTATAGATAAATATAAATCTAGATTGGTGGAAAAAGGGTACTCACAGAAGGAGGGCATTGATTATGCATAAACATTTGCACCAGTAGCTAAATTAAACACTATAAGATTGTCAATTTCACTAGCTACAAAGTACCATTGGAAACTTCACCAATTAAATGTAAAATCTACTTTTCTGAATGGTGAGTTAAAGGAAGAGGTTTACCTTACTCAACCAGAGGGGTTTGTGAAAAGTCATCAGAAACATTTAGTGTGTAAATTAAAGAAAGCATTGTATGGACTAAAACATGCACCTAGGTCATGGTATGAGAAGATAGACTCTTTCTTTCTTTATCAGGGTCTTATGAGGAGAAAAAGTGATCCAAATTTGTATACCAAGTTTGATGAAAATGGGCATATTGCACTGATTTCCTTACATGTTTATGATTTAATTATTACACGAAATTCAGGGAAATTAATTAATAAAATTAAGGAGCAGATGTCATAGATATTTGAAATGAAAGATCTTGGTGAATTACGTTACTTCTTAGTTCTTGAAGTTTGTATAAATGTTGGCCAAAATTTTGTTTCTCAAGGTAAATATGTCATAGAAGTACTTAGGAGATTTAAAATGGATAAGTGTAAATCTTCTTTTGTTCCAATGCAATAGAATGTGAAACTTTGTTGTGATGATGGTTTGAAGGAGGTGAATGGAACTATGTATATACAGATGGTGGGCATTTTGAATTATCTCACCACAACCAGACTTGACATAACATATTTTGTGAGTGTGTTAAGTCCGTTTATGGAAAAAACTCAAGAAATCCATTGGAATGCACTGAAAGGGGTACTCAGGTATCTCAAAGGCACAATTGATTATGGTATTAAATATAATGATTTATTTGATGTTTAGCTGACAGGTTACTTAGATTCAGATTGGGCTGGAAATCCATATTATCGAAGATCTACCACAGGTTATGCCTTTGGAATTGGATCTGAGATTGTTTTATGGGGCAGCAAGAAGTAGCCTACTGTATCTTTGTCTTCTACTGAAGAAGAATATAAAGCTTTGTGTGAAACAATTTGTGAAGTTTTTTGGTTGAGAATACTTCTTCAAGATGTTGGAGAAGAACAAAAGAAACCTACAATGATCAAGTTTGATAACGAGAGCTCAATCAAACTGGCGAATAATCCAATTTATCGTGTGAGGACAAAGCATGTTGATGCTCACTTTAATTTTGTTAGAGAGAAGATGCAGTCTAATGAAGTGGCTCTTATGCATTGTAATACTTGTGAAAATGCTACTGATATTTTCACTAAGCCTCTTGGAAATATTAAATTTGAATTGTTTAGGGAGATGTTAGGTGTGGAACTCAACCCTTTCTCCATTAAGGGGGAGACTTGGAAATAATGGAGAACTAATTAGTTATGTAGTTTATATCTAATGTTTATTTATACCGTAGATCCTATTTTCTAGTGGTTTGTTCAAACTCCCTAAACATAATGTATTACTATATAATCATGTAATTTACTTTGTCAATCAATCAAGCAACATGTCTTACTATATAATCGTGTAATTTACTTTGTCAATCAATCAAGCAGCATTGTTATGCTTGGCTGTCTCTAGGTGCTCACCTGAGAGGATTCTCTCCAGGTGCTTACCTGAGAGGATTCATTCAAACTGTTTTATCTTTCCATTTTTTAAGTATATAAGGTTTATTAAAACATTTTGGACTTAATTTTTATATTGTTAATTTAATTATTATTCATGTAAAAAAATATACATGTGAGGAGCAATAAGTTAGAGTAAAATAAAACAAGTGAAATGAGTAGCAAAATTGCTTAGTGAAAAAAAAAATAGAACAAAATTAGTTTACAAATAAAAGACACACAATAAAACTTTTTGAAATTTAAATATTAAATTTTAGAAATTAATTAAAAAATTTACCAATTATTTGAAAATAAAAATATTTTAACTCAAAAGTAATT
>JZKD02S1479373.1:823567-835954 GCA_000966675.3 Picea glauca | reverse complement strand
TTCAACCTTGTGAGCATCAGAAACAAAACTTGCAAACAATCAAGTCTTCAAAACCAGTGCTCTGATACCAACTTGATCTAAAAATTGAAGAAGACTTGAAAAACTTGAATAATTAGTGCAAGTGAAATGTCGTGTGTTTAAATCAAATGGATCAGTTTGCAACACATAAATTAAGGATTACTTATGCAAAATACACATAGACAGCAGCATAAACATTGAACATAAGCACATGTGCACAGCAATTGATAAAGGAGTTCACCCCTCTTCTGGGCTACATCTCCTGGTCCAGCTTCCAATGGATCATTATTATTAATTTATCAAAAAGTGCTCAAAAACATGTCTTACAATGCTCAAACTGTCAAACCGATTGCTCCAATGGCTTCCCAGCATCCCAAAACCCTTGTCTGGGCTCTTTCGTCACATCAATCGATCGAAAAATGAGAAAGATAGGCCTCTTGGAAGTCTCCTTCTCCAAGCTTGTTGTCTCTGGTTCTACAATTCGCACCCTCCTTGAACGAACCTTGCTCACACGCTCTTTTAAGCGCAAAAACCCAGAACCGGGTGCAACCGTGCCAACAGTGCAAACCGTAGAATGGTTAAGGGCGCGCCAGCCCCTAACCGCCTCGGCACCTGGGCGTATGGCGCATATGACCAAAGGCTGGGCAAAAAGGTGGTTAGTTCGTTGAACCGTTCCAACTGTGTAACTCACGCACTCCAACTTGGGTCATATGCAATAAGGTATACGACCATAGACCATGTTTCAAACTGCGCGCACAAATATTACAACCGCGCACCATATATATACGGTGGTCACATGCACACCACATATGACCACCGATCATATCAACCCTTGCGCCAACAACCGTCGCAATGTTATATATGGTATGGTCATATAGTATTGAAAAGACCACGGGCCGGGGCTAAGCCCCGGCCCGACCCTCATTGGAGTTTTACATATTTTAAATTCAAATATAATTAAATGAATATATGTAACAAGAACCAATCGTGGCCCGATGGTCGGGCAGTCGTGCGAATTCGTTAGGTGTTGGGAGAGGTTCGGGGGTCGAACCCCACAGAATCCACCATAGATTTTACACATCAATCATAAACCAACCAACGAGGGACACGTGGCGCCCATGGATTGGGCCGCGTGCCCTCATACCATTTGTCGTCAACAAGACACGTGTCGCTCCATGATTCGTCAACTATCAACCAATCAACAACCTGTCATGTCACCATCGTATGGTCGTACGGTCCTGTCACGTCAGACCGTATGGACTGTACGAACAAGTACAGTCAGCACCTAAATTTTTTTGCCTGTTTGCCTTAGCAAACAGATCGCGATATCTTCTCCATATGGACTCCGTTTGAGAAAGTAAATATACCGCCGGAATCAGGAAGACGAGATGGACGCAATGGCACTGTTTTCGTTGCATTCCGAGCACTTTGAAAATTGAGCAAAATTTGATCCCCTGATCATTAAAAAATTTAGCAAGCTTTGTCTATTTATATATCTTAGTTTAAATTCATTAAATATACTAGCTTAAATGACTAATCATTAAAACTTCTAATTTTGAATGTTTTTGTTTTGTTTTTTATAATTTTGTGCTCCATAAAACTCATTAAATAAAAAATAAAAACACATACTTAACAATACAACATTATTAAATATAAGTTGAATTTTAAAGCATCTAATTTAAAATGATTAAATGTTTTGTTTTTATAATTTTATACTCCAAAAAAAATTATTAAATAAAAAATAAAAACACATACTCGACAATATAGCATTAACTGTAACTTGGATTTTACAACATCCAATATATAATGGTTAAAATCCTCATTTTAATATATATTCCATCAACAAATCAACACAGACAAAAATTGATGAATGATCCTTTCAAAAACAATAGATTAAGATCATGTAATTAAATTACCAAAAACAATGTAATTTTAAAATAAAAATCCTCATTCTAATATATATTCTATCAACAAATCAACACAGACAAAAATTGATGAATGATCCTTTCAAAAACAATAGATTAAGATCATGTAATTAAATTACCAAAACAATGTAATTTTAAAATATTGATCAAATGACAAAAAAAAACATTATAATTTTAAGAAATAAAAAAACTTAAATCAAAGAAAACATTATCTCATACGAGGGTGGGGACAAAGGTTTAATAGAAAAAACATAATATAATCATATGAGGATGGGGAAGAGGGTTTAATAGAAAAAACATAATATTAAATTATGTTTTCTCTATTAAACCTCTCTCCCCGACGCTCATCCCCCACCTTCATATGGGGGTGGGAGAGTGGGGTTTAATACAGAAAACATAATATAATATTTTGTTTTCTCTATTAAAGCGCCTCTCTCACCTTCACCCTCATCTGTCTTTACACTAAAAATGGAATAATAATATCTTTTAAGCAAATTTTGCACATATAAACTTTGAACTACAATATTGTTGAAGAATCAAAATTTTAAAGAATGGTTAGATAAATACTCTCTAATTAACCTAAAAATTTAGTAGAAAGAAATCCAAAATCCAAAAAGTTCAGGGGCATTAAACAAGAATCAAAATTTTAAAGAATGGTTAGATAAAAATTCTTTGAATTTTAATTAAATTAACCTAAAAATTGAGGAGAAAGAAATCCAAAATCCAAAAAGTTTAGGGACATTAAACCTAAATATTATACCAGGAAAGCAAAGGACCACCTCCCATCAACTGATTTTTATGAATCTAGAGTTGAAATTAACCATTTTTTAATCATCTAAAAATATCTAAAAATCATTTTTCAAAATACAATAAAATTAATGATTTTTAAGCTAATATCCACTTAATTTCATCCAACATAAACAACTAAAAACATTTGTATTTATTACCTTCTCTATGAATAAGCCAAGGGCCTATAAAAATATAATGGCCGCAAAAATAAATAACGAAACCATATTTGAAACCACTCCACTCGTTGTTGCAATCCCTATAAAAAAATTGACCCTACTAATACATAATTTTTAAAAGAAAACGCTTGCAATCTCTATCCACATGGGAAAGTTAAAAACCAGAGACGAGGGAGTATTGTGGTGGATCCATTCAAAACCACTTCACAAAATTGCTTGTTTCCTCTTATCTGAAATTGCTTGTTTGCTAAAACCCACTTCACAAAATTGCTTGTTTGCTAAAACCCTTATGTAGCGTATGGTGAAGGCAAGCATGCAACAACAGGGCAATGAAGGTGTGGATGGCAAATTACACGTGGAGGATTAAAATAATAAACATGTGGCCGATTTTAAATAGGTATGTATAGACCAAGAAGAGCACAGTGGAATTGTTCCTTAAAATAATAAACACGTGGCCGATTTTAAATGGGTATGTATAGACCAAGAAGAGCACACTGGAATTGTTCCTTAAATACCCAGCATACACCGAAGCAGAAGCAAATTGGACTAGTTATTATGAAACAAAAGAAAACCTGATTTTAGCAAGTGGTTTTCTACATTTCCAAATTCCTATAACTTTTGTATAAGATATGAGGTTTGTGAATTGCTATTAAAGTTTAGTAGTTCATGAATAATGCTGGTTAATTTAGAATATATAGATTATAATTTTATAAAACTTTTGGTTGGATTGTAATTTTGAATCATGAAGTTATAAGAGAAAAAAAAATCATATGTATGTGTTGAATTCAAATACATTTGTTGATTTTACTATTCATGGATGATAAACCCCCTTTAAATAATCAACCTTGTATTTATTCAAAAAAAAAAAAAATAATAATTATGAAACACCTAAAACTTGTAATAATGTATTACTTGTACATACCCTAAAAGAAAAATAGAAGTGTTGTGACTTCTTTATATTTTTGATAATTTTTAGAAAAGTCTAATTATTAGAGATTTTTACTTTTTTTTGGAAATTATCACCGAGATCTAGTAATTTCACATTAATTCATTATTTAATTTACTTTAAAAACTACAATGGTTAAGAATATGTGTTTTTTATACCTTTGTAAACTTTAGCAGACAAATCACTTAATGGAAAGGTCCCCTTGTCCCACAAAAAAGGAACTCTCATACACAAATTTGATGTTTAGCTTAAGCATAACCTTGAAAATAAAATTTTATTATTGTTATAATTTGTTAATGTAAAATTTGTCAAAAAATTATTACATTAATATAATTGAGTTAATTCATTACCTAATTTTTTTTTGAACTTTCTCTTATTTATCATCATATATATTTATACATTTTTATGGGTACTAAATTTAAAACAACATTCCCATAATATCTATATTTAACTTAAACATATCAAAAATACATAAATATCATTACATTTATATTGTGATTTATTAATATTTATATTAAATGATTTCATTTATATTAAAAATTTTGATTTACCTAATCCTATAATATAATTTAGAATGACTCATAACTTCACTTTAGGAATATATATCTATATATCATAGAATTCTTTGTTAAAAAAAAATTAAGTCCAAAACTTTGAATTATAATTTATCCAAAACTTTGAATTGTAATTTATCCGTTGACACAAGCGAAATTTAAATTTTATGAGAGGTATAAAAGATAGGAAAATGTAACTCGCCAACGATTTGATATACAACCAAAGCTTTTACGTTAAAAACTATCTGTTTTCCGTTTTTAGACGATGTAATGTTCGAGATTCAAATCAAATGTATTTGGAATTGGTGAAATCATTCCAAACTCTTGTAACATTTAATTTCAATTTTTTTTTAAAGTAAATAAAATTAGTAACAATCACTTTATAAAAGTGGTTGATATACGTTGAAAGGTTGAGAGATCGAAGTTATTTTTCATCTTTTTAAATTAATGGAGACGATCTATATATATCAACCACTTTTATAAAGTGGTTGTTGCCGACCTCTCTAGACAACTATTAATATATTTTTACATACTTAATAAAATAATTAATTTTTACTTCAGTGTAATGTATACACATAAGTATTAATACATTACATTAATATATATTGTAAAATATAAAACCCAAATAAAATAATCACAAATAAAATAATACATTAATCACAAATAAAATAATACACTAAATATAATAATAAAATACATGTAATATGATAAAATAATAAAATAATAAGCGAGGAGAGCGGCTAGGGTTCTCGATGTGAGGAGAGAGGGTTTGCGACTAGCAAGCCGACATGAGCGATTCAGGGGGGGAGCTGCCTCCCACCCCACCGATTTCTGCAGAGGAGGCCTTCTGAAGGCTGCTCGATCCAAAGGGGAAAATTCTGATGGCTTCTACAGTGCCGAAATTCATTAAAAAGCTGGAATCTATAAAAGATAGGAAAATGTAACTCGCCAACGATTTGATATACAACGAAAGCTTTTACTTTAAAAACTATCTGTTTTCCGTTTTTAGACGATGTAATGTTCGAGATTCAAATCAAATGTATTTAGAATTGGTGAAATCATTCCAAACCTTTGTAACATTTAATTTAAAAAAATTTCATAAAAATAAAATTAGTAATAACCACTTTAACAACCACTTTATAAAAGTCGTTGATATACGTTGATCGTTGATCGTTATTTTTCATCTTTTTAAATTAATGGAGACGATTTGTGTATATCAACCGCTTTTATAAAGTGGTTGTTGCCGACCTCTCTGAAGGACAACTATTAATATATTCTTACATACTTAATAAAATAATTAATTTTTATGTCAGTGTAATGTATACTCATAAGTATTAACACATTACATTAATATATATTGTAAAGTATACAACCCAAGTGGGCCTAATGGTTAAGAACATGTGTTTCCTCTTAAGAGGTCACAAGTTCAAATCCAGAGGGGGGTTGGCTTCTACAGTGCCGAAATTCATTAAAAAGTGGAATTTATACCCAAAATCGTCCTACCTGAAGAACAACCCATCAAAATTGCTTTGGCATTGGAGAACAGAGGTCTGGTTGGCTAGTTTATGGGCCTTTGGCTTTCAGTAAGAACAACAGACGACTGGATCCAGCGAAACTAGAGGCCCAACTCAAAAGCACCGTGACCTGCTATGCTGTAGGAAGGAGTTTCTTTATCTTTGAATTCATAACCAAGGAAGACCGAGATCTGATCTTCCGAAGCAACCTGTACTTCATGGGTACCCAGGGTTTGTATCTCAACAGATGGACGTCGGACTTTGATCCCCCAGTTGATTTACCAAAAGAGGTCCCAATCTGGGTACAACTCCCCAACTTACCGATTCATTATTGGAACTTCCATTCTCTTCATAAAATTGGCAACTGTCTTGGTAGATTCATTGACAAAACATATAATAAAGCCCAGTACACCTGCGCTTGGATCTGCGTTGATGTTGATCTAGAAGCAGGGCTCCCTGAAGCAATAAATCTCATGGTCGATGCATGGCACCACTATCAAAAGTTGGATTATGAGCAACTCCCATTCAAATGCAGAAATTTCCACGAGCATGGCCATTTCCAAAGGAACTGCCCCAAAGTCCAACTGGAGGACAAAGAAGGAGGAGAAGGATGGCAGAAGGTTAAAAAAGGTAAAGCAGACCCAAAGACCTCTGGAAAAAAGAGTACAACATCGATAGAGAAACCCCATTCCACCTCCAAAACAATAGAAACCCCAAAGGAAACAGCCGCGGGAAAAACCTTAGATGTCGTAGAAGTCCAGGACGTCATGAACATACAAGAGAATGGTCCCGAAACTCTGGTGGATCCGCTACCTGCAGAGGAGACCCCCAAATAAAAAGAGCCCGAAGAGCATATTAGCCTTGGATACGATTCAGAAGGAGATACTGAGGATGGAGGAACGGAATCAAGTAGCTCCCAAGCTACGCTGATAAAGACCTCAAAGGGACGGAAGTCAAAGAAAAAATAAAGAGAGGAAGAAACCTACCTAGATGTGCGTCAAGGCTCACAGAAGACCCTTAAAGGAATTATGAATACAAAATCCACAAAAAAGAATGGCTCGGCTCAAAAAGGAGCCGAATCTTCCCAAGGTAAATAATGAGGTACATGTCCTGGAATTGTAGAGGTCTCGGTAGTAGCTTGAAAGAAGAAGCAATAAAAGACATTGTGAGATTGTATACGCCGGAGATCCTCCTTATCCAGGAGACAAAGTTGGAGGAAGATGCTCTCCTCCAAGAAAGAAAAATATTTTGGAAAAAAGGTCCAGCGAAAGCCGTTAGCTCGAGAGGTGCGTCGAGAGGCATTGCAACCTGTTGGGATAGATCCAAATTCGAGCTGATCTCTAAAGAAAGCAACATGCAGTGACTCTTTACCAAGCTCCTTCACCTAGAGTCAGGCCACCAAGTAAGTTTGTTTAATATATATGTCCTGGTTTTATTTTCAGAAAAAAAGAGCTGTTGGGACTCTCTAAAGTCCTTCCTTAGTATGCATAATCTAGAAAATATAATCCTTGCAGGAGACCTAAATCTGACCCTCGATGTATCTGAAAATAAAGGGGGTTCCATTGTCAGAGACTCAACAAGAGAATGGGTAGAAGACATCATTCTAGACTGGAATCTAGAAGATATCAAGCCCTTGCAAGGAAAGTTCACCTGGTCTAGTAAGCGGCTAGGCCCGGGGCACATAGCAGCGCGTCTTGATAGGTTTCTTATCCAGTCTTCCTTCCCGACTTTTGATTTATTTCCCTCCTCCAAAATTCTCCCAAACTTTGTTTCAGATCATAAACCTATCCTCCTGGAGCTCTCACTGGGGAAGAACCTTGGACCTTTACCCTTCAGATTCAGTACCCTTTGGATCCACCAAGAGGGATTCCAGGAGGTAGTATCGAAAGCTTGGAATAGGAAAATCCAAGGCTCGGCCTTTTTTTTGGGGGAAGAAAAGATGAGGGGGCTCAAAAAATACCTAAAAGAGTGGGCCAAGTCATTTAATTCCCCTATTTCCAAAAGGAAAGATGCGCAAGAAGCCCTGGAGCTACATCAATCGGTAATGGAGGATGCTGAAATCACCCATGATCTGTTGAATAAAGAAACCAATCTTCAAAAAGAGCTCCACAAAGCTTGCAGAGTTGAGGAGGAGTATTGGAGGCAGAAATCAAGGAGCCTCTGGTTGCATGTAGGAGACAAGAATATTAGTTATTTCCAAAAACAGGCCGAGGCTCGAAAGCAGTACAAAAACATAAGTGAAATTTAGTTCCAGGATCAGCAAATCAAAGACTTCGATGGAATAAAAAAAGAAGCCTACAAACATTTCAAAGATCTGTATATGGCGCTGAATGAAGATCATATATAAGAAGGCAACTATCGTTAGACATCATTCCACAGCTGGTACAGGAAAATGAAAATAGGTTTCTCACAGCTACAATCAGTATAGAAGAAGTTAAGAAAGCCCTGGATCGCATGGGAGTAGATAAGGCCCCCGGCTCGGATGGTTTCTCTGCTAGATTCTACCAAGTATGTTGGGAAACCATAAAGGAAGACCTGATAAAAATGATAAGGAAATCCCAACGAAGTGTCAAATTGGGAGGGGGCACTAATTCGGCATTCTTAGCACTAATCCCAAAGGAAAAAGGAGCCCAAAATTTAAGCATATTCAGACCAATATCGCTCTGCAACACCAGTTACAAGATGATAACTAAGGTAATAGCCATGCGCCTGAAGAAAATCCTGCCTAATATAATCCCAAAAAACTAGGGTGGTTTCATTAAGGGTCGTCAAATCCTAGACAATATCATTTTAGTGCAGGAAGCCATTCATTCTAGCATCCAAAGAAAAGAGAAAGGCATGGTGATCAAGATGGATATTGCCAATGCATTCGACCGAATCAGGCACGAGTTCCTCTACTATGTTAGGGGGGAAATTGGGTTTTCAGCTTCATTCATAAACTGGGTAAAAACTTGTATTGCCTCCCCCTGGATAGCCCCGCTAGTTAATGGTCAGTATTCTGATTTATTCCAAGCATCAAGAGGGTTAAGATAGGGCTGCCCCCTATCTCCCCTCCTCTATGCCATCCATGCCTTCATTCTCAGCTTCCAATTAATCCAGATCCAACAATTGAGGACCCTCTCTGGACTTAGAATAGCTCATAATGTGGAAGAGCTCAACCACACCCAATTTGCAGATGATACACTCCTTCTTGGAGGAGCTAGCAAAATTACAGCCGAGAACTTTAAGAAGGAGCTGGACACCTACAAAGAAGTTTCAGGGAGTCAGATAAACTATCAGAAAAGCATAATCTTCGGATGGAACTGCTCTGCCTGAGAAATGATAATAATCGCCAGAACCTTAGACATGGAAGGCTCAGTATCCTGGGACTCCTTCAAATATTTAGGAGTCCCCATTTTCAAAAAAATGCCTACCACTTCTCATTGGTTACCATTGATAGACAAGCTGAAGAGTAGAATCCAAGCCTGGGGTCCTAAGTGGTTGAACCCTGCCGGCAAAGTAGTCTTGCTAAAATCAACTCTGGTAAGCCTGCCCATTTACCAAAACTCAATTCTGTTAGCTCCCAAATATATTATAGGGAAAATTGATGCGCTGCTGCATAGATTCCTTTGGAAAGGAGGCAAGCACAATGAGAGGAAGCTCCACCTTATTAGATGGGACAAAGTCAAAAAACTGATGTACGAGGGGGAATTTCAAATCATGGATAATGCAACCTAAAATATGGCTACGGGAGCCAAGATTCTTTGGTCCCTTGTGTCTGGGAAAATCTCCTAGAGCAAGAGTGCTCTCCGGAAGAAGTATTTTCAAGGAAGTCGGCTCAGATGCCTTGATTAGCAACCTAAAACTCAAAGTGGAACTTCAACTTTTCTTCTCTGTCTAAGATTCATCGATCTCTTCAAGACCAAGCTCTACTAGATACCAGGGAGTGGTAAGAACATTAGAATTTGGGAAGACCCAATCCTCGGATATTCCCCGCTGGGGCAAATAGAAGAGCTAGAAAACATAAAAAAATTGGCTTCAAAATAGGCGTCTGTTAACCTTGGAGGACATCTCCAGCTGGGGTGAAGATGAAAACAAATCTTGGGAGTCTTGGGATCTAGGAGGCTATCCGGAAGAACTTGAAACTGAAGCCATGAAATTGCTGGAGCATCTCCATGGGAAAACTGCCTCAAAAAAAAAATCTAGAGATAAAAGAGGTTGGGGACCTAACTCAGGAAAATACACTGCAGCTAAAGGTTACAATTACTCCCAATCAATCCCCCATGTTCCTCCTAATCCCACCAAATGGAAGTTCATTTGGAATTGCATCTCCTTGCCAAAGATAGACTTCTTCATCTAGACGCTCGCCCACTGCAGATCATCTGTTTTTGCAGGAACATGAGGAAACTGTAGATCATTTTTTTTTGCAATGCATGTTTTCCAAAGACATCTGGACAAATTCCCTAAAGTTGGGACCAGACATGTTTGATCTCCCAGATAACGTTCAATACTTGCTCACAAGCTGGGCAGCGAGATCCCCGTTCAACTTAAGAAAAAAGGAGTTGTTGAAAACGACCCGACTCTGGTTTCCTAAGTTCATTTGTTGGAAGATCTGGCTTGAAAGAAATAAATAGCTCTTTAGATAAGAAGCTCGAAGCGCAGTAGGGGTGGCATCCAAAGTTAGAACCCTCCTTGGTGAAGCATTGCAAGTAAAAGTCAGTCTGAGAAATGCCAATCCTCTTGAACAGGAGGAAGAAGGCTGGTTGAAGGAGCTAGATCACAACTTGCTTCTTAGACCTAGCTTAAGCTCATCCACGCTTGCCCCCTGGGAAATAAGGCTAGTAGAACAGGACTTCATCAAGTGGAGGTCAAATCTAGAATATCATTGTCTTTTTTTCGATGGCGCTTCAAAGGGAAACCCGGGCATCGCAGGAGCAGGAGGGATTCTATTGAATACAAATGGAAATATAACTCTAAGCTTCACCTGGGGACTGTGTCAGGAGCCCAACAACAAGGAGAAATCCCTAGCACTTTGGCAAGGCATAAGACTGGCTTTAAGCCAAAACATTCGGTCGTTAACGGTGTTCGAGGATTCAAGGATCATCGTGCAATTAGTGGCAACCAGAAAACCCCCTATCCAAGTTCATCTAGACTTGCTAGTCAAAAAGATTCGAGCTATGATAGTAAAATTCCAAAACTTCAAAATTTATCACATCCTCAGAAGTTTGAACGGCTTGGCAGACCATCAAGCCAATAGTGGTACTCTTCTGAGCAGAGGTTATCTAGTTGTAGATGGGACAACAACATGGTGCAACGTCCCCTAAAAGGCCCTTTGACCGGTCAGTTCCTTGGACATCGCTGAGCACAAGATTCACTGGCGATCCTGGAGGACTATTTCTGATTGCTTTCAAGACTAGCTGTTGGAGACTGATTGGTCACGCATCGACCACAGAAGGAATCATGACCCAAAGGAATTTACCACAGCAGAAGCAAGAAACCCGTGATCCTGGCGATGCAGAAATCCATATACTCGATATCAACAGATGTTCAGAACAAGGAGCAAAGCCCTTTGAAGCGATCACGTTGCTGCATCTTGTCTCAGAAGATATCCATGGCTTCAATCTCTAATCCGAGCTTATCCCTGGAGGCTAGGCTTCTGGAAATGAAGAAAGAGCTCAACAATCTCAAGAAGAAAGTCCAAGAACAACACCGTTACCTGCTTTACATGGAAAAAAGGGTGATTTGAACTGGGAATAGATCAACGAAGACCTTGCCAAGCTGAGGGAGGTCTTTGATGGAGCCAAATACGCTGGGGAGGAGTACACACAGGAGATGGAGGCGAATTTCAAAGATCAAGCCAACACAAATGGTGACTTCATAAATCGTATTTGCACCCTAGAAATCAAAGTAAAACGATTGGCAAAGATGCTTCCAGCCCTAAGGAACGATGAGGATTAACCTCAAGCATGATCTACATCTCTTCTTCTCTATGTTTGTAAACATGTTGAATGCAGCGACAACTAGACTATCTCTTCGTAGATAAGACCCCGGATTACCTTTAAACTGGGTTTTTGTTCAGCTGTTTTTATATCAATCAATTAAAAATAAAAGGATGGAAGAGATGAAGACTCACTATGTGAAAGTACCTGGAAACTACTTTGTCGACCTATAATGCAAATCTATACTCGTTATTGTCTAAAAAAAATATAATAAAGTAAAGACATTATTAAAGTAATAATAAAAGAATAATGTAACATATTAATTAATTTGTTAATTAATTAAGTAAATACATTTATAAAGGAAAACATTTTTCTCTAAAATATTAATACATTAGTATATTATTAAAAAATTAATAAAATTTAAATAAATTATTAAATTAATTATAAAGTTATATATTAATAATGAAAAAATATATTAATAATATATTTAAATAAATAAAATATAAATGTACTACTAAATTAATTATAAGGTAATACATTAGTAATG
>JZKD02S1479373.1:796212-821395 GCA_000966675.3 Picea glauca | reverse complement strand
TAAATACAGAATATTAATATATTACATTTTTACTTGAAAATATCAATTCATTAATACAATATTCATCTATACATTAATTCAATTAATACAATAATCATTAATGCATTAACACAATTTGCTACATTAATAAAGTAATAAATTGAAAATATATTAATAAGCTAATAATATATTAAGAAAGTATTAATACATTAAATTTACACTTTATACTATATTAAATTAATTATTAGTATTTTATCTTTATTAATGTATTAGAAATTAAATTTAAACATTACATTAATGGATTGTATTAAGTTATTACTAAATTAATCCTTATAAAGTAATATATTAGTAATGCAAAAATACATTAATATGATATTACATAAATGAAATAATATATTAATGATCTATTAATTAATGTATTAATATGCAAATAAACTAATTTATTAAAGAATTAATGTATTTATTAAGTAATACATTAATGCAATGTATAAATTAAAGTATCAATGTGTTAATGTATAATGGGATGTATTAATGTAAAGGGTTAATTAAAAAAATATTAATAATGTATTAATACATTGATACAATAATACATTAATGTACTAAGGTATTGATGTATTAATTAAATAATATATAAATGATATATAAATGATATATAAATTAATGTATACAATAATAAATACAAGTATTAAATGTATTAAATAATTGAAAAATTAATGTAATTTATAAATTAAAGTATTAAAACATTAATGTATAACTTATTGTATGAAGGTAATATTGTGCTATGTATGTCATTGCAATGTTGGGCTATGTCTGTCACATTAGGTTCTATGCATCACATAACAACAAGGAGTTATGTTCGTCACATTGTGACATTTGGAAATGTTTGTCACATTGTGACGTCACATTGCGTTGCTAGGCATTACTATGTCACATTGCGACATTAGGTTCTATGCATCACATAGCAACAAGGGGTTATATTCTTCACATTGTGATGTTTGGAAATGTTTTTCACACTGTGACGTCATAATATGCATGTATATCACACAGTGGTGCTATGGTTCATCATATAGTGATGACGAGTCTATGTGCATATCATTGCGACTTTAGAAAGTTCGTTGCATTGTCACAAAGGAAAGAGTTTTGTAACATAATGAGGTATGAGCATGAACGTCACATATCAAAGTGGGTTATGTTCATCACATTGTGACGTTAGAAAATATTCATTTCATTGCAATGTAGGGTTATGTTTGTCACATTGCGACAATGGGTTCTTCACATTACATTGCGAGAAGACATTATATTCATCACATTGAGACATTTGAAAATGTTTGGCACATTGCGCAATGACAGGGCTAGGTACATCACATTGCAACGACAAGGCTATGTTCTTTGGATTGCGACGTCCATATATGTTTGTCACGTTCTGATGTTATTATGTTTATCACATTACGACATCCATTTTTGTTCATCACATTGTGATGAAATGGCTATGTTCATCACATTGTGACGATTGTATATGTTTGTCACATTGTGACATTAAAATGTTTGCAATGACACAGATATGTTCAACACAATGCCATGACACGACTATCTTCATCAGATTGTAACAAGGTTAGGTTCATCACATTGCAACGTGTCTATATGGCCATCACATTTCAGTGTTACTACATTAGACATATTTTGATATCCATTTACGTTTGTCCCATTGCGACGACAGGGATATGTTCATTACATTGCAATGTGTGTATATGTTTGTCACATTGCGACATTACTATGTTTACAAAGACATATATATGTTCGTCACATTGTAATGAAAGGGATATGTTCATCGAATTATGACAACAAGGCTATGTTCATTACATTGCAACATCAAGATATTTTCATCATATTTTGACGTTACTATGTTTGTGAAATCACAACATCCTTTTTTTCATCACATTGGGATGGAATGGATATGTCCATCACATTGCAACTTCTGTATATGTTTGTCACATTATGAAATTACTATGTTTGCAATGTTAGGGTTAGGTTCGTCACATTACAATGACACAGATATGTTCATCACACTGCAACGACAAGGTTATCATCATCACATTATGACGTCTGTATATGTTTGTCACATTTCGACATTACTATTTTCATCACATTACTATGAGCCTATTTTGTTAAATTGTCATGATAGGGCAATGTTCGTTGCATTGGGTCGTTCGCATATGTTCGTCGCATTGCAACGTTAGGAAATGTTTGACACATTATGACATCGAGACCATGTTGATTATGGTTAACCATGTTCGACCATGTTTATTGTGGTTAGCCATGGTTTATTGTCGCATTGCAGTGCTGATAAGGTTTTATTCGTTAGATTGTGACATCAAGTTTTATTCGTCACATCACATCATAAGGTTATGGTCATCACATTGCAACATAACGTGTTTTCTTATCACACTATGGAATTAGAATAGGTTTATTACATTTTGATACTGGGTTATGTTTGTCACATTGCAATATCAAGGAATGGTCGTCTCATTGCAATGTTGGGCTATGTTTGTCACATTGGGACATTAGGTTGTTTATGTCATATTGGGACAATGGGTTATGTTTGTCATATTGCGAAATTTACAAATGTTTCTCACATTATGACATTAGGATATTTGTGTCAGATTGCGACCGCGAGGCATATGCTTGTCATATTGTGACATTTTGAAATCTTTCACACATTATGATGTTAGGATATTTGTTTCACATCACATTGCGACAATAGTGAATTTTCGTCACTTTGCAACGACAAAGTTATGCTTGTCACATTGTGGAAATAGGGCTAGGTTCATAACCTTGCTATGTTACTATGTTTGTCAAAACGTGACAACGACGACGCAGCTATGATGGGGATATGTTCATCACATTGAGACAGTAGGACTATGATGATCACAATGTAACAATACTATGTTACTCATATTGCAATTTTGACTTTACTTTTCATATCACAACATTGGGTTATGTTTGTCACATGACAAGGTAGGTTCACGTTCCACACATTATGGAAATAAAGTTTTCTCCATGTTTTTGAAGAAAATATAACAAAGTGTTTCATTTGTCACAAAGATAGGAACTTTGAACTCATGCGATGTATTACATAGAAAGAAACTTAGAATCATACTTGTTCGAAAGACATTGATAAAAAAAATCTTTTTTAACTTTACAGATGATGATTTTTAGTTGTTCTAAATAAGTCTCCCACCCATACAAAACTTTAATTAAATTCAACATAGACACACACATATTAAACTTTTATTAAAACCCCTATACTAAAAAGAATATATTCCACACACTCATTAAACCATATTTTCTAATCATTAAAATAAACTGATGTCTTATAACACACTTTGTATAATATAACTAATTATGTATATTCATAATAACTAATAGTATAATTAATTATTATTATTATTTATTAATCATAAATGATTAATGTATCATGTATAATAACAAAAAATTACTAATAATACTTTATTAATACTATTTGTAATGTTTATAATTTTTACTATTATTCAAGTATTAATAATAGTTTATTAATAAATTTAATAAAATATTGATATGTATTAATGATTATTAATAAAGTTGTATTAATAATATTAATAGTTATTGTTATTATTAACTAATTACAACCCCTTTATATTAATAATAATAATATTAATCATCTTTAATAATTCTAACAATCCTAACAACACTAACTCTAATAATCCAAACCCTAATAACCATTCACCTTAATATATTATTAATGCATTATTGCTAACATAATTAAGCATTAATATTAATTAATAATTATTATATAAAGAACATGTATGTACTAATCCTAATAACTCAAACCCCAATAAATATTAACCTTCATATATTATTAATATAATATTTCTAACATGATTAAGCATTAATATTAATTAATGCATTAATATTAATTATTAATACATTTATACTCCTAAAAGAACTCCTTTATAATATAATTAATTACTTATATTAATAATAACCAATAATAAAATTAAAGCTTTTTATTATTATTACTTCATATTTATAAATGTATTATGTTTAATAATAATAAAGTATTAATAAAATTATTAATGAATATAATTATCACAATCGTATTAATAAAATATTAATAAATTTAATAAAATATTATTATATATTAATATTTTGATTAATAAATTACTATTAACAATATTAATAAACCTAACCCTAACATAAATTAATAATTTTTCATTATTCTAGAAAAATAACCAATAAAAACACAAATCATAATTCTTATGTTATTGGTAACAGCCACATATTACAGAAAATTTCTGTTGTTATACATACATCGCTTGATTTTGAAACCTAGTAGGCATATGCAACGTTCTAACAGTTTTTAACATATTATAACTGTATTTTTAACAACTTGTCTAGAAAAAATTTTGTTGTTATAATATATTATTTTTAATATATATATATTTTTAATTGAACTGATTGATATTTTGAATTAAAAAAAAATTATGGAGTGAAAATTATATTTAACAGTTTTAAAAAAATTGAAATGATTGATATAATAAATATATTACTAAATATAATATACAAGTTTGATAACAATATCTGTCTATCAAAATAATTCGAATATAGAACATAATCCACTAAACAAAATCTATTGACGGCTCTGCATATGAGTCAACGGGTCCGTTGCTTCTGGATCCGACTCTACAATGGCATCTGTAACCGGCCAAATAGTTGCTACTGAAAGGTACGCCGGTGACGATGGTGGCCAAATAGATGGTACATCACATTACATAAACCCTGCAAAATTACATTGTATATAAGAATTAATAAATATTATTAAGAATTAATAACTAAAAATTAAAAATTGTAAACCCTAATTATAAATTTCAAATACTTTATCATTGTCCCTCAAACTCGAATTAACACTGCAACCTTCGTGAAAGTGCAAACTGCATGACAATGAATAAAAATATTAGCATGTGGAAATAAATTTAAAACAAATTATGTGAAATGTCAAGAATTAAAACTTAACAACACCGAATCAGAAATGGAAATGAAACTTAACAACACCGGATCAGAAATGGAAATGTGTGAGGCACAATTAAAACCCTACGACTCTTCACCTACCCGCTCTGCGCTCTTCCCCTTCTTTCTCTCCAGAAACGCAAGAAAAACGTGGCATTACATTTCACATGCATTAAAAAACGCGCAATATGATACATGGATCCATGGCAATGGCAATGGAGATGAGGTACCAATATGATACATGGGATCCGTGGAAATGGGATTCGTGGCATTGAAGATGAAGCAATGCTCGTAATAATTTAAACGTGGCAAGAAAAAAGTTAGATAGATATTAATTATTGGTAATCAATTAAATGTGGCAATCATATGGTTGGATAGTGATTTCTTAATATGATTAGGTAAATGTGAAAAAGTAAATAGGTTAACAGATGATAAATGCAAAGAAGTTATGATAACTGCAAAGAAGTTATCAGGATTAAATCTTATTCATTGAATTCGCAGGACGACTAAGAATATGCTCGCATCTTTAAATACTGGCCACAAGATTGGAATTTGTAATTAAAAGCTTCATTAACTCATCAATTCCAATAGGGAGAATGCCTATCGACATAATTAGTAATTTTCTTCGATATTATATTACTTTGATTTGAATAACAAACCAAAGGAAATGAAAAATAACCAATTTTTTTATTTGAGTGGTGAATCAAAGATGAAAAGTAACCCATTTGTTTTCTAAGGAAATGAGAAGACAATAATCACCATCTAAACTTTTCAATTGGTAAATATTCTCAAGATTAAATTGGTAAATATTCCAAAGAAGTCAACATTATATTATTGGATGTGGAATCTAAAATATTGAAAAGGATGTCTTGAAGGACATATTAAATTTAACGTTGCATGGCACATAAGAAATTATGTATTAAAATATTATATTGAGATTTAATGATATCCACTAGTTTATTCACTTGATGGGAGGTAAAATAAAATTATGTATTAATAGTATGATAATAGTTTATGCACTTGATGGGAGGTAAAATAAAATTATGTATTAAAAGTATTAATTTAAAGCTTATTGAAATTAATTGAATATTAAATATGATTGAAAGATAAAGTAGATTTAAAAGTATTATATTAAGAGTTATTAATATTAATTTGATTTATTTGGAATAGATTTTTTTTAATAATAAATGAAAAAAAATTAAAAAAAATCAAATTGCTTTATTTAGTATTATTTTTTTTTCATAATAGATAAAAATTAATCTAATGTTTTCCTAGTCAATTCGAAAAGGTGGAGATAAAGATATCAATGCATCGAGTGTTTTCCTAGTCACTTCGAAAAGGTCGAGATAAGGATTTCCGTGCATTGAGGGGGCCACGCTACCCACCCACCCATTAATGTGAAGCTCTCGATAAAGCTATAATGCCCAGATAAAGGAGTCTTCACAAGACGAAGAAACCAAACGTTTGTCATTACCGTGGTTAGCACGATGGTAGAGGTGCGAAGGGATGAGAGGTGTGGGTATAGATGGTTTTTAATTTCTTTTTTAAATCTCTGAATTATTAGCATGTGGACATGTGACACTCTCTGTGCAAAGGCTTGCCCTAACCATGGACATCTATGGAACATTTCTAGGTTGTTGCACACATTGAAGTGATTGCAAAAGACGTGAAGGTTTTCATTGTAGAACCCTAAATGACCTAGATATATATCTTCTCAAAACATGTGTTTCTATCTCAACGACGACTTCTTCTTTCTTTCAACAATAAACGATATCCGTTCAAAAATGAAAATTTTCATCCACTCAGATATGAAAACTGCAACATGAGATTTTAGTAGAGAGAATAAGTTAGGCTAGGGAGGATATGGTGGAGTTTATAAGGTGTGTTAATTCTTTATCCATATTTTGCACTTTTTATTTTTATTTTTTGAAACTATGTATTACAGCTTAATTTTTTCGACAATTATTATTTATTTCTGTATTGTCTGTGTTTTCTCTAAACTTTGTCTGACTACTGTCATTTTAAATCGTGGCATTAAAATAGGGCACTCTTTTAGACGATGAAATGGTGGAAGTGAAGAAACTCTCTTCTGAGACTAGATAAGGAAAACATGAATTCATAAATGAAGTAGTTGTTGTTAGAAATAATAGATGTGCTCATTTAACCATAGATAATATAACAATATTTTCACCCAACCATAGGTCGAATCCACCCCCGAGCACCTTAACCTTGACAGAGAATGATTATGGAAGCAAACCCTAGGCCTAATAGCCAATCAATGTAGCATACCTCTCTCTAGAGCTAGCACACAAGGCATAAAGTCCAAACCATAACTAATAGAAAGTCCAAGACTAAACCAAGAATACAAGTTGCAGTAGTTGTAGTTGCAGCTACTCTCCAGACTTGCGCACTTAATCAATTTTTGCAGTGCTCACTCTTACATTTCTACAGTTGCAAGATGTGTGTGTCAAATGAGATCCGATGTCCTGTATTTATACTGCTCCGACTTAGTTGTATGGGCCGACTTGATCCATATTATTTTCGGCATGAAATGATAGCGGAGATATAATAAAGCAATGCAAAAAGATATCTCAGGTATCCAATAATATAACATAAATTTAACAGAGATGCAACCATAAACATAGAGATACAGTAATACACAATTTTCTATTAATGAGCAAAAATGTACAAAGATTGAAAAAATACAGAGTGAAAGACTCACTAGAATGGTGGTAGCTTATCTTTGAGACGAGATGTGTCCGCTACTCGCATTAGCAAGAAGATGATTTTGCAATAAGGCTCCAAAGGCCTTTTTATCATAAAGAAAATCCAAAACCCTAACCCTGGAAGATGAAAAGCCAACAGTTTTGTGGACCCCGTTTTGGGTAGTTTGGTGTGTCAACTTCCCGGGGGCATAACTTTGGCATACGATCTGTGTTTGGAGCACATAGTAGCTCGTTGGAAATGTATCATCAAGGAGATTCATTTTGGGGGCTCAATCAGAGCCTTTGACTATCATTGAGAACCTCTATCCCGAAAAACCTTCATTTAGGCCCTCAAAATGGCCCTGGAAGTTAAAAACTGCTAAAAATAGTAAATTACCAAAATTGTTAGAAAATTGAGCCAGTTGGAAAAGGTGGGTGGTTACCGATATCCACCTGGATCAATCCTCCCTCCTTAGGAATCAATGGTCTCCATTGCGTTGAGTTCTCAGGGGAGAGGGAAAAGTGTTTGTTGAATTTGCATCTTGATGAGCTGATTGCCTTGTTGGAGAAGTTGTGTTGCTTAGATTGTTGAAGGTTGTTACGAACATGTGGCTGGAAGGGTTGGACCTTTTGAACCAGTATCGCTACATGAGATGCATGTGTGAAAAATGAATCTTTACACTTTCTTGCAATCTTGTCGACCTACTTCTGTTGGATAGAAGGTGCTTGGGCCGAGGATGTAGTGGTTGTAGTATCCTTTTGTTCACCTTTTGAACAAATTGTGAAGAAGATGAATTTTGTAGTATGAGATACTACCTTGCGGAACTGTTTAGGTGGAACAGTAGTCGAAACTACCTCTGGCATTCTGTAGAGATGACCCCCCAGAGAAACAATGACACTATAGGGTTGAGACTCATAAACAACATGGTGCTTCCACATATATGGTTGGCCCAGGAGAACATCACAGACATACAGTGGGGCAACATCACATAATACCTCATCCTTGAAGGGCTGGATGTTGTATGACAATCGACATTATTGGCTAACATGAATATCTCATCCATGGAAAAGCCACCCGATGTTTAATGGCTACGGGTGTGGTATTGTCGACAATCCCAACTGTTTGATGACCTATGCTGAGATGAGTTTCTTCTGGCTTTTGCTATCAACAATAAAATGCAGTGGGGTCCCCTTCACCCACATTTGTGAATGAAAAATGCACTCCCCCTCTTCAGGATCTGTTGGTTCTTCTGTTTGAATTGTTGCAGTCATGACAATAGCAGTGGGATCTACGTCGATGATCTGTCTTTTACCAGTATTTTGAGAATCAGATTCTAAATCAGGGCTCATCTCCTTATCTTTGATTTTGGCCACCAATGACTGTTTTGAGCGACATTCCTCGGTGTTGTGCTAGGGGATTTTGTGGAAATCACACCATTTTCTGGTGTCCTTCTTTGTCTTCCCGTGACCCTTCTTTTCCCATGGCTTGGAATGGTTTTCGGGAGACTGTTTATTAGGGCCATCTTTATCATACTTTGGTTGTTGCATATTTGCAGACCCAAACTCCTGTTTGTTCTGGTGCTTAAATTTCTGCTCGATTTTAACAACATATCGATAAGCAGCACCGAGTTATGAGATGTCCAGAAAATCCATTTTTTTTTTATGTATCTGTGTAGATCCCCATGGTATTTCATAACCAAATTTCGTTTGAAGTCTTTGAAAATTGATACCCAACTTGGTGCGCAAGGTATGGAAGGTATTGGTGAACTCTATAATTGCTTGGTCCCTCTCTTGTTGCAATGTGGTCCATCTCATGTATTGGTCCTCATAGTTTCCAACAGGGTAATAATATTCCCTTACCACATCCACAAAACAATCCCAAGTGAGCTCGACCCCATATACTCCAGACTCCTCTGTGGAAGTTTGCTCCCAGTAAGTTTCCCACCAATATTTGACATGGGGGAGAGCTTTAAGGAGTGCGAAGGTGATATTTTCCCTATCAGAAAAATTACGAACAGAGAAATAACCTTCCAACAGATTTAACCATTTGTCTAAGGCATCCGCATCTATCTGACCTTCAAATATGGGAATATCAAAATTAACATGTAACTTGAAATGAGAGTTGCTTCCAAAGTGGTTGTTTGATGAAGATGTGTGTGTTGCTATCAGCAAGCATTGAAGGATGTGGGAAAAATTCTCCATCATTTCATCCCTCTGTCGCGTGAGAGCTTGCTCAAACAATAGATTAATAGAATCGTCTGCTCTGTGGTTTTTATTTTCTTCCTCCATGGAGAGTTTCTTGGGCTTGCAAGAGGGATTTTCCTCAAGAGAGACAATATCGAGACCCAACTTTCTATACTCGGACCTCGTCGGGGACATGCACTGAAAAATGATCAAGAGCAACCTACTCTGATACCACTGATCCAGATTATTTTCGGCACAAAATGATAGCAGAGATATAATAAATCAATGCACAAAGATATCTCAAGTATCCAATAATATAATAAAATGTATCAGAGATGAAACCATAAACACAAAGATACAATAATGCATAATTTTCTATTAATGAGCGAAAATGTACAAAGATTGTAAAAATATAGAGTGAAAGACTCGCTAGAATGGTGGCAGCTTATCTTTGAGAAGAGATGTGTCTGCTACTCGCATTCGCAAGAAGATGGTTTTACAATGAGGATCCAAAGGCCTTTTTATCATAAAGAAAATCCAAAACCCTAACCCCGAAAGATGAAAATCCAACAGTTTTGTGGACCCCGTTTTGGGTAGTTTGGTGTGCCAACTTCTTGAGGGCGTAACTTTGGCATACAATCTTCATTTAGAGCACACGATAGCTCATTGGAAAGGTATCATCGAGGAGATTCATTTTTGGGTCTCAATCAAAGACTTAAGCTATCATTGAGAACCTCGATCCTGAAAAAACTTCATTTAGGCCCTCAGAATGGCCCCGGAAGTTAAAAACTGCTAAAAATAGTAAATTACCAAAATTGCCAGAAAACTATTTTGAGCCAGTTGGAAAAGGTGGGTGGCCACTGATATCCACTTGGATCATGACTTCTCATTCTGGAGGATAAAAATTCAGTACTAAATATTCACTTTAGCCAACTTGTCTTCTAGGGTTATGTCCAAAGATTTAGGGTTTCTTCTTGCTTCCTGAAATATTCTATTCTTTTCAGGGTTACACGTGGAGGTTAATACCTCCCGTAGCTACCATAATATCAACACTCCCTCCTAGTTAGGGAGGTATTGAAGTCAATTTTATTGAGTGAAAACATACCATTCAATTGGTAGCATCATCATAGCCATACATGTTATCTCATGATTAAATTACGAGCACTATCATCACTATCAATATCATATGATAGCATCCAATGCATGATCTCTTGAAGCCATACTCCATATAAGTAATTAGACATGATGCTAAATAAGTCACTCACTCCATAGAGTAATACAAGAACCATTCTTCTAATGTGGACATATGTCCTAGAAGAATAAATGTTCCAACAAATGATGGAAGCCACGCCATGGGCTACAAGGACTATTCTTCTAATCCGGACATACATCATAGATGAATAACTGTCCTGGACCATTTTCCACTTGGAGAATGTATGTCCACCAACACACTGACTAGCCATGATTATAGCTATTAATCATTTCCAACACTATAGATAGTCTTCATGGAATTCGGAATAATGTCATTCAATAGAACACAATTATGTCTATCCATAGTAGTACACAACTACTATCCAGTGGTACAAAACCACACCAAGTAGAACATGGCTACTTAATTAGAAACACATAGTCACAACCAGTGGAACACATCCACCACAGTGGTATACATCTACTGTCTAGAGACATACAGTCTCCACAACGATCATATCATCTGATATCAACCTGCATAAAACAATATCATGATATAAACTGAGTCATCTGGGTCATTCTTCCACTCACATCTATGATATTTGGAAGAGCATATTCCCTCGAAAGTTAAAACATTAGCCATGGGTTATCTGTACTATTTTTCTCAAGCAGAGAAGAATAATTGTCCCTGATTTCTGATCCTGGACCATTCACCTAACTGGGCCATTCCTCTGGCACTAGTCATAGTGAAACCTGGAGAGAATGAGCCTGCCCTAGGGAATGTCTGTCCCTGATTTATGAACCTAGACCATTCACCTAACTAGGTCATTCATCTATCACTAATCATAGTGCAACCTGGATAGAATGAGTCTGCCCTAGGGATGACTGTCCGGACCATTTCCTAATGGAAATGATTGTCCTGCACCAACCTCCAAAATAAACCATTCTTCGAAAATGCTCACAATTGTGAACTTCGAAAGAATGACTTCTCGGTGAGGCAGACCATTCTACTTGACCATTACTCAAAGTGACTACCAAGAATAATGATTGTCCTAGACCATTCCCCCACACTAGCCATAAGGGGAATCGTTGTCTATGGTACATCAACAATCTATCAAATCATTTTCATTATGAAAATGATTGTTCGATCTGGACCATTTTCCAAACTTGAAAATGCCTGCCCGTCAGAAATCTCAAACCACTTTCTGAACTGGAAAGGAACTGCTAATCCTGAACCATTTTTCGAAATAAAAAATCACTGTCCATAAATCAATACCACATTAGTTCTCCCTCCCAACCCGGGAGTAATCTCTTCCCTTTTCAATAAGGAATTTTTCTCCACAAGCCCCAACTTGCAAACTTTTCATCTTGGATAGAGGTTTTACCAAAATTTATGCTATTTTCTCATCTGTAGAGATATATTGGAGAACCACTTCTCTTTTTTTTGGAGTTCATCACGGAGAATATAATGCTTGATCTCAATGTACTTTGGTCTGTTATGGAACATTGGTTTTCTTTGAAGGATTCATGTAGCTCTGATCATTACAATATATATCATGGTCGAAATTCAACACTTTTGTTTACTGCTAGCTCCTGACATTGTGGCAAGGCTCAAATTGAAACATATCCAAGTAGCACTTCTTCTGTCATCATGAGAGTTTTCCATGGATTAGAAATCCATCATCCCAGACTTCTGAGTAACTATTCAGATACACTATCTCTATCATAGAAAGTTTTCACCACACTTATGTTGTATATTAGATACTCTACAATCAAGTTGTTTGAATCCATACAAATCTTCTTATATCTGCATACATGGGTCTCTTTCTGGTATACCTCAAGACCTTGAGATTGATTTACATAAGCTTATTCCTAAAATGCTCTATTGGGAGAGAAGTCTTTTACAACCAACTGATGTAAAATTCAATCCATGGATACAACAAGAGATATAATAGCTCAGATAGAGGTATATCTGGTTTATGTGAACAAGCTATTATCATAGTCTTCTCCTCCTTCTAGAAGAACCTCTAGTTTTGAATCTTGCAATGCTTCCATTCATAACCCTTTTTCACAATTTCTTACATATAATGTTCTTCATCATAAATTCCATTTCTTCTTCTTGATTGCTTCTAGTGGGTTCAAACCAAGATGGTAGTCTTGTGATTCTCGGTATAATAACTGGTTGTTCTATATTTTCTTTCTCTCTTGGAATCTTCGTGTTTTTCCTCATGTTTCTCTTTAGCTCTTGGGTCCATGGATTTTTCTATAGATTCCATTCCCTGAAGATTCCAACATTTTCCTTTCATCATGGGATCATGGATGTAGATGGACAACCAAGGATACTTTGAGGCTTCTTTTCGAAGAAGACTTCTTCTGAACATGAGCTACTTATCATGGCTGCTACTTTCAATGGGAACAAGGATAGATACTTCATAATCCTCAATGGATTATATCATTTAGGATTATCTCCCTACTAATCCTTGCTTCATACATGAATGCATGCTCTTCTTTTGGAATTATGTAATCATATCCCTCCATATAAGAGAGCCCACACTTATGTCTACATCCTTACTGCCTTTTGCAAAGTGTCACAAGTCTTTTTCTAATTTCCTCTTGATTGTTGAATTCTTTCTGTTTTGACTTCTTCTGAGTCTCTTTAGGCTTGATTCTGATTTCAGCTTAACTGGAACTTGTCACTTATATAATATCTTCCACAAGAATTGTTACCAAATATTGTCAACATACTTCATCTTTTTCATGTGTATTGTTTGACTTGTAGTCATTGTAATAACAATCCTTATCCCTTTATTCTTCCATAGGTATTGTTTTCCTTGAACATGTTTTCTTCTAAGAAATAGATATACATGATATATACAGGAACTATGTAAACATGATATATATAAGATCTTTGAAGAATATTGTTACCTTGACTTAGAAGAAGAAGTGTTTTTTATCCTGCTTGACTTTCTTTAAGGGTTCCCTTTCTTCGTAATTGTTGCTTCGTCTGTTTCCTTCCTTTTCTTTAACTCGGGATAGTGGTTCCTGTAGTGACCATGTTTTCGATAGTTGAAGCATTGTATCTTTGACATATCCTTTTCTTGAGTTGGTTTCTTCCTTGAGCCAAACTTCTTCTTATTCCTGAAATTCTTGAACCTTGTTGTGAAAGCTTGATCATCATATTTCTTTTGGGGTTTCTCTTTTTCATTAATCCTTGATTCTTCTTTTGCATAGCAAGCCCAAAGTTCTTCAAATGTGGGATAATCCTTTCTTACGTTCATGCTTGCGGAAAATGCATCCCATGTCTTGGGAATACCATTGAGTACTATATTGACCAGTTCCTTCTCTGAAATGATTTCTTCAATAGATTTTACTTGATCTCTTAACTGAGAGATTCTCACAATGTATGATTTTATGTTGACATCATCATTCATTTTCATGTCACAGATCTCATTCTTCGGACTCATTACTTGTCCAATGTTTCCGACTGAGAAGAGGTTAGTTAGGGAATCGTACATCTTCTTAGATGAGTCAAGATGAGAGATGTAGGGTATCAAGTGGTCTTTTATAGAGTCCACTATGAAACTCATGGCATTGATGTCATTGTCTTTGAACTTCTCCATAACTACAATGTTTTGAGGTTCCTTCTCTTTTCCTTCTTCAAACTGTGGTTCCACAATCTTTCCTTTCATGATATCCAACACTTTATTCTTGGAAAGGATGAGATAAATCCTTGTCTTCCATGCTCTGAAGTTAGAATCCCCTTCTAACTTATTTTTTGACTTCATAGAGTAACTCACAACTGCTTTGACTTGGTCAACCTTTGACTTTGACCAAAAACTCAAACTTGACACCTTAGCTTGATGAGAGTACCAGGAGGTGCGCTAGGTTAAGGAACACTAGGATGTCCATAAATTAGGTCAATATCTTCACTTAAGGTGCTTCAACAAGAGGTTTAGGGTTTCATTGCTGCAACAAAAACTTTGACTGCAACTACAACTGCAATTGTAACTGAGCAAATCCTCCTAATATATCTTCCAGTGGTTAGAGTGTCTAAATATAGTGTGGACCCATAACTTATTAGAAATAATAAATGTGCTCATTTAACCATAGACAATATAACAATATTGTCACCCAACCATAGGTCGAAGCCACCCCCGAGCACCTTAACCATGAGAGAGAATGATTCTGGAAGAAAACCCTAGGCCTAATAGCCAATCAATGTGGCATACCTCTCTCCAGAGATATCACACAAGGAATAAAGTCCAAACCATAACCAATAGAAAGTACAAGCCTAAACTGAGAAGACAGATTGCAGTAGTTGCAGTTGCAGCTACTCTCCAGACTTGTGCACTTACTCAATTTCTGCAGTGCACACTCTTACACTTCTGTAGTTAAGAGATGTGTGTGTCAAATGATATCAAGTGTCCTGTATTTATATTACTCCTTCTTAGCTATCTGGGCCGACTTCTCATTCTGAAGGCTAAAAACTCAATATTAAATATTTCCTTTAGCTAACTTGTCTTCTAGGGTTATGTCCAAAGATTTAGGGTTTCTTCTTGCTTCTCAGAATATTCTATTCTTGTTAGGGTTACACATGGAGTTTAATACCTCTCGCAGCTACCATAATATCAACAGTTGTAATATCTACAGTGAAACATAGGAACCTTGTAAAGTTGAATGGATGTTGTCTAGAAGTAGATGATCCGCTCTTGATCTATGAGTACTTCACAAACCAGAGTCTTGATAAAGCTTTCTTAGGTAATTATGTATATAGAAGTGTGTTCTTCTGAACTGAAAAATTTCATTTTCTACTCATTCACCACATAGCGTAAAAAAATCTCACATCATGTATCTTGCAGGTAATAAGAAATATTAGATACAAATGGATTGGCCTACTCGATACAATATCTGTATTGGCATCGCACGTGGACTCACTTACCTTCACGAGGAGGCTAATATGAATAATTCATCGAGATATAAAAGACAATAACATTTTGTTGGATGACTCTTTGAACCCTAAGACATAAAATTTTGGCTTGGATAGGCCATATGATGAAAAGAAAACTCACATCAACACCAAAGTTATCGACGCAATGTCTGAATTGTTGAGGAACCCTCCAGTGTTGAAGAAGCTTCATGACGAGTTGGAACGTGTAGTTGGAATGGAATACATGGTACATGAATCTGATCTTCCTTGTCTAGTTTATTTACAAGCTGTGGTGAAAGAAACGCTCAGACTCCACCATCTGGAGCCACTTTCCCTTCCCCACTTTTTTTGTGGAAGCCTACAATTTGTTGGGCTATGAAATCCATAGAAACACTCACATCTTGGTGAACCTTTAAAGTCATGGGAGGATCTGAAAAAGTTCGTTACAAAGAAATTCATGCAAGGTAGTTGTTTGGATCAAAAAATTAAGAACTTTGAGTGGATTACATTAGGAGCAAGCGAGAGAGAATACCCAAGAGAGATGTTGGGAATGATTCTTATAGAATTTTCAATGGGGCAATTGCTTCTTATATAATTTGCAATGGGGAAGCTAGTTCACATAAAGAAAATCAACCAGACCTTCATAGGTAGTGTGTCTACCTCCCCGACCTGCGTAGGTAGCGTGTCGACCTCCCCTTCCCATGGTGTGTTGGGTAAAAATAAGTGGCCTTTAATAAATTTAGGAGGGATCTTAGTTATTACAAGGACACCCTACAAGTGAAATTGATTTAGCACACTGCATTTAAGATGGCACAAAATCACACAGATCACAGAACATTAAAACGAGAAAATGAAACAGATGAAAATTTATTACAAGGACACAATGCAAGTGAAATCAATTTAACACATTGCATTTAAGATGGAACAAACTCACGCAGATCGCAGAACAATAAAATGAGAAAATGAAATAGATGAAATGTGGAAAGACGATGAAAGGTCGAGAAGAATTGTCCCTTAAAAGAACGCCTTTAGCATAATAAAAATAATTACATATAAATAAATATTTAGTTTATAATATTATAATATTATTTTAATAAATAAATATTATATTGATTATAATATATCAAAATAGTTTATATTATTTTATTAATTTTTAACTAATATTTAAAGTATTTATATCTTTCCTTGGATGGGGTGACATATGTACCACCATGAAATTAAACAAGGAGTCTTGGTGCGCTGCCTCATATCACATGCTACCATTTACGAGGTTGTGCATTTAGGCCAACATATTATATAGGATATTTCACTCCATGGGAAATTTAGTGCACTAGTTCACAATGATGATAGGCTATGATTGTATGGGTAGTATGGCATTGAAAATTGTCACCTATGAATTAATGACCTCTTTCATGCATCAAGATAGTATATTTACCTCCTCCCATCCAAGGTTCTCGCTATGAATCTCCCCTTTGTTCTTCTCGCAGGCTTTGTTTCTTCTCTGGTGTGGCCTTGTAGTGATTTATTTATAGTTATCCCTCGCCCCTCTTGGATTACTTGTTTCCCTATCAAATCCATTCCTCAAGAGCATGGAAGGTCCCGACGATGCCCAAACTATTATAGATATCTCGATAATTTTCTTCACCCCATCCATGCCCCCTTAAATGATTTTGAATTTCTTTATTCCCCAACCTCTTCCTCTAATGTGGTGCCATGCGTGACTATTGGTTGAGAAGAAGAGAGTTGAGGTTGTGCTATCATAAAGGAGGAATTACCGTCTAATCCTCTCCAGAACATTGCAGGACCTTTTGCATGGGCTCTAGGATATTTTAAATTGTATGAAGAGAAGAATCTATAAGGAAACTAGCCTGAGGATGGAAACAATATCCCATCTCAGTCCATAGAAGTTCATGTGGATGTAATCCATGCCTTATCGAATAACTTACCTAAGGAACATTGTTTTCTACTATCATTGAGGAAGAGGCTTCGTTCGACCCTCTCTAGGAGACTATGAGTGCATCGGGTGACAATGCACAATGAGAAGATCCCGCCATGCATGACTTCTCTGAGGAACACCTTCAACTTCTCTTCGACATTCACATGGATGCAATGCACCAATTGTTCCAACAAGAGAATATAAGTCGTAGATTGGATTCTCTCTTTGAATCCTTATCAGGAAATCCTACCAATAATTGTTTCCCTAAATGCCATCATCCATATATGTTTTCTCTTTCATGGCATCTTCCTACTCATGTTGATGGGGGAAATGGTGCTTTCGATGTATGGCTTTTCTTTCTATGTTTATTCTTCAGTTCTATTTTATTCTTCATGATGGGCCCAGTTTTGGAAGGATTTCAAGCCTCTCTATATCAATCAACCTGTACCATAAACAAGTGCATCAACCATGCACCAACCTGTACCTCAACCTGTACCATGAACAAATGCATCAACCATGCACCAAACCTGTACAAATAACTTGTGACAACAACCTATCACAACAACCTGTCTCATCAATATTATCAACCAAATCAAATCTAATCACCAAGATCAATCACCAAGACAACCCTCAAATATGTGCATCAACCAAGCATAACACAACAACTCATAATCATCACCAAGATCAATATGTGCTTCTAATAATATACCAATACAAGTATGCAACATCATCCATAAAACATGTGTCAACAATACTACTAATAAGTGCCTCCAACCATGTACCAAGTATGTACCAATCATGTATCAACTACTCATCAACTATGACTCATCAATATGTACCAATATCATCAACTATACACCTCATGTATGTGCCAACTCATCAACTACTTGTCTCAACCATGTACCCAACATGTACCTCAACCAAAATCCCTCATAAATTTCATCATCCAAATATGATTTGTAACTTTGTAATAGATCTGGTGTATATGATCACATACCTGCAAACCTTCCTTAACTTTAACAACAAGAGACTAGCATTTTCATCAAACTTTACTTTAGTCTCACGTGACTAGTTTTGGATTAGTCAACAAACCTAACTTGAAATAATCATAACTATGTACCTATAATGAATAAAGATAT
Organism: Picea glauca; assembly: GCA_000966675.3. Taxonomy (NCBI): domain Eukaryota; kingdom Viridiplantae; phylum Streptophyta; class Pinopsida; order Pinales; family Pinaceae; genus Picea; species Picea glauca. The sequence goes on along the minus strand of JZKD02S1479373.1, from coordinate 802,294 downwards.
GAAAATAGTACAAAATGTTATTCAATGTGTTTTATGAAATTCCTTTAGGTGTCACTACTTGGAACCTCTCAGAAAAGGAGTTAGAGTAAAAATGACATACCTTGTTGAATTCTGGCTTATTCTAGAGAGGGAACTTGTAGAGCGTGCCCCGCACAGAATATTTGTTGTATGGATCTGAAAATGGTACAATGAATAATAAATACCATAATATAACCAACACATTTTATCTTACCGAATTTTGATCTAGCCACAAGCCCTATTTTCCACTGAGTGTAACTCCAAAAATAGAATGAACCACATGCTTAAATTTGTACCACAACTACTTGGATATGTTACCTCAATGGATTCCCAATTTCAATGTCTGAATCATTCTAGAAGCAAATTTATTGTGAAAATCGTGATATGACCTGTAAATAAAATACCTTAGAAAGCATCATCAAAAGAAGTTATCCTCCCTTGAATTTCGGCCTTCTTTACTTCACCTTCCCTCTGAAATTCGAATTAGATATCCTTTGGTTACCTCATTCACCTATAGATATTCAATATTCTCAAGTCTGATTAAAATGAGAGAGCCTTTCCTCTTATTTATACTTTCATGTAGCTTCCTCAAGGGGTTACCTTTTAACCATCTTAACCCACTTTCCATAATTTAGGGTTAACCAACTTCTAACTACTTGTACAATTAGTAATTTATCCATTAACTTTATTATTAAAATAATTTATTTTGTATCCACTTTGACTTATATTACACTCATCACTTCACTTTATTATTTACCTTCTAAAATCTCTTAAACCACTTTGACCTTTTGGGGCTTCTAGATGACTCATGAGGGTTCTCCAACTTCACATGGACATAACTCTCTAACCGTGAGGAGTTATGTGATGTTCCACATACCACCGGAAATTGAATGATATGTACTATCCATATAGAATAGTCTTACCTTCAAATATATCAAAAATCATACCATTATCCATCAAACAAACTTGGGTCCATTACCCAAACCTCTGTTCTCCAACTTGACATGGCCATAACTCTCTAACCATGAAGAGTTATGTGATGTTCCACATACCACCAGAAATGGAATGACATGTACTACCCATATAAAATAATATTACATTTAAATATATTAAAACACATACCATTATACATTAAACAAACTTGGGTCAATTACCCAAAACTTTGTGCCACCAGAATTCGCTACCAGACTTTCTCCAAGGGTTGGAATCAATCACTGAGGGTTGAAATAAATATACAATATCACTCTACAATGGTTGACATCAATGAAAACCAGCAATCCATACCAACTACCCATCAAACTAAGCCAATTGTCTGATAATCTTCCTCTTTGGCACTGATGGCAACACCAACATTGATGGAAACACTTAGTCATGATAACATTCATGTTTATACTCCTCATAAATGTTTATATCTCTCCCCCTTTGACATTACTGGAAAAGGGTATCTCCCTTTTGGGTTGCTCCCCCTAACTGAACTCTCCTTGGGCTACTCCACCTGTCTACATGCCTCTATGTTTTCTCTCCAAGCATTTATATCCTACATCTAATAAATCTCTCCCCCTTTGTCATCAATGGCAAAGGTATCTTTCCATCCAGGGATGCTCCCCCTAACTGAACTGTCCTTGGGGATACTCCCCCTGACTGAACTCTTCCTGAAACTGATCCCCCAACCTGAATTGTCCTCTTTATGGTGTTTCCTCGTGTAAATCTAAGACATATAAGATAATCATTCAAAAGAATTCATTTTGGAGTAGAAATTACTCTGAGTCTCTGGAGAAAATACTCAAAGGATTCCCTTGGAACTAGTTTTGTAACGATATCTGCCACTTCTTTTTTTGTGCCCACATATTCAACTATGATGTTCTTCTCTGCAACATGTTCCCATAGAAAGTGATACTTTATTGGAATGTGCTTCTTATTGGAGTGCATCACTGGGTTATTTGAGATATTGATGGCACTTGTATTATCACAATAGATTGGAATGGGATCATCATACTCAATCTATATATTTGTCAAAGTTTGTTTCATCCATAGAAATTGAGTGCAACATCTTGTTGTTGCAATATACTCTACTTTGATTGTGGATAAATATATTGATGACTATTTCTTGCTTAGCCAAGATACTAAACACTCACCTAAGTAGAACGTTGCTCTACTGGTTATTTGTTAGTCATCAATGCAACATGCCCAATCTACATCTATGTAGGCAATAAGTGATAGATCCTTTCCTTTTGGATACCATAATCCAAACTCTTTTGTTCCTTTGAGATATCTAAAAAAACCTCTTAACTTCTAAGACATGTGATTCCTTTGGTGTTGCTTGAAACCCTACCACCTATCCAACTACCTTGATGTAGATGTTGTTGTTTGTGCTTCCTTTCCATAGTTCACAGGGAGTCTTTTCATTGTTGTTTCTGAGCATTACTCTATTTTGAATGTGAAATTTTGTATGCACTGCATCTGTCGAAAAAATATTTGTCAATTTGGAATCCATTAGCATTGTTCGAGCCATTTCTTGTGTAATTATCATCCATTATGATAATGTTCCTTTGTCTCTGAACCACTATTTGAACCAATCTATGAATCCATGCTCTCGTCCATACTATCCAAGACTCTACTTGCACAACTGTCCATAATGCTGACCCATTTATTACTATACTATCATGAAGTCTTGATTGATCCATCAAATTGTACTTCTGCTAAATGACTACTCTGGATCTATCTTCTCAAACTTTGCAATATTCTTGAAGGATGGTTCTTTGTTTTGTCACAGCTATCGCATAGACTCCCCCTGTCTAATATTCATATTACCTAGGAGTCTCTAAGCTAGATGGATCAAAACAATTCTTGCTCTGATGTTTATTCATCATCATCTTCATTGGTAGATTCATCATCTCTCTAAGCTCTAACTTATTTCTTTCTATTTGTGGATTCATCTTTCACTGAAATTCCTAAAAGTACAATCTCTTGAACTTGTTCCTTGTTTACATGTCCTTCTTTTATTTCAGTTATTTTCCAAACCTTTCTGTATCTAACATCTTTATTTTTCTCTGTAGAATTTTCTTCATCTCGTTTTATTGCCATTCTTGCAATCTCTGGGACCTGGTCTTTGTTCACCTATTCTTTGTGTTTTCTTATCCATACTTTCTTATGTCTGATATCAATGTTCTCTTTCATGGAAGTATCGATCATGCTTCTACAATCACTATCTATGTGTCCATAGTTTTGACATTTGTAACATTCAATGTTATGTGGGGCCACATATGCACTTCTTGCTTGAACATTTCTTTTATAATCAATCTGCAACCTTATGTCCAAAATTAGTACAATAAAAGCAATGACCATAAAATAATTTGCATACATGGGAGTGAATGATATTCTTTGTGGTGTAGTCCTTCTGAATTTATGCCTTGATTGATCATGATCATGATTGAAGCTTATTTGTGGCTTGAACATGAATGGTTTTCTTGAAGATGTATCTTCAATAGTTTTCTTAGATTATGGTTGACCATGATTCTTCCTTTGAGTACTTCTTCATAACTCTTTCTATTTTCTTCATTCTTCTTTTCTAGCAATCTTGAGTGCTTTTATCCATTCTCTATAACTGATGTGGATGTTTATGTCTCTTCAATGTTCTTGTTAAGCTTGACAATTTTAGTTTTCAATGTGACAACTTCTTCTTCAAGCTTCTCAACCTCTTCTTCTTTCTTCATTATCTGAGACTTCATGAGTTCTTATTGTTATCCACAAATTTGGTCATTATGATGATGTCATGATGATATCATGATGATGGAAAATCAAGCTCTTTACCAAGAATACTTTCCTGAGAAAAGTTACAGTTGTCTTCTTCCAGAATTCACATTTTGAAACATGTTCGCAGGCTACTTATATATTCACTTGCGAGAATGCCTGATTCCCGCAGGCTACCTTAAGTTGGAGTGCGAAATTCTCACACTGTAATCATGGTTAGGGTGTGAACATGCTCTTAAAGAGGAAAAAGATAAGAATCTTGAACCTTCTAGAAGGGAATCTTCTAGAAGGGTGAGTTGGCTTTCAAGTGGTTATTCAAGTACTGGCATTCCAGATATCTTGGGATCATTCCCTATCCAAGTAACTAATCTATCTCTTCTTATATATTGAGGATATTGTTCATGGAAAGGGTTAAGTTGAGTAAGCAGCAAGTTAGCAAAATATTGATTAGAGAATCAGTGCAAGACTGTGTAGAGGACTGATGCTACAGCAGCAAGAGACAACAGCAAGGTCATCACAAGTAGTTGATTTTCTTCATGCATGAGCAAGTGTGTGTGTCAGAGCTAGAAGCCATCGAAAGGAGACCTATGACATCAAGGATCAGGTTGTAAGTTTCTCTTTCAATTAATTCAATACAGTAATATGTCCCTTTCCCATAAAGATGATGTCACTTTATTACATAATTCCTTGATCATATGTATAGACTAGTCATTGAATATCTTAATATGCCTTTACTTCGATTGGTTCGTTTTGTTGTGATCTGGACGAGACGAGAGCATTGGAGAAAATCTTGGAACAACAAATATCTAAGGAAAGCGTTCATAAGGTATGTCCGTAACCCTTATCTCTTAGTTCATTCAATAGGCTAGATCTAGGGAAAGTGTAGTATTCTGTCCTGTTTTGTTCTAGATACCAGGTGGATCTAGGGAGATCGGTTTGTGTCCGCACTCACGGATTTATCCTATAACAAAATTGGCGACTCCACTGGGGAAACATCCCTTTTTTCTTTTTGGGGTTTGAACTTTCTGTGGCCATTTGCTCTGTTTGCATTTTTCTTTTGATTTGTCTGTCTCTGAGTCCTCAGGATACCCTGAGAGACCTTCTGGGTCTATAAGACAGTTTGGTTTTTACTTGCTTCTTCAAATTTTTCATTAGTTTCAGGGATTCTCGCACTGTGTCTATTTGCAGCCTATGAGAACCTTGATAGTTTGCACTCTGCATATACATTTCAGTGTGGATAGTTCGCATGCTGCATCAAAGTGGCCTGCGAGAACCATAGTTTCTCGCACTGTGTTCCACACTGGCCTGCAAACATATTTTTGAAATTTTTGAATTCAAGTTTTGACTCTGTCAATAGCTCATATATGTTGATTTACACCTCTTTGGCTTGTTGAATCAGTGACTTACATATCTTTTTCTATAATTTTCTTGCTGGAACTGATCTAGGTTTTCTAGGTGTTTTCTTGCCTTTGAAGCTTGACTTTCATTTCTTAGCTCTTGTTGGCATTTTCATTCTCTCTTACTTCTGGAGTTGAGTGTATCTGACTGGCTGAGAACCAGGGATTGGTTGAGAGTTGAGTGTTTGGTGTTTCTCTTGTACTTGTTGGTTCGAAAGGACAATTTTTTCGTTTACATTAAGAAGCTATTTGGTTTGCTTTTGTTTTTGCTTTCATTGAAAGTATTGGATTGGGTTATTTGTTTGAGTCTTTATTATTTGGTTTTCTTTTCTCATTATTCAGAGTTCTTCTTGGAAAGTGAACGACATGTTTTCTTTCAAGTTTTCTTTTTTTCTTTTTGCGAGAACATTGAAAATCAAAGTTTTACGAGTATTGAAGTTTTGAAAAAGACATATGGAATTTCCTTATTGATATATGATTGTTTGCATTTGCATCTGAAAGGAAATTGAGCATTCAATTTGCATTGTAGTATTGCGATTGATTCAGAAATTGTTCTCTCTCTCCCATAACTAGGATTCATCGAATGAAACGAATTTTATTTCATCATATCCTTGCATTATTTGGGTCAGAGTCACACATCACGAGTTTCATTTCCATTGCCTTTGAGTAAACAACAGCCTGTAAAAACATTGCGTAATATTAAAATCGATCTAGTAACTATTTTCTAGGGCTCTTTTATACCAACATTTAGCTAGGCTAGTGCTTTGGAGTAGGAAGAGAGATACACTCTCCAAAAGCTCAAAAAAAAACAATAGCATCTTGAGTTAGGGAGTGTAAAATTCCATTGGCAGCATATTGTCTTGGGAAGCCCTTCTAACACAAGGGTCAAGCATTAGGTCGCATTGGTGTTGGCAGAG
>JZKD02S1479373.1:754723-781608 GCA_000966675.3 Picea glauca | reverse complement strand
ACACTCATCACTTCACTTTATTATTTACCTTCTAAAATCTCTTAAACCACTTTGACCTTTTGGGGCTTCTAGATGACTCATGAGGGTTCTCCAACTTCACATGGCCAGAACTCTCTAACCGTGAGGATTTATGTGACGTTCCACATACCACTGGAAATGGAATGACATGTACTATCCATATAGAATATTATTACCTGAAAATATATCAAAACGCATACCATTATCCATCAAACAAACTTGGGTCCATTACCCAAACCTAGGTTATCCAACTTCACATGGTCATAAATCTCTAACCGTGAGGAGTTATGTGATGTTCCACATACCATAGAAAATGGCATAAGATGTACTACCCATATAGAATAGTATTACCTTAAAATATATTAAAATTCATACCATTATACATCAAACAAACTTAGGTCCATTACCCAAACCTTTGTGCTACTGGAATTTGCTATCGAACTTTCTCCAAGCGTTGACATCAATCACTAAGGGTTGACATCAATATACAATATCACTCTCCAATGGTTTACATCAATGACAACCAACAATCCATGCCAACTGTCCATCAACCTAAGCCAATTGTCTGACAACCTCAATTGTATTGTTAATGAAAGTCCCTTGATCGCTCATCAATATTCTTAGACATTCAAACCTTGTCACTACATGTTCAAATAAAAAGTGCATTTCATTCTCTATGATGCAATCCTTTACTAGTGCTACCTCATCCCATCTAGTCAAGTATTTTGTCATCATAATATTATATCTAGCTCATAATCTTCTTTCTAGTGGATTGATTGGACCTACAAAGTCTATTTCCAATTTATCAAATAATTGTAAAGTTACATGAGGTCTTAATGGAATCTCATCCCTCCTAAATGGCTTCCCAACTCTCTGACAGACATCACACTTCTGATAGTATTCCTTTGAATATTTGTGAACAGTTGGCCACCATAATATTGTGCGCAATACCTTCTTCGTGGTAGCTTTTCCTATGTAGTCACCTCTAGCAATCCCTTCATGCACCTCTACTAAAATGATAGGTATTTACTACTCCATCACACATATCCTTAAGATGTTACCTACTCCATGTTTGTATAAATGACTTGCAATCAATTGATAGTCTATAGCTCTGACCACCAAATATTTCTTATGCATAGTAGTAAATTCTCTTGATGCAAAGCCTATACTCAAAAACTCAATAATGTCATCAACATACTCATCAACTATCTGTACTGAAAAAAAATTGTGCATCTAGAAATTTTTCTCCCAAGTTACTGGGTTCTTCTCCATTAGTTATCATGGATAAGTGATCTAGTCATGCGTTCAATCTTCCAGGTTTCACCACAACTTCAAAATCAAATTCTTGGAACAAAAGTAGCCATATGCATATCCTTCCCCCCAACACTGGATTATTGACTAAATATCTCATAGAAGAATGATCTGTAAACATCTTGAAATATTTCCCTAAAAATTAATGTATGTATTTATGCAATGCATACACCATGGTTAATCCTTCTATTTCTATAGTGTTGTAGTTATGTTTTGAATATGATAACTTTCTACTTGAAAATGCAATAGGCTGATCTATATCACCTTCTCCTGGCTGGGTTAATATTTCTCATAATGCTATTTCAGATTCATCCATATGCACATTAAATTCTTTTTCCCTTTCTAGAAACACTAAAATTGACACAGTAACCATCTTCTCCTTTAAAATATCCAAACTCTGCCAACATTCCTCATTCCATTGATAATTAGTGTCTTTCTTTAGCAACTTCTCCATTGGCGCAGTAATATGTGCATATCCTCTAATGGACTTCTTGTATTATCATGTATGATCAAGTGTACTCTTCAACTGGTGCACTGACTTCGATGGTGGTAAGTTAACTATAACAAAAAAATTAGTAGGATCAACTAGTAGACCATGTTTACACACCACATGACCTTAAAAAATACCAAAAGGTGTGCTAAAAATACTCTTCTTGATATTCAATGATATTTGACACTGTCTTCATATGTCCAACATTATCCTTAGTACTTCAAAATGATCCTTCAACAAACTAAACATTGTCCAATCATCCAAGTAAACCTCCAAAAATTTATGATTGAAGTCCTTCAAATATGCTACTACTACCTTTGAAAAAAGTGTTGTAGCATTATTCAATCCAAATGGAATAATTGTATACTGAAATGATCCCCTGTTTGTAGAAAATGTAGTCTTCTAGTGAAATCCTTATCTAATGATATCCTGAGAATCCATATGTAAAAAAATAAATTTCTTGACCCCCTACATTCTCCAAAACTTCATCTATAAATGGGTTAGGAAAAGGATCATATAGGCAAGCATCATTCAATTTTCTCAAATTTACACAAATCCTAATCCATCCTTGAATCTTTCATTGCACTACCATAAGGATGATCCATTTTGATTCTTTTATAGGTTTTAACACCATCTTATAGCATTTTGTCAATTTATGTCTTCACTTTCTCTTTGTGTATTGGATTCAATTTGTAAGCTCTCTGTCCGGTAGGTCTAGCTTCAGGCTTCCACAGGATATTCATCTCTCCTAGATCTCTTGTTATTCCCTTCATTTCTGAAAATGTTGCTGGAAATAAGTCATTGTACTCTTGCAGTAATTATGTGATCCTTTCTACTGTCTTTTTATCCCAATAATATCCAATAATTGCCATCTTTGGGTATTCTATAGTTCCAATGTTTACCTTCTTGATGTTTAATGGTGTAGCACAATATTTTGAATCTAGCTTGGGACCTTCTACTTTTTTTTCACATTCCACTTCTGAGATTTGTATATTGCACGAATTATCTTATGTTGGATCATCTTCTTATGTGATATGATAATAAGGTAATAGTTGTTTGATAGCTTGTTTATGTTGGTTCTGATATGTTGGGATTATTTCAAATTCCGGTTCTTCAAATATTATTTCTCTTACCACCTTTAACATTGTATCTATCTTTGGACTTTCATGTTCAAAAGAAAACGTAACTACAAAATTATATTGTATTTCTTCCCATTTCGTAGTTTCTCTACATTGTTCCTATTCAGTGTATAAGTTCTTTGGAATGATTTCGAGTGTGTGAATGAAATGGTGTGTCCATTCTTCTAGTGGTACTAATCTCTATTGAACCATGCACTTATATATATGTTCTTGAGGTTTTCCAAATCCCTCATATTTCTCCTCATATCTATACTCTTATTCTACGCCAAATCTGATGCACAATACACTTTTACAATGGAACAAATTGTTGATCTTGTCCTTGTGTGTACCCCACCATCTTGCAGGTGTATCTTTTAAATCAATATCTAATGATAGTAATCTATGATTTTCCATAACCTCTACATCAAACTTCATTAAAAATTATTGTAATCCATTCAAACCATAAAATGTAGGAGGATCTCTTACCTATGAACCAATCCATCTCAGCACATGCATCATTCTGGTGCATGTCCTAGTAGATAATTCATGTATTCATTGCTACCATTTTCCCAGTCCTATGTCAGAGTTTGAAGCACAAGAACTAATACTCCTCCAACTGAGCATGCCATCTTCATTTGGGTTGATATAATCCTCTTTGTGCATGGTATTTTTGTATAATTGATTGACATCTTATGTAATAATATCGTTTGCCTCAGGTTCCACATAACTTCCTTCTTCTCGGGGATCTAATGAGGCAATAACTCTATACTCTCTGGATTCAAATATCATCTTCCTTGTTTTCAAGTTAATAATAGTCTGGTTATCAAAATCACAATATAAACCCAAAATTTTTGGATATGTCGAAGTATTATCTACTATGTCAATGGCTTTGAAGTCTGTCATGGTGTGCACACTATCTAGATCTACTGGAACCCCCTTCAACCTACCAATTGGCACCACCCTATGTTGATTTTCTAACTTCAACTGAATAGGTGAATACCCCATTTGAGGTTATCCCATAGCTTCCCATGTTTTCTTTGGCAGAACATTAACTTCATATCCTAAGTCTAGTATGATATACCCCATATTAAAATATCCTATGTTTGCATTTAATCTGAATTCTTTGCTTGTTCTTCTCTTCTTCTGAACCTGATCCACTCTCTTTTCCCCTTCTTCCCCTGGATCACACTTTTCTAGAAAACTTTGCAGTACTTGTAAAGAATTTATATCATTCAACAATTTTACACATGATCCCAAAAAGTTTCTTAAGTTACTCACTTGCTCTGAAGGTTTCTCTTTGTTGATATGATCAAATAATAGAGGCATTTTATACACTGATATCTCATCTACTGACTTCGTTCCTAAACTAGAAACAATATTTTCTTTCAAAATCTCATGTCGAGCTTCTTGGAATATCTATTTTTCCTTGCATGCATCAAAATTTTGTTCAGGAGTTGTATTCTTCCTGACCCACTACTACTAGTTATGATCATTTTTTGTTGCATATTCTCTTTTCTTAACTCCACCTCTAGTAACTATGTTAATATTCTTACCATCATCTTCTCTGTTTTCCACAACAATCCATTGTACATTCTGATTGGTTTGGTTCCTCTTGTCCTATATTTTTATCAAAAGTGTTGGATAGTCTTATGTTTCATCGTCTGTTGCACAAAAGTACATACATGTCACAAGTGCTTGTGGGCACTCTCTTGCACACTGCCTTGGTTTTTGACAGTTATGACAAAAAAATGTTCCTTGACCTCCTCCAAAGCCTCTTCCTCAAAGGCTTCCTCCTCTGAAGCCTCCTATGTTTCCTTGATTATATCCACGCGTTGTATGTATATGCACCTTGTATGTATCTGCAATCCATTCTTTCATCATCTCCAAGGTTCTACAGTTCTTGTCTTCATGTCCAACTGAAGTACAAAAGTTACAAAATGTGCTCTTCAGTACTGTCTGATACTTCAACATTAGGGGGAAGTTATAGGGATCATTTCCATGTGTTTTTCAAATATCACACCATGGTCCTCCTCAAGCTAAAGGGTTTGGAAAACCCACTCCAATATACTACACAAATAATGGACACTCATTCTTATGATGGCCTTTTGTCCTGCACATTGTACACCATACATCTTCTATTTTCTCCTTTCCTTTATTCTGATTCAACTAGAACATTAAGTTCTTCATATATTTATTCATCTCTTCCATAGCTGGATCTGTAAGCTTGTATTGGTTTTATTGTAACTGTAAGGTTGCTTGCAGAGCCTCAGCCTCAATTTGATTTTTTTTTTGTCTCAAAGGATACTTCAAGTGTGGAAACATAGAATTAACAAACAAATGTCTATGATGTGTATCAATAATATTGTACTTTAAATTACATTTTATCCTCTTTAACTTTTGGTCCACTTCTGAGACTCATTCTCTTGGTTTCTGCTTGATATCTAATATTTCATTCATAAACCGGTCTTTTGAGCTTGGTTTCTGAAATTAATTTATTAACTGTCTCTTCACCTTTGATACAGTTGTAGGCATTTTTGTTGGATTATTTGTTGCGAGACCCATGTACCAGTCTAATGTGTGGTCTTTGAATGTGATTTCTAACTACACAACCTTTGTGTCTTCATTTGTAATCTACTTTTATTCCCATATCTTCTCACATATAAACAAATTATTTTATGTATCGTCTGATCTGTCCCCTTAGAACTTTGGTAACCTAATAGTTGGATCTTATCCTGCCATTGGGAAATTTTTTGAACTACCACCTTCGCACGGTGTATATACTTGATTTCTACTTGTTGAAATTTCACTTCTACTACTGGAACCATGTCCTGTAAAGATTGTTTTACCACTAATCACTTATTGGTTATCTGGTTTTTCTTCTTCAGATGTCTTAGTCTCACATGGGTTTATGGGTTCCACACTAATTCAAATTTGGAATGGCTAGGCTTTTTCTATGCCAAACCCATGACCTCTCGTTTTCCTCTCATATGTGGTGTGCAAGATATCCTCAATCTGTCTCATGGCGTGGAGGTCCTCTACCTCTTCCTCATCATTTTCCAAACCCTCTCGCTCAGCTACTTCCCTCTTCTTTTTATTCATCCTATACTAGAAGGGTCGTTTGCTACGTGTCACACCTACTTCCCTTATGATTTACCTAGTATTCTCATCATCCATCATGATGGGGTCCATTTCTTCCTCCTTCTAGCTACTCTGCAGATCCTTCTCCATTTCTCATATCTTCCTTAGTGCTTCCCCCATGTGCCTAGAGTGATCTAGTTTCATGATTCTATGGTCATCACTCATTTATCATGTAATAAGATCTTGATCGACGTGTAGAGTGACCTGATGTATCTCCCTCTAGGTCCCCTCAATAAATCATGCTCTGCAGTAGTATATTACTTCATTGTAGTTACTAAAAATTTATTAATAAACCCTACAGTAATACTTTCTAACCAGAAATCCACTAAATGCATGAATTTGTTATTAACTCTTTCCAATCGTGCAATATTTTCAACAGTCCACTCTACTTTTCTGATCCAATTAGTCAGATGGGTATTCTTCAACCTTAATAACCACTCTTGTAATAACTCTGGAAAATAACAAAAATATGCTTCATGAAAATCAGTAAACACATACCTCTGCAGATCTAGAACCTTTATTATCTTTCTGAACGAATTCCAACTTCTTTGTCTCTAGCCATATTTCAATATCTTGATTCATAGGATTCCATATCCTGAACCTCCCTTTCTACCACTGCATCTTCTTCACCAAACCCCTTCCAGGTTTTCCTTCTAAGTTCTAGTTGGAAACAAAACCATTTGTTGGATGTATGGGTTGACCCGGGTTCTACCTTAGTTCTCCAACAAAACCCTTTTCACCATCGGTCCTTCTGGTAAACAAGAAGGTTACACCATCCATAGAGTGCATAACGCGGTCTCACCTAATATGTTTTATGGGTGACTATAGGACGCAGGTGTCTACAATCATGGAAGGGATTGGGGATGTTCTTTTACTTATATTCCTACTTAACTATGCATTCTGTAATATCATTCATCTGATCTACTATTTCATTCATTCATTCATTCTGCATACATATTTTAGTGTTTGTTGTAAATAAACTCATTCATTCATCTAATCATTTAACCATAATTGCATAAATAAAAAAATCATCCAGACACATTGCAACACATGGTTTTACCATGGTTCACCCTCCTTAGGGCTACATCCACAAAGATATTATTCTTATTTCTTATTCTTCATCAAAATAACATTGTGTGCATTACATCATAGGATATGTGATACTGACCAGCATCACACCAAGCTCTACAATTAGTGATGTGGCTCTCATTTATATCTCAACATTGACTCCACAAAACCTCAGACTCAAAAAGGACTCTCCAAAAATGACGATCTATCTCAAAAAGACACCAAAGATGATAATAAAAATATCTCCCCTATCTACCTCATACATCATATTTATTCTAAAAAAAGTGGGTAAAAACCCTTACATTGACAAAAACCCTAACCCTAAGTGGACTCCATTTTCCCACATTCCAACTTCCTTCTGCATGGTTGGTCTTCATCCTTTCTTTGAATTCCTTCTTTCTCTGTGCGTTGCTTCCTTTTCCCTTTTTTGCGTTGGTCTTCCATATTTTTTGGTGCATGTTGCCTCCTTTGGTCAATTCTTCCTCACTTATTGTGCTTACTCCCAAAAATTTCTGCTCCGTTACTAAATTCTAGGCACAAATCACCCTAGTATGCATTCTTTAGAGTTTACAACAAATCCACAGTCTTGTAACTTGTAAATTAAATATTTATAAAATGTTGTCATTGATTTCAAAGTGGTGGTGATGATGATGATGTGGTGGTAATGATAAGTATGTAATGGTGATGATGATGATGTGGCAGTGAAAAAAAAGGAGATTGTTTGAGTATTGAATCCATGAAGCCAAGTAAATAAGCCTTGAAGCCATGAATTGAAGTAAATAATCCTTAAAGCCATGAATCCAAGTAAATAATTCTTGAGATTATTTGAGTATTGAATCTATGAATCCAAGAGAAGAATCCTTGAAGCCATGAAGCCAAGTAAATAATCCTTGAATCCATGAAGCCAAGAGATGAATCCTTGAAGACATGTTGATGAAGCCTTTAGAAGCCAACTTCCAGTAGTCAAGCCATGAGGACAAGCCAATGTCAAAGAAAATTGGAGAAGCTCCTAAACCAGTAATGGTGTGTCCACTTGAAGAAGAATTGAAGTTCTTTGAAGGAGATTTTACATAAATGTATATAAATCCAAAGTGGTTGTTGGCCCTCGATTACGTTTTGAGGAAATCTTGGTCAAGTTTGACCACTTTTTGGACTTCAACACAATGATCGAGGAAGGTGCACCCAGGCGGAGATGAGATCGTTGATATCACTTGTTTTGTAGGCTTGTGGACCCAGCAAGGGGTTCATTAGGGTTTTTGTAATGGGTTATGGGATGTCAGCCCATGGGTTTACCCATGTTTGGTCCTTCATATAAAAGTATAAATAAGTAGGAATGTATGATAGGAATGGAGGGCTTAGTGAAGTGATGTAAGAGACTTAGAGAGCGAAGTCTAAGTGGTTAATTGCAAGTAGTTCTGAGTGCTTTGTGAAAAAAAATGTGTATGTAAGGATCTGTGCTCGATAAAGGGGTTGGCTCTGTGCCTTTACCTAATTTTGTGAAGGAGGATTTGGTGCTCAGTGCGTAGATCTTTTGTCCTCTACGAATATTGGCTCGGTGGCTTAGTGCACAAGAGCGGATGAATGTAAGAGATTGAAGAATAATAGAGAAGACGAAGAAGTTGGTGGATGTAGCCCCACACTGGGGTGAACCACGTATATCTTGTGTCTTGTGATTGCTTTGTGTTGTCTTGTTTATGCTATGAATGTGTTCAGTGCTTTTATTATTATGTTAGTTATATAGATCTATTGATGCTTAGTGCTTCACCTAAATATGAATGAATGTTATCTCTAACTCTGTGCTGAGTGCCAAGTGGCTGACGTGTTTACTCTTTATTGTTACTGCGCTGATCCATATTAGGGTTTGTTCTGCGATGTTAATAAAAGATAATGAACTAATGCATATCACCTTCTAAGTGTGGCTAAGATACTCTACGAAGTGTTATAATCACAGATTTGTGTCCCAGCTTAGTTACAAACACCTGAGTCATGTAATCCCGCTGCTTCTACCTTGGGTGAGACTTCGCCTACTTCGCAGGTGTTGCCAAAAGGGCCAATAGTTAGGGTTTTGTTGGTGCGTTGTTGAAGTGTTGAACCCTGGGCCTGCCCATGTGCCAACAAATGGTTCCGTTGTTGGGACCTGAAACTGTGATTGCTAGGAACTGAAGTAAGAAAAAGAAAAGTTATATGCGTAGATATAATTTTGTAGTGCGCAGTACTCTACTTAACTTGCGAAGCTCTATGATAAGAAAGAAACCTGATCTGAAGAAAAGAGGTAAAGCTTTGTTCTTTGATAGAGTAAGATGAGTGGAAATTTTTGTTTCGAAAGCATGAATTTAGGTATTTTTAATAGATTATGTCCTAGTCTGAAAGCTAGAGCGCATTTGGAAGAAAGCATTGATATAAGTAAAGATAATAGAAATGAAGAAAGATATGTTATTCCTATGCATAGAAAGAATTTTTGGACTAATAAGTGGATGCAAGAACCTAGAAAGAATTTTTGCAGATTGCAGGTCCAACACTGTGATCCCAATGTATAGTACAAGAGAAGTTGGGGAACATACATGAGGAAAAGAGGAATAACATTGTGTTATAACTACATAATATTGGGACATCTTGCTAAGGAATGCCCTGGTACAGGTCCTATTTGTCTTTGTTGTAAAATTGTTGGTCATGAAGTTAAGGATTGTCCAAGGATGATTGCTAAAGTTGAAAGGTTGAACATGAGACAAGAAAATGAAAGTCTAGAGACTAAGAACATGTTAGAGAATCAAAAAGAGAATAGATCAGAGGAAGTTCAGACAACATTATTGCAGTTGAAAGAAATGATGGATGTTCATAAAGATATTAGTTTACCAGAGATCTTGAAAGTAAAATGACGCATAAGTACAAGAATAGAAGACTTCCACATAGATTGTGTCTTAGATGAGGAAACACCAATGAATATTATGACAAAAGATACTTGGGAAAATTTGGAAAAGCCTTCTATGGTACCTTCACTAGGAAGGATAGGATTGTTCAAGGGAAAGATGATAACCTTATGTGGAAGAGTTACTCATGCACCTATTATTATCCATGGAACATTGACTCAAGAAGAATTTGAAGTCATTAAGTTTGTTGAGAACAATGCCCCTTTCCCGCTTTTATTAGGAAAGACTTGGATTGAGAAAGATCAGATCATAAGGAAAATAGAGGAAGAAGCTACAGAAAAGAAAAATAAAGAACTAAGGGATTTCATAGCTAGAAAAATAGATCGACTAATAAAAGAAAGAGAAGTTAAGTCGAAGCAACAAAAGGTAAGAGAATTAGTTGTTGAAGTTGAAAGAATGCAAGAAGGTTTGAAGGATCTATCTATGCAAGAAAGCAGAATAACCACCCTGGAATTAATAAGAGAAGAGGTATTAACTTCGAACCCTTTGAGAGAACATCAGCAGTGCAAAATCACTTTGCTAGGAGAGGATAAGAATAATAATGGAAAGAGAATTCCAGAAAATATTAAAGATACTCAAATTACAGGGAAGAAGGAAAGGAAGATCAATAAAAATAAAGCAAAGTTAGGTATAGAGAACAGATGGAAGAATTCACAGACTGGAACCTCGCAGGAGGTAGGTTTGCAGGATTTGAACCTTGCAGGAGGCAGGTTTGTAGGATTTGAACCTCTCCAAAATAGCAGAACCACGCAGAATGGGACTTCGCCCTAGGGAATCTATATGATCGTTGGAGGCGCCCCTACCATTAGAATGATGCTCTAGAACGACTACGAAACACATTTACAAGTGGATGGACCCCTTTTTGGACATTGAGACTGCACCATAATGGATATATTCGCATTGATAGAAGAATTCATGCCCATTGGAAGAATTTGTTATGATGCTTGCTTATTTAACCCATCGGACACTGCACCGGGACCACTTTTTTCCACCCATGATTAACTGAGATAATAGAGAGTTTATTGTGTGTCGATCTTTGATTTAGAATCTAGATGTCACTTTCCATTTGTCCAGTTATTCATTCGCCTACCCCGACTTGTCCATTTAGCAGTGAGAATGTCAGGCGAACCCACTGAGTTAGAGAAGTCCGTCGAGTAGGTTCTTAAGAAGTTCATGGCTGATAGATCTATGTCTGAAGGACTACAAGCATCGTCAAATAGGGGACTTTAGGCTTCTCCTTCGACTGGATGTCTCTCTCGATGTGTTAACCCCGCGACTGAGAAACGAAGTAAGCATCACAGAGATATGGAAAATGCGAAGTAGATCTCGTCAATCTTACCAGATTATATTCCACCATTGGTTGGAGCAGTTAACTGCGACACCATACCATGAGACTATGAATACATTTTTATTACTACGTACATCCCAAAAGGAATACATGTAGTTGGGATCCAGTTAGGACAGATCCGACTACTGAAGAACAATAACTTCAACCTTGGAGATAGAAAGAACTACGATATGCTTGCAACCCATAGATATTTGACAAAGACAAATGGGAAGAATCCTCACCTGGTCTCCCAGCCTTAGATTAAGGATCTCGCACAGTCCACTATACTCAATGTGATGAACATTCCCCATTTTTTCTATCATTAGGAGGTTAACGCTTAAGTTAAACTCCTCCTGTCGTGCTACCATTACAGATTCCTATGGCTTGATCGATGGATTACTGTGGATATGATGTTGATCCACTTGATTAAGGGGTTAAGCATGTAGGGACCTGACCCTCAGCAATTTTACCTAGGGAATGCTTTAGACTACTCCTTGGTACAGCGCATTAAGGAGGCTTATGGTGAAGTCGAAAAAGGAAAGCAAGGGTACAAGGTAGCCTCTATCCAGGATGGCACAGTGTGCCTCACTTGCCAACTCATAGCTAGCAAGAGTTTAAGAAATAATCACCCCACACAGGTGACTAGGTTCATGGTGGACCTCGCAGGAAAATGTGTGGAGGGAATTCAAATGAATTGTGTGAGTTACCTCGTCAATGAGCTCGAGAAAGATTGTCGCAAAGCTCAGGATCAAGGATATGAGTTTCACTTTAGTTAGATTCTCGTATTGATTGCATTTGTCACTTGGAAAATTACTGAAGGAGATACCTTCCTGGAGATCGAAACATCAGAGTTGTTGGCTGCTAGGTTTGCTACCTTGTGGTACACCAATGAAAATTCGAAGAAATGTAATTCAAACGATGTGTTCCATGCATACTATTACTAATTGAAGGTTTCCATTGAATCATTTTCATGCATGACACCACGCACCTTACACTAGTATAGACCAATAGCCAAGTTCTACGCAGATTGACATTTTATCCATATCACTACACATAGAAACGAGAGCAAGGAAGAATTACAGTCATATTATAATATGAAAAATGAAGACATGGAGCAGATCACGAAGGAGTGGCAAGAGGAGTTCCTTGTACTGGTTGATGATGTAGAACTGTCCGACACTGACATCATAGGAATCCCCCTTGTCACCCAAGTCAAGCATGTAGGATAGTCTAGTCTAAAGAAGAAGAAGAAAAAGGAGGAAGTCCAGAATATAGAGACTGACGAGGAGGAAAACGCTTCTGAAGGGAATGGATCTGGTTCGCTAGGAGGAGAAGATGAATTAAATGGAAACAGAGGAGAGGATGAATGAGAAAAGTAAGAAGAAGGAAAATATACACCACAGAAAGATCCCCTTACTGAAACAGTAAAACAACAGAAGAGGAAGGTTTCCCCGCAAAAACCTTCAACAAGAAAGAAGAAGCGGGCTAGCAAACCCCATCTAGAGGCCACGCTCATGAAGGACAACATCAGTCTAGTATGTGGAGCCATGGAGGATGCATCTGAGGATCTCTTACAGAGATATGGAGTGAATCAGGAGGAGTTGTATGAAATGGTTGTGAAGGAATTAAAGGAAATACAACAGGTTATTTTATCCATCCGTGCAATGCCTACTACACCCTCTTCATCACAAGATACAGAATTGGGGGATGAGCCAACCCAATTAAGAAGACTTTTAGATGTGACAGAGGCACGACTTCAAAGAGTCCATGAAGAAAAGGAGAATGCTACCGAAGCCTTGAAACAAGAGAAAGAGGAAATTCTAGAGCAACTACGAGTTGCACGGTACTGTGTAACTGCCTATGGAAATGAGAGAGATGATTTTCAGGTGATGCTCGAGGAGGAAAAAGTGAAGATACAGAGAGAAAAGAACCAACTTATCGTAGAGAAGATTGTGATCAAAGAAGCAGTGAATAAATCACTTGGCTTTGTGTCAGGCTTGGAACAAAGGGAACATGATTCGGTCGAGGTTCAAGTGGTGAAGTGCACTGAGGCCATCTAGCAGCTTCAAGCAAGGATAACAAAGTTGGATATCCAAGCAGTATCGATCATTTTGCAGGAGGTACACAATCAGAGGGAGGAAACAGCTAAGTATGCAGTTGGAAGGATCATAGCCCTCACCTCAGAATGCAAACAACTAAGTGATAGAAGCACACAGACTTATGAGCACCTCATAGAATATCCAAAGCTAAGGAAACTAGAAGCGCAGTTATAGGAGGTGTAGTAGCAGGCACTGCTAGTATAGGTGCAAATGAGTATGGTCATTGTGGTAGAAAGAATGAAGAGATCTTAGTAACAACGTGCGGTACAACAACAGATTACTGTCATTTAGGGAAAAGTAATGGAAGTCACACAGAAGCTACAAACTATGCAAGATGAAGCCTGCAAGGTGTTTGGATCAATTGAGGGACAAGGCTTGCAACTGGACCAAGTGGTTTTGACATTGGAATAGTGCTTGGAAGAGCCTATTACAGAGAAGATGATCCAAGATCTCATTCAGTAGGAGGATTAGGTGAAACAACAAGTCGATCCACCTTGAGTGAAGCTCGAGGCCTTTGAAGCAACATTTCCAAGACCTGAGTGACTCGGCACAAGTCACAGGTGAGTGTTAGGGCCCTGTTGTCCCTCGAACACGTTTTGAGGAAATATTGGTTAGGTTTGACCACTTTTTGAACTTCGACGTAGTGATCAAGGAAGGTGCACCCAGGTGGAGCTGAGATCACAGATATCACTTATTTTGCAGGCTTGTGGACCCAACAAGGGGTTCATTAGGGTTTTTGTAATGAGTTATGGGACGTGGGTCCATGGGTTTACCCATGTTTAGGCCTTCCTATAAAAGTATAAATATGTAGGAATGTATGATAGGAAGGGAGGGCTTATTGAAGTGATGTAAGAGACTTAGAGAGAGAAGTCTAAGTGGCTAAGTGTAAGTAGTTCTGAGTTCTTTGTGCAAAAAAATGTGTATGTAAGGCTCTGTGCTCGATAAAGGATTTGCCTCTATGCCTTGACCTAATTTTGTGAAGGAGGATCTGGTGCTCAGTGCCCAGATCTCCTGTCCTCTGCGAAGATTGGATCTGTGGCTTAGTGCACAAGAGTGGATGAATGTAAGATATCGAAGAATAATAGAGAAGACGAAGAAGATGGTGGATGTAACCCCACACTGGGGTGAACCACATATATATTATGTCTTTTGGTTTCTTAGTGTTGTCTTGTTTATGCTATGAATGTGTTAAGTTCTTTGCTTATTATTTTAGTTAGATAGATCTATTGATGCTTAGTGCTTCACTTAAATATGAATGTATGTTAGATCTAAATCTATACTGAGTGCTAAGTGGTTGAAGTGTTTACTCTTTATTGTTACTGTGTTGATCCATATTAGGGTTTGTTCTACGATGTTAATAAAAGCTAATGAACTAATGCATATCACCTTCTATGTGTGGCTAAGATACTATGTGAAGTGTCATAATCACAGATCTCTATCCCATCTTAGTTACAGACACTTGAGTCCTGTAACCCCCCCTACTTCTACCTCAAGTGAGACTTCACCTGCTTCATAGGTGTTGTCGAAAGGGTCGGTAGTTAGGGTTTTTTTGGTGCGTTGTTGAAGCGCTAAACCCTGGGTCTGCCCCTGTGCCAACAAATGGTTATGTTGTCACAACCTGAAACTGTGGTTGTTGGGAATTGAAGTTAAAAAAAGAGAAGCTATGTGTGTGGATATTTTGTTGTAGTGAACAGTGCTCTACTTGAATTGCGAAGATCTATGCTAAGAAAGAAACTTGATCTGAAGAAAAGAGGTAAGATCTTAAAAGAGCTAAATATTTGTGCTTTGATAGAGTAAGATAAGTGAAAATTTTTGTTTCGAAAGCATGAATTTAGGTATGTTTAATAGATTATGTCCTAGTCTAAAACATAGGGTGTAGTTGGAAGAAAGAGTTGATATAAGTAAAGCTAATAGAAATGAAGAAATATATGTTATTCCTATGCATAGAAAGAATTTTTGGACTAATGAGTGGATGCAGGAACCTAGAAATATTTTTTGCAGATTGCAGGTCCAACACTGCGATCCCAATGTGCAGTACAAGAGAAGTTGGGGAATACCGGGACATCTTGCTAAGGAATGCCCTGGTACAGATCCTATTTGTCTTTGTTGTAAAATTATTGGTCATGAAGTTGAGGATTGTCCAAGGATGATTTCTAACGTTGAAAGGATGAACACGAGACAAGAAAATGAAATTATAGAGACTAAGAACATGTTAGAGAATCATAAAGAGAACATATCAGAGGAAGTTCAGACAACAATGTTGCAATTGAAAGAAATGATGGATGTTTATAAATATATTAGTTTACCAGATATCTTGAAAGTAAAACAATGCATAAGTACAATAATAGAATACTTTGACATAGATTGTGTCTTATATGAGGAAACACCAATGAATATTATGACAGAAGATACATGGGAAATTTTGGGAAAGCGTGCTATGGTACCTTCATTGGGAAGGATAGAATTGTTCAAGGGAAATATGATAACTTTATGTGGAAGAGTTACTCATGTACCTATTATTATCCATGGAACATCGACTCAAGAGGAATTTGAAGTCATTAAGTTTGTTGAGAACAATGCCCCTTTCTCGCTTTTATTAGGAAAGACTTGGATTGAGAAATATCAAATCAGAAGGAAAATAGAGGAAGAAGCTACAAAAAAGGAAAAGAAATAACTAAGGGATTTCATAGCTAGAAAAATAGATCGACTGACTAAAGAACAAGAAGTTAAGTCGAAGCAACAAAAGGCAAGAGAATTAGTTTTCAAAGTTAAAAGAACGCAAGAAGGTTTGAAGTATCTATCTATGCAAGAAAGCATAATACCCACCCTGGAATTAATAAGAGAAGAGGTATTAACTTTGAACCCTTTGAGAGAAAATCAAAAGTGCGAAGTCACTTCGTTAGGAGAGGATAAGAATAAGAATGGAAAGAGAATTCCATAAAATAATAAAGAGACTCAGATTATAGGGAAGAAGGAAAGGGAGATCAATAAAAATAAATCCAAGTTAGGTATAGAGAATAGATGGAAGACTTCATAGACTGGAACCTCGCAGAGGGCAGGTTTGTAGGATTTGAACCTCACCAGAAAAGTAGAACTGCGCAGAATGGGACTTCACCCTGGGGAGGCTATATGATTGTTGGAGGTGCCCCTACCATTAGAACAATGCTCTGGAACAACTACGAAACACATTTATGGGTGGATGGACCACTTTTAGGATGTTGAGACCACGCCATAATGAACATATTCACATTGATAGAAGCATTCATGCCCGTTGGAAGAATCTGTTATAATGCTCTCTTATTTAACCCGTCAGACGCTCCGTCGGGACCACTTTTTTCCACCCGTGATTAACTGAGCGAATAGAGAGTTTATTGTGTGTCGAGCTGTGATTCAGAATCTAGATGTCGCTTTCCATTTATCCATTTATCTGTTTTCCTACCCCGACTTGTCTGTTTAACAGTGAGAATGTTGGGCGAACCCACTGAGTTAGAGAAGTCCATCAAGGAGGTTCTTAAGAAGTTCATGGCTAATAGAGCTATGCCTGAAGGACTACAGGCGTCGTCGACTAGGGGACTATAGGATTCCCCTTTGACTTCACGTTGTTCTGGCCTTGTTAACCTCACGACTGAGCAGCAAAGTAAGCATCATAGAGATATGGAGAATGCAAAGTATATCCCGTCGATATTACCATATTATATTCTATCGTTGGTTGGCGCGGTTAACCATGACAACATCCCATGCAACTATTAATATATTTTGATCACCACGTACATCCTGAAAGGAATACACGTAGTTGGGAGCCAGTTAGGATAGATCCCACTACTGAAGAATAATGACTTCAACCTTGGAGATAGAAAGAACTACGCTATGCTCGCACTCCATAGATATTTGACAAAGGCAAATGGGAAGAAGACTCACCTGGTCTCCCAGCCTTGGATTAAGGAGCTCGCACAGTCCACTATACTCAATGTGATGAAGATTCCCCATTTTTATCTTCATCAGGAAGTTAACACTTACGTCAAACTCCTCTTGTCATGCTACCATGACGAATACCTATTGCTCGACTGCCGGATTATTGTGGATCCGACACTGATCCACTTGATTACAGAGTTAAGCATGCAAGGACCTGACCCTCAGTAGTTTTACCCAGGGAAGGCTTCAGATTGCTCCCTGTAAAAATGCATCAAGGAGGCTTATGGTGAAGTCAAAAAGGGAAAGTGAGGCTACAAGGTATCCTCTATCCAGGATGGAAAAGTGGGCCTCACTTGCCAACTCATAGCTGGAAATATTGTAAGAAATAATCACCCCACACAGGTGACCGGGTTCGTGGTGGACCTTGTAGGAAAATGAATGGAGGGAATGCATATGAATTGGGTGAGTTATCTCGTCAATGAGATCAAGAAATAATGTCACAAAGCTCAAGATCAGGGATACGAGTTTCACTTTAGTTGGTTTCTCATGTTGATTGCATTTGTCAATTGGAAAATGCCTGAAGGAGCCACCTTCCTGGAGATTGAACCATCAAAGTTGTTGGTTGCTAAGTTTGATACCTTGTGGTACACCAACGACATGTCGAAGCAATGGAATTTGAACGCTGTGTTCCATGTGTACTATTACCAATTGAAGGTTTCCATTGAATCATTTTCGTGCATCACACCACACACCTTACACCAGTACAGACCGATAGCCAATTTATGAGCATATCGACATTTTATCTATATCACTGCACACAGAGACGAGAGGAAGGAAGAATTACAGTCATATTATAAGCTGACAGATGAAGACATGGAGTATATCATGAAGGAGTGGCCAGAGGAGTTCCTTGTATTAGTCAATGATGCAGAACTCTCTGACACTAACATCATAGGAAGCCCCCTCGTCACCCAAGTTGAGCATGCAAGACAATCCAGTCTAAAGAAGAAGAAGAAAAAGGAGGAATTCCATAATATAGAGATTGACGAGGAGGACAACGCTTATGAATGGAATGGATTTGACTCACTAGGAGGAGAAGATGAAGTAAATGGAAAAGGAGGAGGGGATGAAGGATAAAATAAAGAAGAAGGTGAAGCTACACCACTAAAATATCCCCTTACTAAAACAATAACACTACAGAAGAGGAATTTTTCCCCACATAAACCTTCGGCAAGAAAGAAGATGTGGGCTAGCAAGCCCCAGCTAGAGTCCATGCTCACGGAGGACGACATCAGTCTAGTCCGTGAAGCCATGGAGGATGCATCTGAGGATCTCTTGCAGAGATATGGAGCAAATCAGGAGGAGTTGTACGAAAGGGTTGAGAAGGAATTAAAGGAAATACAACAGGCTATTCGATCCGTCCATGCAGTGCCTACTATGCCCTCTTCGTCACAATTTGCATAATTGGGGGATGATCCCACCCAATTAAGAAGAATTTCAGATGCAAGAGAGGATCGACTTCAGAGAGTCCAAGAAAAAAAGGAGAAGGCTACAGAAGCCTTGAAATAAGAGAAAGATGAAATCCTAGAGAAACTACAAGTTGTGTGGTACTGTGTAACCACCTATGAAAGTGAGAGAGATGATTTTCAGGTGATGCTCGAGGAGGACAAAGTGAAGATACAGAGAGAAAAGGACCAACTGCTCGTAGAGAAAATTGCGGTCAAAGAAGTGGTGAATAAGTCACTTCTCTCTATGTCAGGATTAGAACAGAGGGAACATGAGTCAGTTGAGGTTCAAGTGGTGAAGCTTGCTAAGAACATCTAGAAACTTCAAGCAAGGTTAACAGAGTTGGATATCCAAGCAGTACCGAGCACTCCGCGGGAGGTACATGACCAAAGGGAGGAAACTGCTAAGTATGTAGTTGGAAGGATCAAAGACCTTTCCTCATAATGTAAACAACTGAGTGATAGAAGAGTGCAAACTTATGAACACCTCACATAAGATCCAGAGCTAAGGAAACTAGAAGCGCAGTTATAGGAGGCACAACAGCAAGCACTGTTAGTACATGTACAAATGAAGCTGCTCACTGTGGTAGAAAGAATGAAGATATCTCAAGAACAACACATGGTACAACAACAGATTACTACCATTCAGGGTAGAGTAATGGAAGTCACACAGAAGCTACAACCTGCGCAGGATGAAGCCTGCAAGGTGTTTGAATAAATTGATGGACAAGGCTCGCAACTGAACCAAGTGGTTGCGACAATGGAATAGTGTTTGGAAGGGCATGTTATAGAGCAGATGATCCAAGAGCTCACTAAGCAGGAGGCTTAGGAAAAACAGCAAGTCAAGCCACCTCGAGTGAAGCTCTAGGCCTTTGAAGCAGCATTTCCTAGACTTGAGTGACTCAGCACGAGTCACATGTGAGTGTTGGGGGATTGTTGGCCCTCGACCAAGTTTTGAGGAAATCTTGGTTAGGTTTGACCACTTTTTGGACTTCGATGCAGTGATTGAGGAAGGTGCACCCAAGCGAAGTTGATTTCGTGGATATCACTTATTTTGCAGGCTTGTGGACCCAGCAAAGGGTTCATTAGGGTTTTTGTAATGGGTTATGGTATGTCGGCCCATGGGTTTATCCATGTTTAGGCCTTCCTATAAAAGTATAAATAAGTAGGAATGTATGATAGGAAGGGAGGGCTTAGTGAAGCGATTTAAGAGACTTAGAGAGGGAAGTATAAGTGGATAAGTGCAAGTAGTTCTGAGTGCTTTGTGCAACAAAATATGTATGTAAGGTTGTGTGCTCGATAAATGAGTTGGCTCTGTGCCTTGACCTAATTTTGGGAAGAATGATCCGGTGCTCAATGCATAGATCTCCTGTCCTCTGCGAAGATTGGCTCTGTGGCTTAGTACATAAGCATGGATGAATGTAAGAGATTGAAGAATAATAGAGAAGATGAAGCAGTTAGTGGACACATCCCCACACTGGGGTGAACCACACATGTATTGTGTCTTGTGGTTTCTTTGTGTTGTCTTGTTTATGCTATGAATGTCTTAAGTTCTTTGCTTATTATGTTAGTTAGATAGATCTATTGATTCTTAATGATTCACTTAAAGATGAATGAATGTTATATCTAACTCTGTGTTGAGTGTTAAGTGGTTGGAGTGTTTACTCTTTATTATTACTACGTTGATCCATATTAGGGTTTGTTCTACGATGTTAATAAAAGATAATGAACTAATGCATATTGCCTTCTAAGTGTGGATAAGATAATATGAGAAGTGTTATAATCACATATCTATGACCCATCTTGGTTACAAACACCTAAGTCCTGTACCCCCCCTGCTTCTACCTCGGGTGAGACTTCTCCTGCTTCGCAGGTGTTGCGGAAAGGGCCGATAGTTAGGGTTTTTTTGTTGCATTGTTGAAGTGTTGAACCCTGGGTCTGCCCCTATACCAACAATGGTCCCATTATGGCATAGCTTTTAAGTATGTTCCTCACAGGATGAGATAACATGTGGTTATTTCCACATGCCCACTTTGAGTTGTACACAAATGGAGCCTTGAAGGATCCTTGAAGAATCCCTACAAACAAGTGAAGAAGCCCCTAAAATCAAGTGAAGAAGACTACAGATGTCCAAGAAGAGATGTTGATGAAGCCTTGAGAAGCCAACATGCAGTAGTCAAGCCATGAGGACGAGTCAATGTCAAAGCAAGCCCCTGAAGTAGTAGTGATGTGTCCACTTGAATAAGCATTGAAGTGTCTTGAAGGAGCCTTGAAAAAAATGTATATAAATCCAAAGAGGTCCCCTTATGGTGTAGCTTTTAATCATGGCCCTCATGGGATGAGATAGCATGTGGTTGTTTCCACATGCCCATTTTTAGTTGTACACAAATTAAGCCTTGAAGGAGCCTTGAAGAATCCCTAAAACCAAGTGAAGAAGCCCCTAAATTCAAGTTAAGAATCCTAAAGATGTCGAAGATAAAGATTGCAAGATGGAGATTGTTGAAAGTATTATTTGTCGTCAATTTGGATACCCTATCTTTGAGGGAACGTTTATCCTACATAACTAACTCAATTGGAAGTAAACATTACATGGTTGGAAATATTATTATGATGTCTTTCTAATGGTATATGGAAGTACCTCTAACTCCCTAGGAATGATGATATATGAGTTTTTCCACCTAACAACCTAGCCAGAAAAGTGAGGTCGGCTCAGCTAATTTTTGGGGACAAAATTACTATAAATACATGATAGAATTTTGCATTTTTAGTGTAACCAAGGAAGAGATCAAGTATGAGGTGCACTCAAGGTATTGGGGTGTCTTTTTGGTGTATAAGAAAAGTCTAATGGATTCTCTTAAGGTATTTCTTATTCTCAAGGTATGTTATAAGGTTGTGATGTTTTTGTAAGGTTGTGAGGTTTATGTATGCATTGTTGTGAGGTTGTGATGTTTTCATATGCTCTACTATGAAATTGTGATGTTGTCATGATTTCTTGTTGAGATCATTTCCTACTTCTAAAATTTCATTTCCTTTTCTATTTTCCAACCTTCTTTCTTTTCCATTAATTTTCCCTCTTCTATACCTACCCTTGTACCCTTTTTCTTTTTTCCTTCTTTTATCCCTTTCTAGTTACCATGGATGATTTTAAGGATGGAAATTTATTTCAAAATGTAGAAACCTTGGTGATTCTTACTAATACTTTATATGAAAACTATAAATGTTTGGTGATATTTTTGTAAAAATATTCAAATTTCTAAGGATTTTATATAATTTGTATAAAATTTTGGCAATTTTTAAGGTAAAATGATTTTATCCTATAGAATTTGGGCGAATCATTTTTAGAATAACGAATCATTTTTTGGGAAAAACCATGGAAAATTAGCCCATGAGCGAAGTAGTTACCATACTTAGTTACATTTCAAAAAATCGGTGGGTTCGTGGGTCGACAGATTCGCGGGTCTTCATCCCCATACATATTCCTATTTCATGAGTATGACCGGCCTTGTTATAATATACTTAACCATTTTTGCAACTTCACGGGTTCATGGGTTCAAGCCTTCATCTTCCAAGTTTCGCAATCTCCACTTTACACCCAAAGGTCCGTGATCCACATTATGTGTGTCATAATTTTCATAAGTACTAAGCCCCTAAGTATTTCATTTCTCATGTATCCAATTCCGACCAATCTCTTTGCAACACTTAGCTTATTTTTTATCGTTCATAACCATGGGTTCGAGGGTTCCCAGGTTGGCGGTTTCACAAAAGGCTCCATATTAAAAATTTCTCTTGTTTGTCCCCGCCATCTTCATGTTTTTCCCAATATACATTAAGTGTGGTTTAATGCTAATAATTGATCTTTCAAGATCCAAAAATATCGTCATTAATAGTGAAGGGCTCGAGGATATTGTTTATTAAATTGCATTAAAGCATGATATTCCAAAGTTTATATTATTGTTATCTCTCTGAAAGGATTCATTTCAAGTTATTATCTGGCTAAAAGAACACTCATAAACCTATGGTGACATGATCTAGACAACAATTATGTGGTGATACTTTGAATATTTTTGGTCATGAAGACCATAACTTTCAATGGTTCAGAGAATATTCATATTACTCATCTCCTCCTGCACAAAAAGACATAATATAGACATCAGGAATTACTCGAACAGGGTGTGTTCCTGAGGTATTTGAATGAAAATAACTTGTTGCATTGTGCATTGAGAAGTACATGTCGAACCAACGAATTATACAAATCCAAGATCATTCCCCCATTTCCCTTTCACCGCAAGTTTTTCGTAATATGTTGAAGCTCCTAGAGCCAACACTCACCTTTAAAGGAGAAGACTGCAGAGATTTTTTTAAGAAACATGACAATGGCCTGGATATCTTTGCTTAGTTTTTGGAGAATCCCAC
Organism: Picea glauca; assembly: GCA_000966675.3. Taxonomy (NCBI): domain Eukaryota; kingdom Viridiplantae; phylum Streptophyta; class Pinopsida; order Pinales; family Pinaceae; genus Picea; species Picea glauca. The sequence goes on along the minus strand of JZKD02S1479373.1, from coordinate 758,282 downwards.
GTCTGTTCCAGAATACATAACTAGGATTAAGGTCGACTCTTTTAAAAAACACTTTCGTGAAATCATTTCATTTTTTACCAAGTTGACAGGTCAGGAAAGCACTGCTACAATTTATCGCATGATTCTTTATATTTTATATTTACAATTAAAGAAAAAGCTATCTTTGATTAGGGAAAATTGATTTCCATTGAAATCTCATCCCATTTATCACATTATAAAAGTGAAAATAAATTATTTATGGCTTCCTGTTTGGTATTTGCAATAGTGTATTGTTGTCAATTTCCAAAATTGACTTTGTGTAAGAGGGTGAACTGTGAAATAGATCCAATTACCGTTTGGTATGAGGCAATGTGGAGACACAAGACTTCTCTGTATTTTTTTGAAGTTTACAATGATTTTGCATTAGTTTTCAAAGGACTATTTTCTGGTAAAAATACCCCCAGGATATCTTACCAGGCTAATAAATTCTTGGAGAAAAGGGGAATGATAAAACAAATGGAAAATCACAGTCATCGGGATATTTTGTTCCAAAGAAAATCCCTCTTTTCTTCCATACCATGTATCGGATAAAAAATTTATTACGAAGGTGGCAAGGAAATACAATTTCTGGATGCATTTTTTCCACGAAAAAAGGAAAAACAAATTCATCCATTTACCATGGAAAATTGGATATTTCATATTTAGAAACATAAATAAAATTGATGAGTTTGTGAGTCACTTCAACAATGTAAATCTGAAGTATACTGAAAAGATAAAGGGGCTTTACCCTAACAAAATATTTGTGGAACATATGTTGTCAGTACGATTCTGCAACTCGTTCATTCATAACATCTTTAATGAAGAAGGAGATAACAACCAAGGCACTCATGTACACAATATTGGTGACTTGGAAACAATACTTAGTACTAACAAGTTTTATAAGAAAAAATGAAAGGGTCCTAGTGAAAAGAGTGCCCAGTCTCCAGTTGTTACTCCTAAAACTACCACATCCTGGAGCAATGCTCCAATGGATCACCCAACTAGGAAGATTAGCAATAGTAGTTCAAGCGATGGACGAGAGAAGAATTCCCCCCTGGAAAAATTGAGAGCTCACACAAGCTCCCTCTAAGAAAAAAGAGGAAGAATGTAGTGCAAGAGGAAGAATACAATCTCATAGGAAATGACATCAATAACTTCTATCTTGAAGAAATGGAGCTCGAGGTGGATATTGAGAAAATGTTTCCCACAATTGATCAGCCGGGAAATATGGACCAAAAAAATTCATCATTAGATATCGTTGGGAATGAGACTGTTGTAGGAAAATTCCCCTGCGGACAGGTGAATATCCTCTTGCATTCTACACCCCTACTACCAATATAGAAAGATGAAAATGGACACTAACATCCCTTTGAGATTTTCTTAACTAGCTTAAAAGAGAGAGAGGGAGAAAGGGTGTGATGCACCTATTTTCGGTGTTTTTCCTCACTCCTCCATTTTGAACTTGATATCCAAATGCGTTCGCACAGCTTGATACCTGCAAACCACATAAAAGAAAGAGACAAAAGGAAACTGATACTCTACCATACTATATTAAACAAATTCATCTACAATATAAAAGAATATGTAAAGATACATAAACTAGAAGGAAATAGGTCAAGCATATATTAATGAGGACATTAAAAAGACACTTACAATTTGTAGATGCAGTTGCAGTAACCTCTCAAAGTCTTCCTCGTCCAGCCCTAGTACGATTCTCCCAAGATCATAGGTTTGATATCCAAAAGATTCCTCCCAAGATCATAAGTTTGATACCTCTAATATGCCTCCTCTAAAAAATAGGAAATCAAATGTGAGGTGGATTCTCACACTAAATTAATTTCCTTTTCAAGAATATTAATAATAATTCATGTGCACATAGTATTTTGACCTTCACATATTATATTTTTTCTCCACATTGACTAGGGATTGTGCCATATGTTATTTCATGGTGTCGAGGTGTATGCAACACTTAGAAAGGTGCATATGACACTTTTACAACACTTGCAACACATAGGGAGAGGTACCTAGGTGTGGAAATTTGATGTGTAACAGAGACCTTCAGTGAATAAGAGTCATTTTCTTTTCAAAGTGTTTTTTTTTATAAGGAATCTAAAAACATTATTATAGAAAGAGGTGATCAGAAAAATAAGAAGGGAAAATCTCATTCAAAGGTTGACCTAAAAGATATGTGGTCGTCCCTGTTATCCCCTACCCTAGGGATAACTAAGGCGATTATGTCTCAAGGCCCACAAGTCCTAGACATGGAGTTTCAAGAGTCATGTGACTTGAGCATGGCCCCAGAGGACCCCTCTTTTCTTCAATGCAGCCCATTTATCAACAACATTAGTATCCATCCCACCAGCTTGGTCCTAAAGTAGCAGTAATTCTTGCTCCATGAGGTAATGAGTCCAGGTATCATGGTATGTGCCACTCTGATTGTTGAATCACTTGAATATGTTGCATTTAATTCTCCTTCATTTCATAACATTTACTTGGAAATTATACTCTTTAACTTGTTCATACTTGGAAGGGTGACATGATTCCCTAGTAAGTCGATCTCCCTTTAGGATGGGTTTCCACTGGGTGGGTTGTGAAATATCATCATTTTTTCCTTTCATACTTATCACTTTCCATCTTTGTTCCTCTCATTTCCTACCTACCTTTGTTATGGAATTGGGATTTTCCACGGTAGGAAGGGTTGTACCTTTCCTCGTGGGAAGAAGGGGATAAAGGCCCAAGGCGTAAAAGTAGCTAGAAAAAGTTAAAAGGAAAATATGAAACTTTGATATGCTTCTCCTAGGGATTCCTAAGAAAGAAGTAAAAAGCTTCTCAGTAATAAAAGGGAACCCATAAGATAAATAAACACTCAAGGTATTAGTTGGTGGATGGGAGGTCTCATCATGAGTCGACCTATTATGATCATGGGAATGTAGTGGTATGACACTACCTTCTATTTGGACATTGTTATCCCTGATATCTAGGGATAACTAGGAGATCATGTCTCGAGGCCCACATCATCCTAGACATGGAGTACTGAGAGCAAGGTTGACTTGAGCATGGCCCTTGAGGGTCCATCTTTCTTCTTCTCCACAGACTTGTCCTGTCAGCAGTAGCAGCTTCCATCACCACCGTCCTGGGCTTGCATCGGAGAGGGCTCTTGCTCCATGAGGTAATTGGTTCGAGGTATCATGGTATGTGTCATATTTGATTGTTATAACCTTCTTATATATGCATTAGGTTCCTTTCATTTCTGATGATTGCTTGGATCTTGCACTAATGCACTTGACCATGGTTGGGGTGATTGATTGGGTAAATTAGCAAGCTGATATTCATGGGTTTTGGTTAGCCACCAAGGGGGATTTGTAGAGCCATCATCCGCTCCCACCATCTTATCATATTTTCATCTTATACCCTACTCATACATCCCATTCCCCTAGTCTGGCCATTAGGATGACCTTTGAGGGTTACATCTTGTCTTGTGTGAAGAAGGGGCTAAAGGCCCAGGGGGTAAAAGCAGCTGGTAAAAGATAAAAGCCATAGG
>JZKD02S1479373.1:727992-753840 GCA_000966675.3 Picea glauca | reverse complement strand
GTCTTAAGGAAAGAGGGAGGAGCATGAGGCCTAGCTTTAGCTACACCAGAATGAGCCTCCTCCCCTTAGGGTTTTGATTTGGTGGCCCTGCCATTGCAGCACCATTAAACCTAATTCTCCCATCCTTAGGTTTAATTCCTTCCAAGCCATTAGCCTTTCTCCATTTGACTCCATTAACCCAAGGCACTAGTCTAATCCTAAAATGTTGAGCTCTTAGTGTTTAAAACAATCTTTTCAAAACTCTCAATTGTGAAAACCTACTAACCCTAACGTCTTACTAACCCTAGTTTATTGATGACGTCTTGCCTTACTTGAACCTTTGTTTGGACCAAAAGTTGCGGCTGACTCATCCCTTGATAGCCATAGAGGTATTAAGCAATTTCATTGGTCAATTTAGCCAAACATCCACCTCTTTGTCTAGCTAACCTAACCCTAACTAGCTAGTGACGTCACACTCAATTTGATCTCTTGTTTGGTATAAAACGCTGTGTTTTTGTCATATAGCATTTGGCATTGAGGTATATATTGTTTTCATTAGCTTGTTGTTCAAAACATTCCACCTCTTTGCCTCTCAAAACTAATATAGAGAAGCTTGACGTCGCCCTTAAATTGTATAGTGACGCAACAACAATATCTATATATGAGCATATTTAGTGCATTGTGAGAACATAAGGATTGATTTTATACATTGAATGCAAGTACCTTTTTGTATTTATTGAAGAAGTAATATAAGACATTGTCTTTATTAGCAATCATTGACTTCGTCAATAATTACATTTATCATAGCTCATATTTATTGAAGATAGTCATTGGTAATTGAAGTACTAACCATTGCTTGCACATTTTAGTTTTATTTGCCTTGTCTTGCAAACAGGTGCCTTTATAAGTGGAATATCTTCTCTTGACTATCATTCTTGGCAGTAATCTGTGAAGGGGAAAATCTGTTTTGACCTTTTGAACCTTGAATCCTTGATCTTTTCCTTTTTCAGCACCCCAGATTATTAGGGACGTCTCCCTTGGGATTAGCCACCCTAAATAGAAAGAGCTCCCCATCGAGGTGACAGTGGGTGGGGAAGCTCTTGTTATGCCAGTTTGAGTCTCACTTCCAAGATACTAAACCTATCCTACAAACTGAGCGATAACAGACACCAAACTAGGGTAGTCTCTCTTGGGGGCATAGCCAAAAGAAAGGGGGTCTCATCATAAGCCATCCTTCTCATCTCCATGAAATTCTTGTGGATAACGCATTCACCTATGGTCACCAAGCTAGGACAATCTCTCTCAAATCTTCCCTTGAAGCATAAAAGAAAAATATCAAAAGCAATCAAGATAAGAATAAAAGGTAGTGAATGGGATAGGAAACAATGGCATCTATGACAAGGTGCAGCTCGCCCTCTACAAAGGCACCCATTGGTAAGATCTACATTTTCCTGTTATCAATGCACCCCATTCCCAAACACTTACCCCACACCACCTCACACAATTACATGACCTAGATTGGTTCTCACCTGGGAAACAACCCAAACTTAAGGAGGATTAGCCTAATAGGACAGCCTGAGACCTTCTCCAAACTTGAATTGTTAAATTGCATAATGTCTTTGAGAATTTTTTTGGGTAAAGGGGGGTTTATGCACATGTTTGGGTAATCTATTATTGGATTTCATTTACATGTTATGATCCCTGTGACTTATGAACCCCTGGAGGGCATGCTTGTTGTTGTTGTAGGACTTTTCCTGGTGGACAGGTACAAGTGGGGGAATGATTAGCTCATACCTCAATGGGGATTAAATCCCGTAGATGGATGTTGTAACCCTAGCCATGGAAAAGAATACATCAGAGACTTGCACCAGGAAGAAAGAAGGATGTTGACCTTATAGATACTTAGGTATACCTAGACCTAGGGGGATCTTTCTCTTCCACCTAGACGTTGACCTTTGAGATCCCATGATGTCACCATTATGACCCTCGACATCATCTAGAGTTAGGGTTTTCATATTGAGGTCAATTGTGAGTTGGTTGGCACATGTGGGCATCACCCAGGGCCTTTGTAGGCCAAACCTTCTGCATCTAGAGCCCAACATTCCACCTTAGGGGCTCAAAGTCACCCTAGAAGGGCATGATGTCACCCTTGGAGATGATTTTAGTGGTTAATTATTTTATTTATCTAAAAACTGGATTTTGATGTAATTTGGCCAGGTCAACCTTTATTTGACCTAAAATTAATTAAATGTCATTGGTTTTGTATAAATAGAGAGAAAATACTCTCATTTTTTCATCACCACTCATCACACACTAAGTGTGTTCTGAAATTTGTGCCCTATTTGAGAGTTATTGGTTGAAATAGGGAGGCACACTTGTCTTGGAGGCTAAAATTTTAAATTTGGATAATTTCTTGGTGAAGTTACTTGGAAATTTAGGATTTTTGTTAAGAACCAAATATCAAGATAGCATAAAAAATCCTCAGAATAAGTACTCAACACCTTGAAAAAGAGAGAATTTTAGATAATAAGCATCTTTGAGGGGGAAACCTCCTTATACACCACATAACTTTCCATATACAAGATGATTCCAAATGAAAATGTCTCCTTGGTATATATAGGAGACTAGGAGGTACAATTACAACTAATGGACCCAAGCCGACATAAATAAAATAAAATTACTAATGTTATATGCCCACATTATGGGGTAATGTGCCACTATTTAGGGATTAGCATGCCCCTCCCCTTGAGACAAGTGTTGTCTGCAACACTTAAGTAATTATGGATGCTTCTGTATAAAAGACTCATCTTCCCAAGTAGAATCTTTAGTAGGTAGTTTCTTCCACTTAATGAGATACTCTAAAATGGATCTATTCCTCAACTGGTGAATTATTGTGTCAGCAATAGCTTTAGGCTCCAATATGATTTTTCCTTCCTCATCAAGTTTTGGAAATATAGTTTGAATTGGGATCTTGTCACCTATAACCTTATTTAAGCATGAAACATGGAAAACTGGGTGCACTTGTGAAGATGAAGGAAACTCCAATTTATATGCCATAGTACCAATATTTTGCAACACCTTATAAGGGCCATAGTACTTTGGTTATAATTTATTATCCTTCTTGGCTTGCTTGAGGGACATTTGTTTGTATGGTTGTAGTCTTAAAAACACCTAATACCCTACTTCAAAACTTCTTTCACCACGATGTTGATCTGCTTGTTGTTTCATGCGATTTTGTACCATGGTCAGGTTGTCCCTTAAGATTTGGAGAACTTGTTGTTGATGATCGATGTGATGTTCCATTTCTTGAAACTTAGATTTTTATTTAGATAATAAGTGATTGAAGGAGGGTGGTATCCATAGACTTCCATAAATGGTGTCATATTTGTTTAAGTAAGAAAGGAAGTGTTATACCACCATTCTGCCAAGGGTAACCATTTGAATCATTGTATTTGTTTATCAAAGAAAAAGAACCGAAGGTATCCATCTAGACATTTATTCACTATCTTGGTTTGTCCATGAGATTGAGGATGATAGGATGAGCTATGAGCCAATTGAGTACCCAAACAAGAAAATAATTTTTTCCAAAAATGTCTAGTGAAGATGGGATCTTTGTCACTTACAATAATCTTTGGGCTTCCATGTATCTTTTGAACTCTCTCCATGAATGCGGTGGAAACTATATTGGATTTGAAGGGATGAGAGAGTGCACAAAAGTGTGCATACTTGGTCATTCTATCAACAATCACCATGATGACACTCTTTCCTTCATACTTCGATAAACCTGTGATGAAATCCATGGAAACCTCCTCCCAATGCTGACTTGGGATGGCTAATGGTTGTAAAATACCTGGGGTCTTAATTGTTTCCACCTTATTTTGTTGGAAAACCAAACATTCTGCCACAAACCTTTGAGCATCAATTTTTAAGGCCATCCCCAAAAAAATCCTTCTTGACCCTATGGCAAGTTTTCAAAATTCTCGAGTGCCCTCCTACCGAAGAGGTGTGCAATTCCAATAGTACCTTTTGTTTGAGTTGGGAGTTCTTACACAAATATAAGTGATTTGTGTACCATAGTGAATCATTTTTTCATGTAAATCTATCAAATACAGTCGAATCGTGTTGCAACCTTTGAATGAGAGTCCACACATTTTTTTCATTCTTCCATTCGTCCCTCACTTCTATTATCCAGTGGGTTTAGATGATCAAGATAGCACATAGAAAGGCCTCAAAATATTCATCCTTTCTTGAGAGTGCATCTTCCACAACATTTTTCTTCTCTTTTTTATAGATGATTTCAAAAGCATAACCCAATATCTTGGTCACCCATTTTTGTTGTTCTTTTGAAGATAGTCTTTGTTCCAAGAAGTATTTAAGACTATCATGATCTGTTTTGACCTTGAACTTCCTACCTATTAGGTAAGTGTGTCATTTCTTCAATGCATGTATAATTTCCATAATTTCCTTCTCATAAATGGGTTTGTGTAAGTCCTTTCCCTTGAGAGGCTGAATTTGAAAATCCAGGGGCCTTCCTTATTGCATCAAGACAACACCAATGCCATTTCCCAAGGCATCAAATTCCACAATAAAGGTTTTTGTGAAGTCCGGTGTGGTCAATATAGGAGCTTTTCACATCACCTCTTTAAGTTGTTCAACAACTTGAGTTGCCTCTAGAGTCCATGAAAATGCATCCTTCTTAGTTAGTTTCATTAAACGTGTTTCTATTCTTCCATAGTTCTGAACAAACTTGTGGTAGTAACCTGTCAAACCCAAAAATCCTTTAAGATTATTCAATGTTTTGGGAATCAGCCAGTCCATCATGGCCTTAATCTTGTTATGGTCTACCTTGACACCTTCATGAGATACAATATGACCCAAATACTCTACTTCCTTCACCCCAAAGAAACATTTGGATGGTTTGACATATAGTTGTTTCTCATTTAGTAGTTGTAGCACCTTGTCAACATGCCGCACATGATCCTCCCAAGACTTGCTATAGATTAGTATATCATCAAAACATGCTAACACAAATTTTCAAAGGAAGGGCTTGAAAATGGAATTCATTGACCCTTGGAATGTGGAAGGTTCATTTGTAAGGCCAAAAGGCATGACCAAAAAATCATAATGGCCTTCATGAGGTCGGAATGCTGTTTTGGGGATATCTTCTTCCTTCATTCTAATCTAATGATACCTTGAATGAAGATCCAACTTTGTGAAATAGATTTCTCTGTGTAGTTCATCTAACAATTCATCAATGATGAGAATGGTAAACTTATCTTTAATAATGATCTTGTTGATCTCTCTATAATCTAGACACATACACCATGAGCCATATTTCTTGAGTACCATTACCACCGGTGCAAAGTAAGAACTTTGGCTAGGTCTAATAATGCCATCCTGTAACATTTCTTCAACCCTACGCTCAATTTCACTCTTCTAGGCATAAGGGTATCTGTAAATCCTAATGTTAGGAGGAAAACTCCTAGGAATTAGGTGAATAACATGATCATGATTTCAAGTGGGTGGAAGAACTTTGGGAATATATTCAAATACCTTGGAATGATTATCAATGATCCCTTGGAGATCTATGGGAATAGATGGCTTAGATGTTTGAACATATAGTGATCATAGTTGTGCAATTACACCCTGATGTCCCTTTTTCAATAATTTTGTCATGCCATTATAGCTTATCACCTTAATGGTTTTCCTTGTGATACCTCTTAACTCAATTTCTTTTCCCTCCAATGAAAATTTCATGAAAAGTTATTGAAAATTAAAAGCCATTGTTCCTAATGATTTTAACCATTGGATTCCTAGTACGACATCAGAACCACCCATGGGTATAGAAATCATTGGACTATTCATTACATATTCCCCCATAGTAAGATTTATCTTATTTCATTTTCTTGAGCAATTGATAGTTCCTCCATCTACAACGATTACTTGAAAATCTGGCGCTGGATATACAAAGCAATTGAGAGCTTTGGCTAATTTATAGTGAATGAAATTATGACTACTACTAGAATCAATTAGGACAATTACCTTTTTCTTTTTTATATATCCTTCAATATGGAGGGTTTGAGTGCTAATTCCAGCCAATGCATTACATGATATCATGGGATTCAACTCTTCAGAAGAAATCGCTTCTGTGTTTTCATCTTGAGATGGTTCTTGTTCTTGTTCTTGTTCTTCTTCATCTTCACAATATATGTAGAATAATTTCTTCTCACCACACTTATGTCCCTTGCTGTACTTGTTGTCACAATTAAAGCATAAACCTTTTTCTTTTCTTTCCTCCAATTGTTGAGGTGTCAACCTTGTAGGTCGAGGTGTTTTAGAAGAAGGAACATTATTCTCTCAATATATGTTAGGAGTGTTCCTTCTAGTAGCCATAGCCATATTTTTACTTTCAACATTTCTTGCCACCCTAAATGCATTCTCCAATGTTTTGGGTTCCCAAAGGAGAACCTCATGTTGAACGTTATCCCTTAAAGTTCTTATGAATACATAAATCAACTGCTCATCTAGAATATATGTTACCTTTATATTCAATCTTTGGAAGTTCTCAATGTACTATGTAACTGAATCCTTTTGCTTGAGATTTATCAATTGGCTAAAGCAGGTATTTCTCCTTGTATCTTCATAGTGTGATATCATTTCTTCTGTAAAAATTGTCCAAGTGATGAGTGATTTTCAAGAATAAAGCCATCAATACCACACAAATTGATTGGGTTCTAAATATAAAGAATCAATTCATACATTTTGTGTATGTGGCACATCATTTAGATCAAATCATTCCTCCTTCTGAAGTATCCATGTGATTGGGTCCTTGCCATCAAACTTCCTCATATCGATCTTAGGAAAGTGGTTGGTCTTCAACCCAAAGATGGAGTTTCTCCAATCTTGATTCATCTTCCTTGTGTCCTCATCATGAATTTCATGGGATACATTTTCACTTTCAGGTGTCCTCTCTATTAGGAATTTTTTCAATCCTTCCATGATCTCCCTTTTTAAACCATCCATCATCCCTTGTAGTTCATCTTTTGTTACATTATTCTTTTGTAAATAATTTATGTCCCTACGCATTTCTTCACCTTCATCAAGAGTCCAAGTAAGACTATCTTGAGGCTTATTTGGTGTATAAGTTCTGTTTTTTGGTGGCATGCTGGCAAAGTATAACTTTTAAACCTTGACTTTGAGGTGGTTCTGCAAGACAATATTTCGTCTGTTGTATCTCCAAAATTTCGGCCTTTCTGGGTATGAAATTTCATTTTTTGTAGTTCTCTAATATTTCTTCTTTGCAATGCCATAGTTTTGATCAAAATTGGATGTGCCAATTGGAATTTATTGTAACTTCCCCACTACTCGCCGATTTTTGTCCTTTCTAGGAGATCTCACTTGTATAGAGTACCCCACACAAAATAATTGATATGAAATTATGAACATTGTACCAGAAATACTACAAACTTTCCAATATCCAATGCAACTAGTCTCACTCAATTTGGATACTCTAGGAATAATTTATGATTTTTTTACCTGGAACACCTTCTTGAGACTAGTCAATAGGACTAGTCAGATACCCTATCTTCCACAAGGTGTATCTACAAATTTTAGATGAAAAAAAGGCTGAAATGTTTATCACATATACCTCAATAATTTATATGAATATATTCCATATTTCAAGGTCTGAAACGTTACAAAAAAAAAATCATAGCGAAAATTTTGCGATGACTAAATTCAGGATGATTCCAAAACCCTATATTACATAGGCTATATCTATGAAATTATAAGGCCTCGGGAGCTTAAATTTGAACCCAACTTACCTTGATCCGTATAATAAATATCCTCCAAGGGGTTTCTTCTAAAACATCATAGAAAACAAATTATGGTGAAAATTCCAAGGGGTCTCAGATGTAGAAGAGAAACCCTATGACATTGAGCTCTGATACCAAATGTTAATAACCAAATATCAAGATAGCATAGAAAAACCTCATAATAAGTACTCGACGCATTGAAAAAGAGAGAATTCCGTATAATAAGCCTCTTCGAGAGGGTAACCTCTTTATACACCACATAAATTTCCAAATACAAGATCATTCCAAATGAAAATGTCTCCTTGGTATATATAGGAGACTAGGAGGTACAATTACAACTGATGGACCCAAGTCGACATAAATAAATTAACATTACTAATGTAATATGCCCCAATTAAGGGGTAATGTGCCACTATTTAGGGCTTAACAGTTTTATTGCTTGATTATTGTTAGTGAAGTAAGTAAATCTACAATTCTTCATTTCTTTTGAATTGTTATGGTATATTTGTGTATTCATGTTAAAGATTATGAAATTGCTTGCTTGACAAACCCTAGGAGTAAAGGACTTAAGTTACTACTTCTTTTCTCTTCATTTTCTATACTTTACTAAGGTGATTTAACTTAGATAAACTTCTAAATCCCTAAATACTAGCACTCTAGAAGCTATTATCTAGTTATTGTTTCTCTTATTATCTTTTCAATACTCTAAGGAAATAATATTTGCTAGGGCCTAAAATTTTTTACTCTCTAGTGAATTTATCTTTAGAGTTTGGATTTTTGAGGCCTTGAAGTGCCAACACCTCTTCCATCCAACTCTTCTCCTTAGACAAGTATAATCATTGTTGTTGCTAGCTCCAAGTAAAAACCATCACCTATTGACTCCATTACCCATAAAGGCACTAGTCTACTCACTCAAGTGAATGGTTGATCAAACAAACACCCAAACCTTATTCCTTAAAGATTTTGCTAAATTCTACTAACCCTAAACTAGACTAATTCATTAGATAATTTTTTGTTGTTGCAAATCACTGCTACAACCATACTAATTCATATTAATTTTTTGCATACACCTACATAACTTGCACCTAACCCATTCAGAAATCGCTTGTGAGAATTGTCAAACAATCTACTAGATAAATGCTAAGTTTATATGGTGTTTTCTTGCAAATTTGAGCACTAGAACTTGTTTTTGTTACAAAATATGTCTACAGCCATCTAACTACAAAAAACTCTCTGCAAAATTAACATTTAAGGCTAGCAAGAAATTGTCAAATTTGTTTGTGACAATTAATTATCATTTTGCCTAGTTAAAGCTACATTTTCTTGTCTTTTTCAAGCAATTTCAAGGCATATTATTTGTGGTTGTTACAAAATACTTATTGTTGTAGTAAACTATTACATTTCTTCAATTTTATATCATCTAGCCTATTTTTTGAAATTTCATTGTCTTATGAAGTACTAACATCATAGTTGTACTTGAAAGCTGCCATATTTTCTTTGTTGTCTTGTTTTGGGTAGATACAGTCCATGTTTTACCATTTCTTCACCCCTTAAAGACCTTAAGAACATATTGAATTGAATGACTAGTGAGAGGGTTATTTTATTGCATCCTTGCCTTAGTTTTAACATCCCTTCAGGTCACTGGGGACGTCTCCCTTGGGGTAACTTTGATATACTCCTAAACATAAAAGGGTTTCCTATTAAGGTGGAAGTGATAGGTCACCCCCTGTTATGCCAATATTGCATTCACTTTCCTTGGGATTTGGGAAAGTACAGATTGTGCGATAACATTTTGGCAGCGTTGCTAGGGAACACTAAGTCAATATTCCTCAACGACACATTTTTCGGTGAGCCTTTATCCAAAGAATTATTTTTCACAAAGCTTACATGGCGACTCAACTGAGGGTGATCCCCTCATCCTTTTGATAATTTCAAGAAGATTATCTAGAAACTTCACTAAGTTCAGGGAGTTATAGCAATCCTCCCAAGTTTTACAGAAGAAATCCTCCTCAAGACTCTCCTATAGTAAAATCATTATTTGGAGGAAATATTCTCTTGAGTATAATGTCTAACGCCCAGACTTAGACCCTTAATCCAAATCAGGCTAATAACCAAAAAACAATGGTCATCCAAACCTTTTAAACCTCTATACATGAAAAATATTCTAAGATACCCTAGGAAAATTCCCCCTAGATATGAGAAGTGGTTGTCTAAGTTCACTAGTAATGATGTAGTCAGCGTTGAGGACCATATGAGAAATTTCTGGGCCTTCTTTCATATTCATCCTATCGGTGATAATACTGAATATTTAGCATTGAAATTGTTCTCTGCTACTCTCTATGATGGTGCTAGAAGATGGTATAATGGTCTCCCTGACGCTATTATTACATCTATGGATAAATTAGAGGAAGTGTTCCTCAAAATACGGAGTTTCAAGGAAGACCCTAACATGTTGCTAATAAGGCTCAATAACATCACAAAGGCTAAGAATGAAATTGTTAGGGAATTTCATGATAAATTTGAGAGGCTAATATAACAGATCCCAGCAAGCCATCACCCTTCAAACAATTTCCTCCTCTTTCTTTACACCAAAGCCTTTACATGAAAAATAGGATTCCTCCTTAGAGACAAAGCTCCTAGGACAATACAAGAAGCCCATCAGATGGATGAAAAAATTGAAGATAACCTGTCATCATCCAAAGTAGAACCTTTCTCTGCCCCAAGAGTCAAAATGGATGCTAAACCAAAAGTAGTCCACAATGTTGAGTCTACTTTAGATATTGGCGCTAGCTTGGAAAAGATATAATTGACTGTAGATGGCATGGAAAAAACCCAAGAATTAATGATGAATAGGATTGTCAACCTAGAGAGAGCCCAACAAAAATCTCCTAGACCTCCTTATAAGGGGAAATTCCAAAGGGGTACTCAAGGTTTCAAGATCAAGAATGATCAATAAGTCCCTAATACTTTAGCCCCGACAAATGTGGTAGAGGAGAACCTGTGGTGTTTACAATGAGGAGATTCACATTGGGAGCATGAATACCCCCTAAACAATGGTGAACGTGACCAAGTGAATATTATCGATCATACCATTGAGGGGCCATAATGTTTCCTTAATATCACACTTGAAGAACAGGCATAAAGGAAGCAACTAGGAAGGATAGGATGGAGATGATCAATAACCTTGATCAAGAGTCGAGAGGAAAGTTGAAAAAAAAAGAATTCCAAGTGTATACTAGACAAAAATGGATGAACTAACCTCTTTCTATTGGACCTACAATTTCACAACCAAAACCTCCACCTATGAATATACTTCTTTCTAACAATTCTCCTAAGGCTGACAATATTGACTTGAAATTTGACTTGGAAGGTGAATTGTCAAAAATGCATGTGACTATTCCATTGAGGGAAGTTATCAAAGTTCCATCTATAAAAGAAAGGTTCGAAAAAAAATTCAACATGTCATATGAGCAAATGTTCCCTCTTATTATGTTATAAGTAAACCATTTTATGGTTTAGTATGATGGACACCCACCCTTTTTCATCTCATTACTATTAAATAACAAATGTCTTAACAATTGTATTCTTGACTCATGAGTAGGTGCAAACATGATGTCTTTGAAAGTCATGGAGAAACTAGGCCTAAAGGCTACACGACCTTATTGTTATAAAAATAGGATCGTGGAGCAATAAAATAAAACAAATGTGGAAATAAAACACAAAATATACACAATACAATAGAGATACAGATATATGTGGTTCACCCAGTGTGGGCTATGTCCACCAGAGAAATTGACAGGTCCTTCCTTTATTACTATCTAGCAAATGAAAGGATACAACCTACAACAAACTTGGTGTATCTTACTATTATTTCTCTCATATTCTCCTCTCTCAGAATAAAATATTCGCCATGATACATAGCTACAATACATTTCCCTCATAAAAGTGGGTTTATTTCTAGGGAAAAAAACCCTAGCATAACTTCTTCCGTCAAATATGTGAGCTTATAATGAATGATCCATATTTACTATGAAATTACAATATACATTTACAAGGAAATTATTCCTTCGGGGGGGCGCTTTCCCCTGGGCCCTGTAGGGGGGTAACCCCCCCTGCACTCCCCCACATAGAGGAGTGTACATTCTTCTGGGGTGTAAATTCTTCATGGGGTATAAACACGACTGAAAACAAAGACCTCTAAATTAGAAAGATAATCAGGCTACACAACCAACACTTATAGGAATGTGTGTGGTTTTGAATCTAGGGCCATAGCCACTTATGGTGTTAGGGACCTAACCTCCCTAACCCCTCATGTAGGTAGAATAATATAATTTCATCTAATAAAGGACAATATTAATAAGGCCTCTCAATAAGGAAGAACAAGTCAAATGTAAGAAGACCTAATAGAAGCTTCCACTTCTAGAAAGATCTTTTGCTACATTGTTCTTTTTGAATAGATAGATTTAGTATAGATAGAAGTAGAGGGTATGAGAAATCTTGTCTCGGATATTTTTTCATAGAGCTCTTCTCTCTTGGACGTTTCCCCCTTGAAGAGGCAAGTGAACATTGCTCTCAATAATCAAAGTGCTCTTTTTGGTGTTATTATGGTATTATTTTGGTATTATTGTGGTATTGTTCTAGTTATATCATTGTTTCTCTTCCATTTCTAGCTAATTAGTTATGTTATGCATACTATTTTATATCTGGAATACTACAAGGGGTATTAGAGCACATTCCTCGGTAGAAAATTGTGGGTTAATTTTTTTTCAGGGTAGATATGTATTTTGACATCTTAAATCTATAGAGATCCATGGTTACATGCATAAACCCTCGGTGAGGGATTCATACATGCAAGAAATACAAGTGGTACTTAATTGCACATATCTTGGCCTCCCTTGTAACCCCTGTTGGTACCCCTTTGAATGGTAGCACATCATATATCACTTGTATACAGATCAACCTAGATCTCTTGAAGCCCTCCATAGATAAATGGATTGGCTGCTTGAGTGATATAGTGCCACCGAGAACAGGAATCGAGAATATATTCTCTAGTACTTGGGTAGTCGAGTAGTATAGCTAAGGGCATGGTCTAGCCTCCTTAGTTGGTGCCCTGAGATATTGAGTCAAGTATTATTGTTGGACCCCACATGTATATCAGAAAGCTATAGCACAAGGAAAACCCTTGTCTCTAGAACCCTTGAATACCTTAACCCTTGGGATGAAAATAAAAACAGAACAAACAAGATCTTTTGCAACACAACTGTGTGTTTTTCATTCGGGTTGTAAAATTACTACACATTTCTTCTTATTAAGCATTTGGGAATTTCGTCACTGCAATATTTTCCAGGCTGGAGTATAACTCCATAGGAGTGAAAAAAAAATGAGTATAGTGGTCCCGCTAGCACACTTATTTGGTACCTATCTCATTGGATTCCTCTCTTCACCCCGATTCTAGTGATACCTAACATTTTTAACCCAACTATTTTTTGTGGACCCGAACCGTCTCTGAAAACCTTATTTATCTCATATCCCTTTGGATACCCCTTTTATCCTTGATCATAGTGGTACCTATCATTTGACACCCTTTTTTCTTCGTGGTCCCACCCACCCCTCTAGACCCGTTTTGTTTCCCTATACCATTTTCCTGCTCCTTTGTCCAAATGACTACCACACGAGCCCAAGACCTCAATGCCTTGATTTTTGAAAACCATTAGAACAAGGGTGCCATCAAGCAGCTCACTTCCAACATTAGTTCCATCAAGGACAAATTTTCCCACATCAAAGACCTCAAGGAACAATGTTCCCACATCAAAGACCTCAAGGAACTCAAAGAACACTTCCTAGGAACCTCCCAGAACCCTTCCTCATCTGTACAACCATTTTATAAAGATGACCATGACTCTTCCCATTACCAAGGCCCTCATACTACCCACTTTTCATGAGACCTCTTCCCTCCTCAAATTGAGGTGAAAAAATTTGATGGATCGGATCCTATAGGTTGGGTCACCCAAATGGAACATTATTTCTCTTTACATGGCATTACTGATGATTTAGCCAAGCTTCGTTATGGTGTCCTACATCTAGATCTGGAACAATGGCAATGGTGGAAATGTATAAAAAAGGAATGCCAAGGGTATCTTCCTTGGACACAATTTTTGGCCGAACTTTATGACCACTTTGACTCCGACACCCACCATTAAGGCCATTTGACCAAGTTAAAGTAGTATGGGACAGTGGAAGACTTTATTGTTTCATTTGAGCACTTGGATTTCAGAACGAAGGGAATGTTAGATTCTTTATTTAGGGAATGATTTATTAGTGGCCTCAAAGATGAAATTCGTGCCCATGTTCTCATAGAACTCCCCTAGACTTGGTTGGAAGATTCTCAATGAGCCAAGGAAGCCCAACAGATTGTTTCCTCCAAGATCAGAAAACCCTCCTTTCCTCCTCGCCCTAAACCCACCCATTTTTCCCCTTCTGTAACTCCCCTCAAGATCCAAAAATTAACCAGGGATAAAATGGTTGAACGCCAACTCATGGGTCTTTGTTATAATTGTGATGACAAATATTTTCCTGGGAACAAGTGTAAGAAACAAAATATTTTTATGGTTGTGACTGAGGATCTTTTTGAAGAAGATGTTTTTGTTCTTCCTGTGGATGAACTACCACTTCCATTTGACCTCACCCCACTCTCTGACTCACCCAAAGTTGAACTAGTGATTTCACTTACTGCCCTCACTGGCTTCTCTGCTCCCCAAAATCTCAAATTAATTGGTTACATCAAACATAGAAAAGTCGTCATCCTTGTGGACAATAGTATCACCCATAACTTTATGCATCATTGCATTTCCCAAGAAGTCAAATTTTACATCCATGCAGTCAATAATTTCCAAATCATTATTGCCAATGGTGGTTCCATGAAATGTGGGGGATGATGTGAAAATGTACAACTCCATTGGTCATTATCACTTGAAATCCCATATGTTTTCTATAGACATGGGTTGTTGTGACATTGTTCTTGGTTTTGAATGGTTATGTACTCTCGGCCCCATTCTCATGGATTTTAAGGAATTAACCATGCAATTCCAACATGAGGGACAATAATATAAGTTCCAAGGAATCATAGCAGGTTCCCCTGAGATCATCAGTTCCCGTCGCATGGAAAATCTCCTCAAAAAAGGTCATTCGGGAATTATCGCCCAACTCCACTCCATTCATGCTATTGAGACATATTATGTGCATCCTGACCTCCAATATATCCTCTATCAACACCAAATTATTCTTACCACCCCCAAAGAACTTCCCCCTTCCTATGGTTCCCATGATCATTCCATCCCTCTCATCCGGGGAGGTCTTCCTCCCAATGTTCAACCTTATCGTCTTCCTAGAAGAATTAAATTGAGAAAATTGTTCATGAATTACTTGAAGTTGATGTTATTTGTTCCAGTACTAGCACCTATTCTTCCCTTGTGGTCATGGTACTCAAGAAATAAGGTAATTGGCACATGTGTCCTTATTTTCAATCACTCAACAAACTCACAATCAAAGACAAATTCCCCATTCCTGTCATTGATGACCTCTTGGATGAATTGAGTAGTGCTCAGTATTTCACCAAATTGGATCTACAATTTGGCTACCACCAGATCCACATGAAATATGAAGACGTTTCGCACTCATGAGGGTCAATATGAATTCTTGGTAATGCCCTTTGGATTGTGTAATGCTCCTTACACTTTCCAAAGTCTTATGAATCATGTCTTTCGTCCTTTTCTCCATCACTTTGTCTTATTTTTCTTTGATGATATTCTTATCTATAGTAAAAATTGGTCATATCATCTCTCCCATGTGAATAAAATTCTCCATCTCCTCTCTAAGCCCCAAATTTTCCTAAAACAATCTAAATGTGCCTTTGGTGCCTCAAAAGTGGAATACCTAGGTCATATTGTTGGATAGGATGGTGTCTGAGTGGATCCTAAGAAAATTGAATCTATGTAAGATTAGCCTCTCCTTAAAAATATTAAGAGCTTGTGTGGTTTCCTGGGTTTAATGGGATATTATAGGAAGTTTGTTCGGAATTATGGAAAGATTGCAGCTCCTCTCACTCCCCTCCTTAAAAGGAATGCTTTCACTTGGAATTCAGTTGCAGATCATTCCTTCCAAGATTTAAAAGATGTATGTGATTGACCCCTCTCTTAGCACTCCCAAACTTCACAAAGACATTTATATTGGAATGTGATTCTTCTGGGAAAGTAATTGGAGTCATCCTCATGCAAGATAGAAGGCCCTTGGCCTTCACTAGAAAACAACTTTCAGAGTGACATTTGGGGAAATCCATTTATGAAAAGGAAATGTCAGCTATTTTGAATGACGTGGATCTCTGGAATACTACATATGTGGTAGTTGAGAATGTTGAAGTATGCCTTGGAAAATATCCCGAGAGAGTGATCCATATGGATATTGTGGTGGTGGACATCCCTTATGTGTGGGGGATGCTTTTGTTCAGGAAGTTTTCTGCAATGTTGGAGATACATTAGAGATAGATCTAACTTATATCAATGTGCCTATGAACAATGGGAAAATATAACGCCTTCCAAATATGCCAATGGCCAAGGCCCATGTACAATAAATCAACAATGATACTAAAATCAATGAGACACATGAGCCAATTAAGGAAAACCTTCATGTATTTTCTCCATAGGATTTTCCTTTCACTTCAGGGGAAGATTTTGGTGAGATACAATGACCAAAGAAATAAGAGTATCAACAATTCTTAGATAAATACAAGGACAAAGAAGTTGGAAATGTCAAATTACTAAAGAAAGGGGATGATGACATATTGATTAAACCAAGCCAACAAGAAGTCCTTATAGTTGAATCCCACCCTCATCCCTCAAGACAATATACTAGGGTTATATAGGGAACAACCAAGTTTGAATCAAAGGAGTATCAAGAGGGAGATACGGTCTGAATGTGGGACACAAAGAAAGGAGAGCCTAGTAATGTTAAAGGGAATGCACAATTTTGGCTTGGACCTTTCAGAATCATAATGAAGTTAGTCCATGATGCCTACTATTTGTTCATGTTGGAAGGAAGAAAAATTCCATTACCAGTTAGTGGACACCTCCATAAACCCCATCATGAGGCACAGACTTAACTTCATAGGTAAGTACAGGTAAATTAGATTAGGTAGAAATTTTCATCTATTGTATATACCATCTGCATATCATGCTAGTATACTTGTAGTTTCATCTTCATATTGTATTCTTCCATTTGTATATATGCATGTTTATGATTATATGCTAGATTAGAGATGCTCTTTATCTTATTATATCATATATGAACAAGGGATGATATCACCACCCTAATGATTCCTAATGCATTTTGTTGAGATCTAGCATGCACAAGTCATACCAGAGATTTTGAGTTTCTCATGCACTCTACGGTGAGCACATGTCCCCAAGTTGGAGCCAGATGTTATCCCTAAGTTGGAGCCATATGTTATCCCCTACCCTAGGGATAACTAAGGAGATTGTGTCTCAAGGCCCACAGGCCCTAGACATGGAGTTTCGAGATCCGAATGACTTGATCAAGGCCCCATAGGACCCCTCTTTTATTCAATGCAACCCATTGATCAGGAACAACAGTACCCATCCCACTAGCTTGGTCCTGAAGTAGCAGTAATTATTTCTCCATGAGGTAATGAGTTTGGGTATCATGGTATGTGTCACTATGATTATTGAAGCACTTGAATATGTTTTATTGAATTCTCCTTCATTTCATAATGTTTTCTTGGAAATTATTCTCTTTAACTTGTTCATACCTGGAAGGGTGACATGATGCCCTAGTAAGTTGATATCCCTTTAGGATGGGTTAACATTGGGTGGGTTTGTGAAAGAGCATCGTCCATTCCTTCCATATTTACCACTTTTCATCTCATTTCCCCCTACCTTTGTTTCAAGCATTGGGATTTACCACACTAGGAAGGGTTGTACCTTGCCTTGTGGGAAGAAGGGGCTAAAGGTCGAGGGGGTAAAAGTAGCTAAAAAAAGTTAAAATCCAAATATGAAACTTTGAGATTTTTTCCCCAGGGATTCCTGAGAAATCAGTAAAAATATTCTTAGTAAGAAAAGGGAACCAATAAGATAAATAAACACTCAAGGTATTAGTTGGTGGATGCAATGTATCATAATGAGCCAGCCTATTATGACCATGGGCATGTAGTGGTATGACACTACCATCTATTTGGTCACCAAACCACGATAGTGTCTCTTGGTGGCATAGCCAATGGAAAGGGGGTATTGTCATGAGCCATCCTTCTCATATCCTTCAAATGCTTGTGGATAACGTTTCCACCTTTGGTCACCAAGACAGGATAGTGTCCCTCAAATCTTCCCTTGAAGCATAAAATAAAAATATCAAAAGAAATGAAGCTAAGAATAAAAGGCAGTGAATGGGCTAGGAAACAATGGCATCTATGACAAGGTGTAGCTCTCCCTCTACAAAGGAACCCACAGGTAAGATCTACATTTCCCTCTTATCACTGCACCCCATTCCCAAACACTTACCCCACACCACCCCACACTTACATGACCTAGATTGGTTCTCACCTGGGAAACACCCCAAACTTAAGGTGGATTATCTCAATAGGACACCCTGAGACCTTCTCCAAACTTGACTTGTTAAATTGCATAACAGATTTGAGAATGTTTTTGGGTAAAGGGGGTTTTGATGCACATGTTTGGGTAATTTAATTGTCGTATGTGATTTACATGTTATGTTCCCTATGACTTATGAAACCCTAGAGGGCGCGCTTATTGTTGCTATAGGAATTTCCCCTGTGGACAGGTACACGTGGGGGAATGATTATCACGGACCTCCATGGGGATGAAATCACACAAATGGATGTTGTAACCCTAGCTAGGGGAAAGAATACATCAAAGACTTGCACCATGAAGAAAGAATGACGTTTCTCTTGGAGATACTCTGGAAAACCTAAACCCAAGGGGATCTTTCTCTTCCACCTGGATATTGACCTTTGAGATCCCATGACATCACCATTATTACCCTGGACATCATCTAGAGCTGGGGTTTCCATATTGAGGGCAATTGTGAGCTGGTTAGCACATTTGGGCATCATCCAGAGCCTTTGTAGGCCAAACGTTTTGCATCTGGAGCCTAACATTCCACTTTAGGGGCTCAATGTCACCCTACAAGGGCATCACATCACCCTTGGAGATGATTTAGGGATCAATTATTTTTATTTATGTAAAATTTGGATTTTGATGTAATTTGTCTAGATCGGCCTTTATTTGACCTAAAATTAATAAAGGTCATTAGTTTTGTATAAATAGAGATAAAATGCTCTCATTTTTTCATCATCACTCATCAAAAGCTAAGTGTGGTCTGAAATTTGTTTCCTATTTGGGAGTTATTGGCTAAAATAGGGAGGCACACTTGCCTTGGAGGCTAAAATTTGTAACTTGGATCATTTCTTGGTGAAGTTACTTGGCAATCTACGATTTTATTGCTTGATTATTCTTGGTGAAGTAAGTAAATCTACGATTCTTCACATCATTTGAATAATTATGGTATATTTGCGTATTCATGTTAAATATTATGAAATTGCTTGCTTGACAAACCCTCAAAGTAAAGGACTTAAGTTACTACTTATTTGCTCTTCATTTGCTAGAATTTACTAAGGTGATTTAACTTATATAAACTTCTAAATCCCTAAACACTAGAACTCTATAAGTTATTATCTAGTTATTATTTCTCTTATTACCTTTTCAATAGTCTAAGGAAAGAAGATTTGGTAGGGCCTAAAACTTTTTACTCTCTAGTGAATTTATCTTTAGGGTTTGGATGTTTGAGGCCTTGAAGTGCCAACACCTCATCCATCCACCTATTCTCCTTAGAAAAGTATAATCATTTTTGTTTCTACCTCCAAGTAAAAACCATCACCTATTGAATCCATTACCCATAAAGGCACTAGTCTACTCACTCAAGTGAATGGTTGATCAAACAAACACTCAAACCTTCTTCCTTAAAGATTTTTCTAATTTCTACTAACCCTAAACTAGATTAATTCATTAGATAACTTGTTGTTGTTGCAAATCACTGCTACAACCATACTAATTCATACTAATTTTTTTCATACACCTACATAACCTGCACCTAACGCATTCATAAATTGCTTTTGAGAATCACCAAACAATCTACTAGATAAATGCTAAGTTTATATGGTGTTTTCTTGCAATTTTGAGCACTAGAACTGGTTGTTTTTACAAAATATTGCTACAACCATCTAACTACAGAAAATTCTCTGGAAAATTAACATTTAAGGCTAGCCAGACATTTCCAAATTTACTTGTGACAATTAATTGTCATTCTGCCTAGTTAAAGCTATATTTTCTTGTCTTTTTCAAGCAATTTCAAGGCATATTCTTTGCGGATGTTACAAAATACTTATTGTTGTTGTAAAATATTACACTGCTACAATTTTATATCAGCTAGAATATTTTTTGAAATTTCATGGTCTTATGAAGCACTAACATCATAGTTGTACTTGAAAGCTGCCATATTTTCTTTTTGTTTTTGTTCTGGACAGGTACACTCCATTTTTTACCGTTGCTTCATCCCTTAAAGACCTTAAGAACCTTTTGACTTGAGTGACCAGTGAGAGGGGGATATTCTTGCATCCTTGCCTTAGTTTTATCAGCCCTTTAGGTCATCAAGGACATCTCCCTTGGGGTAACTTTGATATACTCCTAAACAGAAATGGGTTTCATATTAAGGTGACAGTGATAGGCCACCCCCGGTTATGCCAATATTGCATTCACTTGACTTGGGATTTGGGAAAGTACAGATTGTGCGATAACAGTCCCAAATCTCTAAAATTCATAGAGCAACTTAAATTCTCTTGATGATTCTATTGGTGGTCTGGAAGAAGAAAATGCCAAGCTAAAAGAAAGGATCAAAGAATTGAAGGACACCTTAATGCCTCTTACAATCCTTGCAGTTCCTTTGCCAATGGTCAAACCTACCACACACGATGTTAAGCTGAAACGATCTACAAGCCTACTCACATCAGTGAGGATTTATGTAGAAAGAAATATTAAGAAGAGAATGTCATTAATAATAGAGGCATGGGAGGTTTCGAAAAATATTGTTTCTTTTGGATTGATGGAAAATGCCTTCCATGAATATCTCCAAATTGATCTAAAGAACAAAGAAGTTTTCTACATTGATGTCATATTATCCTATGGAATCAAATTCTCTAACATGACGGAACTGAGAAAAGAGAGGAGGATTTTCCTTCCCCAGGTCAAATAAAATATCTAAATGATTGTTGGAAGGAAAAGATTAAAATTTTTAATAAAATATTCAAGCATGCAACGAAGCCATACTGAAAAGGGAGGAAATGTTCAAGAGGATCACAGAGATAGACCTACCAGGAGGTACTAATGAAGTAAAATAAACTAAATTAATTCTCAACTAAATGTTCCTAATAAAACAACAATTTGACGAACAAGTTGATATATAAATAAAGGGTTATCAGTTGAAATTTTTTATGGATTACTCGAATATAATGAAGATGATATAGAAAATTGGCTAGTGGATTATTCCATGAAAAATAACGATATTGAGGAAGTAGAACATGGTATTTATTTTGAATTAAGAGACTTGGAAGGTGAGTTACTCAACTTTAAAATCCGACATGAGATAAAGGTCGCACCAATGAAAAATTATGTTGAAGAATGGTTCAAAAATGAAATTGACAAATTAACCAACGAAGGGAAAGAAACAATTGAGACGGTTCCTAAATTGTTGATGAAGACAATAAAAGGATAATAGAAATCATGTGAATACATGAGATACCATCATAGTAATTTTATGTTGATCACATTTGGATTTCTAGATCATTATTTAATCCTATTACTCCTCTTCTTTAACTAGAAAGGTTTAACCGAAATATAATAACTTCTCCTTGTTTTATTTCCAGGTCTTGCTACTCTGATTTCTCCCACCATTCTCCTTCTACATATTACTTCTTCTGTGTATTTGTTTTATGGTCTGCGAGAGCCCCAATATCATTCCTAAGGACAAATGCATTTAGATTTCAAGACTTTGTAACAAATTATATAGTTTTTAGAAATCCCAAGAAACTATTTCACGATCAGTTTTGATTATACTTTGTAACTCTGAGTTTTGAGTAAAAAGTATTTGAGATTGATCTATCATTATATTTATTTGAGATCCTCATGTTTTCTCTCTATTAAAGTTCTCTTATGCATGTAGACCATCTTCCTTTATTTTATTTGATCATAATTATTTAGTTAAACTATGATGGATGTGAGGAAACTTTTTTGTTCTTTTTCAAGTGTATAAGGTGTGTGGTGTTAGAAAAATAGGATCACGGAGAAATAAAATAAAACAAATGTGGAAATAAAACACAGAAGATACACAATACAATAATGACATAGATATATGTGGTTCACCCAGTGTGGGCTACATCAACCAGATAAATTGCCAGTTCCTTGCTTTATTATTCACCAACAAATGAAGGGATACAACCTACAACAAACCCATTGTAAATTCCTCTTCTTTCTCTCACAGTCTCCTCTCTCAGAATACAATATTCACTATGATTCATAGCCACAATACATTTCCCTCATAAAAGAGGGTTGCCTTCTAGGGAAAAAAACCCTAACATAACTTTTATCGTTATATCTGTGACCATATAATGAACGGTTCGGATTTACAATGAAATTACAATATACATTTACAAGGAAATTTTTCCTTCAGGGGCCCGCTTGCCCCCGGACCCCCCAGCCGAGGGGATAGCCTCTCGGGACCCCACAGGGGGGGTAACCCCCCCTGCACTCCCCTGCATGGATGAGTTTACATTCTTTTGGGGTGTAAAGTCTTCATGGAGTATAAACACGGCTGAAAAACAAAGACCTCTGAATCAAGAAGATAATTAGGCTCCACAACCAACAATATCCCACTTGGAGACTGATATTAACAACTCCACCATGGTTGTATCTGCTGAAATATGAACCTTCTTGGACCTAGAGAATTTCTCATCTTCACCTCCATGCTTGAAGACCAATTGAAACTAAGCAAGAACTCAATTTCTCTCTGGTTACTCCCTTTGTTAACATGTCTGCAGGATTCTGGCTAGTGTGTATATTTTCCAACTTCAAATGTCCATATTCCAAGACAGATAATATGAAATGGTACCTCAATTGTATATTCTTAGTATTCAAATGGAAGTTTGAGTTATTTTCAAGATGAATGGCACTCTCACTGTCATAGTACAACCTTCTATTCTCCTCCTTCTTTCCCAATTCCTCCATAAACCTCTGTAACCAAATCATTTCTTTACTAGCCTCTATAGAAGCAACATACTTTGCTTCTATTGTTGAAAGTGAAACAACCTTTTTTAATTTATAAATCCAACTTATTGGTGTTCCACCTATAGTAAAAACATACCATGTGGTGCTCCTCTTGCTATCATTATCATCTTCCATATCTGAATCAACATAACCCTATAGAAAAGTGTATGAACCTCCAAAACATAATGCATGAGTAGCAGTACCTCTCACATACCTAAGAATCCACTTTAATTCCTCCCAATGTTCTTTACCTAGATTGTTCATATACCTTCTCACAACTCCCACTGCATGTGCAATATCTGGTCTTGTGCAAACCATCACATACATTAAGTTTCCAACTACTGATGAATAAGGGACCCTGGATATGTATTCTATATCCTCTTGTGTCTTGGGACACATTTCCTTAGTTAATTTGAAATGGATGGCCAAAGGTGTACTAACTAGTTTTTCATTTTGCATTCTAAACCTCTCCAACGCCTTATCTATGTAGTCACCCTGAGACAATGTCAATTTGTGAATTTTCATGTCTCTTGTTATTCTCATACCAAGGATTTTCTTTGTAGCACCCAAATCCTTCATCGCAAATGAATTAGCTAATTTCTTCTTGATCACATTTATATCCTGCATATTAGACCTTTCAACAAGAATGCCATCTACATACAATAGAAAAATAATATAGCTTCCATTTTCTAGCTTTTTAAAATAAACACAGTGATCAGCATGACATCTACTATAACCTTGTTCTGTCATAAACCTGTCAAACTTCAAATACCACTGCCTTGGAGCTTTCTTTAGTCCATACAATCTCTTCTTCAACCTGCATACCAAATTATCCTTCCCTTTGACCTCATATCCATGTGGCTGCTACATATAAATCTCTTCCTACAAATCCCCATGGAGAAAAGTTGTTTTTACATCTAACTGTTCAAGATGAAAATATTCTACTGCCACAAGACTTAAAATAGTCCTAATTGAATTCATTTTAACAACAGGAGAAAATCTTTCATCAAAATATATACCTTTCTTTTGTGCAAACCCCTTTACAACAAGTCTAGCCTTGTATCGTTTTTTTCCTCCATCTTCTTCCTTCAACTTGTAAACCCATTTACTCTACAATACTCTTTTTCCTATAGGAAACTGAACCAAGTCCCAAGTATGGTTATTTACCAAGGAATCCATTTCCTCTTTCATGACTTGCTCCCACTTCTTTTTGGTGTCTACCTACATTGCCTCTTCATAACATTCTGGTTCACCAGAATCAGTCAACAATAAATAATTCAATGAAGGAGAGTATTGTTCAGGAGGTCTACTTAACCTAGTAGATCTTCTAACCACACTTGCAGGAGTTTGAGGTACCTGTTTCTCATGTTGTTGTACATTTTTATTTTCTAATTCCTTTGGAATTTCTTTTTCAGTGATCTCATCAAGCACTGTGTAGTCTAGCTTTTCTTTTTCTTGTTTCTTTCCCTGCAATTGATCTTTGTACATGAACTTCTCATTGAATATGACATATCTACTCCTAATGATTTTGTTATTTTCATAATCCCATAAGCGATAACCAAAATCATTAACACCGTATCCAATAAAGGTACACTTCTTGGATTTTTCCTCAAGCTTTGTTCTATTTTCTTTATCAATATGGACAAATGCTTCACAACCGAAAGTCTTCAAAAAAGAATAGTTTACCTTTTTACTTGTCCATGCCTCCTCTATAATCCTACCATCCAAAGAGCTTGAAGGTCCTTTTTTTATTAAGTAAACAACAATATCTATAGCATCTACCCAAAACTGTAAGGGCAAACCAACATGCAATCTCATACTCCTTGCATGCTCCATGATTGTCCTGTTAATCCTTTCTGACACACCATTTTCTTGTGGTGTTCTTGGAAGTATCTTCTCTCTATGAATCCCATAGTATGAATAGTAATCATCAAACTCTTTGCTGCAATATTCACCTCCATTATCTGATCTGAGACACTTCAACGTTTTTTCTGTCTCATTCTCAACCAAAGTTTTCCATTTCTTAAAATTATTAAAAAACATCATATTTTTGTCGAATGCAATAAACCCAAGTTTTTCTAGTTTCATCATTAATAAAAGTAACATAATAACGAGAGACACCAAGAGATGATACCTGAGTTTGTCCCCATACATCTATATGCACAAGATATAACCTTTCACTCTTATTTTCTTTTCTAACTGTGAGAAATTTGACTCTCTTTTGTTTTCCATAAACACAATGCTCACAGAAGTCCAAATCAATTTGTTTAAGATCTAGAAACAAATTTCTTTTCTGAAGTATCTGCATCCCCTTCTCACTCATGTGTCCAATAATATGATGCCACATTGTTGTATCCACTCCTGTAGAAGCTAAAGAGATAGAAGATTTAGTATTACAAGTACATAAATATAATGTACCTACCTTCTCTCATTTTGCTATCACCAATGATCCTTTGGTGACCTTCCACACCTTATCTATAAATATGGACATAAAACCCTCACTTGCCAACTGTCCTATTGAAATTAGATTTTTCCTTAGATCTGGAACATGTCTTACCTCTTTCAACAACCATTGGTTTCCATTGATTTTCTTTATTTTTACCTTTCCCATTCCAACAATTTTTCATGGTGCATCATCACCCAAATGAACCTGTCCA
>JZKD02S1479373.1:704129-718539 GCA_000966675.3 Picea glauca | reverse complement strand
CCCCCGCGTGGATGAGTGTACATTCTTCTGGGGTGTAAAGTCTTCATGGGGTCTAAACACGACTGATGACAAAGAACTCTGAATCAGGAAGATAATCAAGCTCCAAAACCAACATGTGGTTCCTGGTCATTTCTCAGGAATTCTCTTTAAAAATAAAACAAAAAATTGTATTTCTTGTTGTTTTTTCTTGCAATCTTTATATTTCTTTGATAACCATGATGGACTTATGTAAAGTCCTATATTCTAAAAATCTAAAGTCCCGAGAAAATCTTAAAATAAAGATGAGTACCGCCTCTATAAAAATGCAAGAGGATTTGTATCCTTGTGAGGTTGTCATTTTGGTCCTAACATATTCAAGTGTTAATATTTTTGGTGACTATATTGGGGATTGAACCCAGAATTCAAACACATTTAGATTTCAAGGCTTTGTAACAGATCATATATTTTTCAGAAATCCCAAGAGAAATATTTCAAGATCAGTTTTGATTGTACTTTGTAACTTTGATTTTTGAATATAAAGTATTTGATATTGATTTGTCATTATCTTTATTTTGGCTCCCCATATTTTCATTCTATTAAATTTCCCTTATGCATGCAAACCATCTTCTTTTATTTTATGTGATCAAAAATATTTAGTTAAACTATGATGGATGTAAGGAAAATTTTCTATCTTTTTCAATTGTATAATGTGTGTTGTTCCTGGACATTTCTTAGGAACTCTCTTTAAAAATAAAAGAAAACATTTTCTTTCTTGTTATTTTTTCTTGCAATCTTTATATTTCTTTGATAACCACGACAGACTTCTGCAAAGTCCTATATTCTAAAAATCTAAAGACCCAAGAAAATATTTAAATAAAGAGGAGTACCACCTCTATAAAAATGTAGGGGGATTTGTATCCTTGTGAGGTTGTTGTTTCGATCCTAACGGATTCAAGCGTCAACATTTTTGGCAACCGTAATCTCCACTTTACACCTAAAGGTCTGTGATCTACATTATTATTTCCATACTTGTCGCAGGTACCGATCCCTTAAGTATTTAATTTATTCTGTATCCAAGTCCGACCGACCACTTTGCAACACTTATCTTATTTTTTATCGTTCACAACTGTGGGTTCGCGGGTTCCTGAGTTGGTGGTTTCACAAAAGGCTCCATATTCAAAATTTCTCTTTTCTGTCCCCACCATCTTCATGCTTTTCCCAATATGCATTATGTGTGGTTTAATGTTAATAATTGATTATGCAGGCTCTGAAAAGATCTTCAATAATAACGAAGGGATCGAGGAGATTTTTCATTAAATTGCATTAAAGCACGATTTGCCAAAGGTTGTATTATTGTTGTCTCTCTAAAAGGATTCATTTCAAGTTATTATCCAGCAAAAAGAACACTCTCGTCAACCTATGGAGACAGTAGCTAGATAGAAGTTTTGTGGTGATATTTTGAATATTTGTTTTTGTGAAGACCAGAAGTTTCAGTGGTCCAAAGCATATTCATATTACTCATCTCCTCCTATACAAAAAGACTTAATCTTGACATCTAGAATTTCTCATGAAGGGTGTGTTCCTGAAGTATTCGACTGCAAAGAACTTGTTGCATGGTGCGTTGAGAATTATGTGTCGAGCCAGTGAATTATAAAACTCCAATATCATTCCCCCATTTCCTTTTCACAACAAATTTTTCGTAAGATTTTGAAGCTCCCAGAGCCAACATTTACCTTTAAAGGAGAAGACTGCATATATTTTGTGAAGAAACATGACATTGGTCTAGATCTCTTGCCTTAGTTTTTGGAGAATCTTGCATTTGTTCCATAATACATAACCATGATTCAGGTCGACTTTTTAAAAAATCCCTTTCGGGAAATCGCTTGGTTGTTTAGCAGGTTGAAAAGTCAGGAAATCACTGCTACCATTTCTCGCATGATTCTTTATATTTTATATTTTATAGTTAAAGAACAGACTATCTTTGACTGGGGAAAATTGATTTCCATTGAAATCTCATCCCAATTATCACATTATAAAAGGGACAAGAAATTCTTTATGGCTTCCTATTTGGTATTTATGATAGTGTATTGTTGTTAATTTCCAAAATTGACTATGTGTAAGAGGGTGAACTGTGAAATAGATCCAATTACCTTATGGTATTAGGAATTGTAGAGACATAAGACTTCTCTATGTTTTTAGGAAGTTTACAATGATTTTGTCTTAGTTTTCAAAGGACTATTGTTTGGTAAAAATACCCCCAAGATATATGAACAGGCTAATAAATTATTGAATAAAATGGGAACAATAGAACATATGGAAAATCACAGTGTCAACAGGATCTTTTGTTCCAAATCAAATCCATCTTTTCTTCCATACCATGTATCTGATAAAGTGTTTATTATGGAGGTGGAAAGGAAATACAATTTCTGGCTGCATTTTTTCCATCAAAAAAGGAAAAATAAATTCATCCCCTTGACGTGAAAAATTGGATATTTCATATTCAGAAACATAAATAAAATTGATGAGTTTGTGAATCACTTCAAAAATGTAAATCTAAAGTATGTTGAAAAGATAATGGGATTTGAACCTAAGAAAAGCTTTGTGGAACATATGTTGTTAGTAGGATTCAGAAACTCATTCATTCATACTATCTTGAATGAATAAGAAAATAACAACCATTGAACTCCTGTACACAATTCAGGTGACTTGGAAACAATACTTTGTACTAATGTGTTTTACAAGAAAAAAGGAAAGGGTCCTAGTGAAAAGAGCACCCAATCTCCAATTTTTACTCCTAAGACTACCACATCTTGGAGCAATGCTCCAACGACTCACCCAATTAGGAATATTACCAACAGTAGTTCAAGCAGCGGAGGAGAGAAGAATTCTTTCCTTGGAAAAATTGAGAGCTCACAAAAGCTCCCTCTGAGAAAAAAGAGGAAGAATGTAGTGCAAGATGAAGAAGACAATCTCATAGAAAATGACATCAATAGGTTCTCTCTTGAAGACATGGAGCTAGAGGCGGATATTGAGAAAACATTTCACACAATTGATCATCTGGGAAATATGGTCCAACAAAATTCATCATTAGAGATCATTGTGAATGAGACCTTCATCGAAGAAGAGTCATTTACTTTCCAAAGTGATGTTTTTGACAAGGAATCTAAAAAAATTATTATAGAAAGAGGTGATCAGAAAAATAAGAAGGGAAAATCTCATTCAGAGGTTGACCTAAAAGATATGCGGCCATCCCAAATCTCTAAAATTCACAGAGAAAATGGGGATGCTCTTGATGATTCTATTAGTGGTATCGAAGGAGGAAATTCAAACCTAAAAGAAAGGATCAAAGGATTGGAGGATGCCTTAAGGCCTCATCCAATCCTTGCAAGTCCTTTGTCAATGGTCAAACCTACCACACCCGTTGTTAAGTTGAAAGGCTTTTCAAGCGTACTCACATCAATCAGGAGTTATTTAGAAAGAAATATTAAGAAAATAATTTCATTAATAATAGAGGCATGGGAGGTTTCAAAAAATATTGATTTGTTTGGCTCGAGGGCACATGTCTTCCACAAATATTTGCAAGTCGATATAAAGAACAAATAAGGTTTCTACATTGATGATGTATTACCCATTGGAATAAAATTCTCTAACATGATGGAACTCAGAAGAAGAGAGGAGGATATGCCTTCCCCAAGTAGAATAAAATAGCTAAATTCTTGTTGGAAGGAAAAGAATAAAAATTTGAATAACATTATTCAAGCATGCAGGGAAGCCATACTGAAAAGGGAATAACTATTCAAGAGGCTCACAAAGATAGACCTATCAGGAGGTACTAATGAAGTACAAGACCCTAAATTAATTCTCAACTCAATGTTCCTAACAAAGAAACAATTTGACGAACAAGTTGAGATACTTAAAGGGTTATCAGTTGAGAACTTTTATGTTATACTCAAATATAATGAAGATGATATCGACAATTGGCTAGTGGATTATTTCATGAAAAAACAATATATTGAGGAAGAAGTGCATGGTGTTTGTCTTGACTTAAGATACTTGGAAGGTGAGTTATTCAACATTAAAATACCGCATGATATAAACATCGCACCAATGAAAAATTATATTGAAGAATGGTTCAAAAAAGCAATTGACAAATTAACCAATGAAGGGAAAGAAAAAATTGAGACAGTTCATGTTACCGTCGATGAAGACAATAAAAGGACAACAAAAAGCAAGTGAAGACATGAGAGACCATCATAATAATTTCATTTTTATTTCTTTATTAGTGTTTCATCCAGTTACTCCACTTCTTTAATTTGAAAGGTTTAACCAAAATATGATAACTTCTCCCTGTCTTCTTTTTGTTGGAGAAATTTCTATTTTTAGCATGCTAGTTCAGTGGGAGTAAGACTAGTTTAGTGAGAGTTAACTGACTAGTTCTATTTTAGACTTTCTAATCTTAGACCATCACTATTATACATGCATTCCTAATTATAGGATGTCATTGCCTATATGAGGAAGATCACTCACCCATTGATAAGATCATAATATACATTGATTCTCATTCTTCATTGTGTATATATCTTCCTTTCCTTGATAATCTTTGTTTGTGTATGCTTTAGCTAGGTCTCATGTGCAAGTTTCCATGAAACACTGACATGGTATCATAGCTACGCTGCTTGGAGCAAGACAAACAAGACAAAGAATAAGGAAAATTAGAGTTTCGGCGAGCTAAATCCGTGGTCATACCTTTTAGCAGTGATTTCTCCAAAAATATTAACATTTTGAGGAAACGTCTCTATTGCAAAGTAAATCGACCCATTATACAAGTGGGTTTTCAACCATTTGGCATGATTCCTACCATTTGCTCAGAACATAAGACGAAAGATAGCCTCCTGAAACTGATACGAATCGGTGTTCCTACCTTTCTACAATGATTGCTCCAAAAATATTAAGTTTTTGAGTAAACGACTTACGCTAGAAGTAAATCAACCCATTCTACAAGTGGGTTTTCAATCATTTGGTGAGATTCCTCACCATTTGCTCAGAAATTAAGTTGGAAGATCATCTCCTGAAACTGATACGAATTTTCACTTAAAGTGCCCTTTCTGTCGTGATTTCTTAATTTTTCACTTATAGATTGAGAGTAAATTTTAGGGTTTCTTAGAAATAGTGGGAGAGATGGATAGGAGAACTATTATAGAGTCATACTTGGTGGTAATCCTCACAAGATACAATTATTTTGATTGGAAGCCCAAGGAAGAATTTCAACTCAGAAGGAAAGGACTGTATAATTTGGCGATGGTGATAGAAACAGAACCTACATCAATGATTGAGAAGATGAGATGGGCAAATCATAAGGATGAGTCATGTTATCAGACAAATCGGTAGGTTCAGACACTAACTGATCTCTCTAGATCCACCTAGATCTAGAACAAAACACACCAGAACATGACGCTTTCCTTAAGTTTTAAATATTGAATTTACTAACTAAAGAGGGATAGGTGACATACCGTTTAAACATCGCTTCCTCTCGCCATCACCATCCTAGCTCCACTCCAATGCTCATACAATGATGAACCTGCAAAAGAAAACAACAAACCAAAGTGATATCAATAGCATAAACTCAATATAAACCTATGTATGTGATCAAGGAATCATACAATAAAACACAACAAGCTTTATAGGAAAGAATCATATTACTATATCATATTAAATGTGAAAGAGAGATTACAACCATGGGCTTGATGTCGTAAGGTCCCTTCCAACTTTCCTTCATTCCCCACACACTTCCACTCCAAGAATTCTAAAAGCATAGATCTGATAATATTCACAATCTCTCTTGACAAAGGGAAAACTCAAAGACACTCCAACCAAGCTAATAATTCCAAGCCAAATCCCACTTAGCCCCTCTCCATGAGAGCTCCTCTCCTTTTATAAGCTGAAGAGGATAAGGTGAGGAGGTTAGGATGATCCCACTAAATCATGAAAGCGAGTAAGATCCAAACCATTCATATGCCACCTCACCATGGAAGTTTCTCCTTCTAGAAGATTCGAGAAAACGCTCGTTTTTTCCACATGTAAGAATTCTCGCACCCTGCCTATAGAGAAGACTATGAAATCCTTGTGACCTAGCTGTGATGCAGCCTACGAGAGTTAGGTATTATTGCACCCTAGCTATAATGCAGCATGTGAACTTCCTTTTTAATAGGGTTTTTACAAAGGAGAATGCAACTTCTTTTCTGAGGAAAAATTCTTCTCCGTTCTTTCTTCAGGAACTCAAGCCACTGACCCCTCTGAAGACTACAGACAGGTTTACATCATTAACGGTCATAGGGATGATGAAATTAATGTGTAACAGAGAGCCCCCCAAAGTATGAAGTTAGAACAGAGTGATAGCTGAAATACTTTGTCAAGTGTGTGTAGGGAGCAAGGAATAGACGGTCGAAAACCTGCCAACAAACAAGGAAATACAGTACAATAATATATCATCACTGAGGTAGGCATTCCCATAATCAGAATACAAATGAATCAAAGCATAAATGCCAACATGCGAAGATCCATGTCAAGTAAGACAGGTCATGGCCACCAAACATACACTGTGGATCCATGCCAATGTGACTCAAATCTGAACATAGCCACCAAAAACACACTGTGGATCTATGTGTTAAAGATTCAAATTTGAACATAGCCACCAGACATACACTATGGATCTATGCACCAATACAATCTAAATACACTCAATGCAACCTGAATCTAATAGAAAAGATCCAGGGTCTTCATATCCACCACTCTATAGTATGAATCTAACCATGCGAATACATGTGTTGGAGTCGAACATGGTAGTAACCACTTGATTACCGGTCGTTAGTGAATATCGTTAACAAGTGCGAGAGAAATCACCATTAATATCAATGACTCCCAAGGTACTCTAGTACAATCCAACGAATGTGAATCAATGAGCTGAGGTCGAACACTCGACGAAATCTCTCGATCAGGGGTCGATAATGAAAACCCACTGTCGAAAGCGAGGAAACCTGCCATTGAGGCATGCAAGTTCCAAGGTACCAATTGGTTTCTAAGTCTAATTCCTAGATAATGGGTTGAAGTCGACATGAAAAGAATCATCACAGGACGGCCTTAATGTATCCCACATTAATGACATGAAACAAGTAACAAGATTTGATGTAGATCAGAGTAACAAGTGATTCAGGATTGACTCAGGGATGGCCGACACAATATAAGGCTTAAAGACTGCAGAAATGGCTTATGCAACCGAAGGCTTTCCGGGTTGAACTTCATTTTGAACATATTGACGACATGACAATTGTCTTGGAAATAATGACTCAACAACAGGGATCACAGACCAATTTGTAATCTTATAAGGAGTATGTTCAAGAGACGAGCGGATTTTCCAACCTAGATACAAAGCGAGTGAAAGGGTGTCATGTTCAAAAGTGACTCTTCCATGGAATACAGGCTTAGACACATTTCTTTCCCAAGTCTCCCCCCCCCCCACCATTTCTGGTGAGTACCTCTTTATTTTTATGCAAGCTTGAGGAGGATAACATATGCTTGTCAATTTAAGCTCATCCTTTGGACGAGTCCCTCGAAGTATGTTTAAAAAATCCTGGGAAGGAGTGGTTCGGTTCCATATGGGCCTTTCAATGTTTTTTTTATGAGTCCAAAGAAAGAAAAATCAAGGGTTTTTCATGTTTATAGAGTCTGAAAAACACTTAAAGAGAAATCTCTCAATCCCTTTTCTATAAAGTATTCTGATGAGACTGAAAAAGAGATAAACTATCGCTCAACAAACATTTTCTTCAAATACTTTAACGAGCGTGAAAAGAACAAGATTGCTCGACAATCTTTTCATGTTTACAGAGTCTGAAAAGAGCTTAAAGGGAACTCCAGAGGGTTCCTTTTTCGTATAACCTTTACGAGTCCGAAAAAGTGATAAAAGTATACTCGGTTGCATTCTCACATATTTACGAGCATGAGAAAGAACAAAGACTAAGATCGATAACTTATTCTCATGTATTTACGAGCTTGAGAAATAACAAAGACTAAGCTCGAGATTTTTTTCATTTTTACGCAAGCTTTAAAACAAAACAAAATTATGCTTGGACCTGGTTTCATTTTACACAAGATTGAACCATAGGAAACTATTCTTGAGGTAAGTGGTTTCATTTTTACACAAGCTTGAACCATAGAAAACTATGCTTGGACTTCCCAACGCATAACACATGGATGGTTGGTACTTGTTAGGACCCTATAATGTACCTTTTTTCTCATACTTTTTGCTATCATTACATCCTTTTCCCACTCATATTTAAGCCTACATTATCACCTTAACCTATTTCTCCAAACGTATATAACGTTTCTTCTATTTGCTATATGTTTAATTTTTTTTACATGTAATTTTGCATTACTCTCGTACTTAGCCATTAATCAGAAATATATAGTTGCTGAAACAGTTTGAACTGCAGTTAATATACTGTTGCTACTTGAAGACCACATTGTTGAAACAGTCAACAGTATGCAAATCCCATTGCTGAAACAGTCTGTGATTTGCGATGCTAAGACAACATTTCACATACAACAGTAACAAGAAGGAGTTGTTACACTAGCCGCAACAACTGTACCTTAAGCCAACACCATTACAACCATTGTTGTTGCTTCAGACCACGTTGTTGAAACAGTCAAACAGGACACAAATCACGTTGCTAAAACAGTCTGTGATTTGCGATGATGAAACAGTATTTTACAAACAACAGTAACAAGAAAAGATAAATAAAGAAGCTATTACACCGGCCACAACAGTTGTACCTCAAGCCAACACCATTCCAACTACTGTAACAACATTTTTCTACGAGACATCAGAATATCCTATTCCAGCATAGAGGATTAGATCAGACTAAGAATAGGATTTGTATGTACACATGTAATTTTATGCTTAATTGTATTAAGAGGATTCTCCTCTTTAAGTAGTGGAGAAATCAACATTAGAGGGGGATTACGAAAGGATTAGCTAGAAGCGAATCACAGAGAAGGAGCGTGTTCACTTTGGATATTGTAACTTGACATATTTGATAGATGAATAAAACATCATTTTGAGCATTACTTCTTAATCCCTTTTATTTCTAGGGAATCTTGTGAGAAGGAAGGGGCCCACCTTCTTCACAAGATTCACCCATTAGTTTATGTAGTGTGTTAATATTGTTTTTATCTATACCTTGTTAAAACTCTGTTTCCACTGATTGTTACATCGTTTTCATACAAGTCATTCCTAGGTAATTGATAATCATTTTGATTGGTAATTCTGTTTGCAGAATGAGTTTATGAAAGTGTGATAGTTAGAGACAGGTGTTGAAGATTCCTTCTTTGGGGAATAGGGTCTTGTTCTCTGTTACGGAATAGTTATCCTTTAATACTTGTTAATCATTTTAATTGGTAATTCTGTCTGCAGAATGAGTTTATGAAAGTGTGATAGTTAGAGACAGGTGATGAAGATTCCTACTTTGGGGAATAGGGTCATGTTCTCTGTTACAAAATATTTAGTCTTCTTTGCAGTGTGTTGAAAGGTTCCTTTTTCCTAGGTTGCTATTTCTTAATGTAATCCAGGATTCTTCTGATAATTATTTCCTTTTGAATCTTAAAACTCTGCAATAGATAGATTTCTTTCACTATAATTCAAGGTAGAACTTTAGTCTGTTCAAGGAAAAGTGTGATTAGTGTAACTTTTTGGATTACTTTTGAGATTGAGCATATACAGTGTGTGATTACCTTTGAAATAAATAGACTTCCCTGGGTTGACAATTTATGTGACACTTGATTGTTTTAATTAATAAGCAATTATAGTGACCAACATTTTGGCGTCATTGTCGGGGAAGACAATTATAGATTTCAAAAGCATTTACATTTTTCTTTTAGATATACAGATTGCATAAGAGGATGTGGACCCCCCAAGGAAACTGACCCTACAGGTGGCAGGGGAAAAGAAAGAGGAGGAAGAAAGACTTTCATCGACCAGATTATATCAAAATTTGAATTTGTTGTTCCTCAATGACCAAGCTCTCGAAAACCAAAGCCTCAACCTTCATTTCAAGTGAACTTTGAAAGGGAGACAGTTGAAAAACCAACAGACAAGATTGAGGATCGAGCAAGTGCACTAGGGGAACAAATAGAAGAAATCATGGATGGATATAATGAAGAACTGCACCATGAAGAATAGGTAGGTCTTGAAGCAGAGGTAAACGATGAAAAAAAAATTTCTACCTTAGGATTTTCTATTGGTGACCTTCCTAGAGGAGTAGCTCCCATGAAGAATATTCCACTTTCAGCTTTACCTAACTTTCATGGTTTATCTTCTGAAGATCCTGATGAATTCATTTTCGAGTTTGACATATTATGCAAAAGTTATGATTACATTTCCAATGCTCAAAAATTAAATCTATTCCCAACAACATTAAAGGGAAATGCATTAAGATGGTTCACGAGTCTTGGAGGTCATGTAATCACAACATGGGATCAGATGAAACAAAAATTTCTACACAAATATCAAGACTATTGGCGAACAAGATTAAAAAGAGAGGAATTATTCAAGATGATACATATAGAGGATGAAAATCTAGAGGACTTTGTGGAAAGGCTATAGTAGAATATACAAAGATCCAGTCACCCTGATGTAAGTAGGGATATTCTTAAAACAATATTATTAAAAGGAGTAAGGGATGACTATCTAGATATG
This sequence comes from Picea glauca, assembly GCA_000966675.3. Taxonomy (NCBI): domain Eukaryota; kingdom Viridiplantae; phylum Streptophyta; class Pinopsida; order Pinales; family Pinaceae; genus Picea; species Picea glauca. The sequence continues at coordinate 707,813 of JZKD02S1479373.1, read as the reverse complement.
TTGAATATGCTGGGAAAATGGGACATATCTAAAGAATCATATGATGAAATTGTTAACCTCTGTAAAAGATGTTCAAGAGGAGCTGTAAGGAATAGATCAAATAGCAGGGATACCACATTTTCAAGATTTCAAAAATCAGCCAGTGGAGGAGCAAAAAGATCTGAAATAGGTAATCTACTTGAGGAATTTAAAATTTAAATGTTAAGCTCTTTTGCTTCACAAATTGATACCTTGCAGATTCAAAAGAAACAAGCTGAAGAAGAAGCAACTCTATCCATATTTTGTTCCAAATGCAGAGATAAGCACCCACAAAGGGAATGCCCATTGGACAAAAATCCAATTTGCACCATTTGTGATAAGGATCATGAAACTCAACAATGCCCTTCTTTACCAGGAATCAAAGCAGTATTACAACCAACCGATGAAGAAGTTGAAGCTGTCTATTTGTTGACATAGATAAGGCAATGGAAACCATGGGGACAAGGTATGAATCATAATATGCCATTTACATCTTCTAATCGTTGGAATAATTATCCTTCTTTTAGTCAAGCAAATTACCCTCCCTTCAATCAAATGAATTAGCCACCCATGAAACAAACAAACCCTCCCTTTGTAGACCCAAAAATATGGACACCTTGGCCTTCACAACAACAACCTTACCTTAACCAATAGAATCCAAATTGGAGAGGTCAACAACCCTCGTTCCCAAATCAATTTCCTCAATTTCAATCACAATTTCAGCAACCACTCTCTTTACCATCAGGTACTCCACCAAAAAATCAAATGATGAGGCCTCAACTACCTGTACAACCTAACCCTAACCCCAATAATAAGGCTATGCAGTGCATTGATATTCAAAACCAACCTATACTTTCTCTTTTCCCTGCACAATGAAATGATATTCATTTACGATATGGGAAAATAGTAGAACCTATCATTGATGATGTTACCTCTTCTGATTCTGATAAAGAAGAAATAAAAATCTCGATGTACCTGAAGAGGTACAACCGTCCTCAAACACTGTTGTTGAAATAGCAGGACCACCATTCCCTGAGATTTTATCTTTGACTAAAACGCCTGAGCCACCTGCTTTCAATCTTCTAGGGGAATTACAAAATATCTATGTCAAAATTCCACTAATACAAGCACTAAGAGATGTACCAATTTATGCCATAACTATGCGAGACATTTGTGTTAAGAAACCCGGTAGGAAAACTAAAGATCCCCTCATAGTTCATGTCATGGATGATTTGTCTACACTAATGTTGGGTAAATATCGTCCAGTTAAATATGGTGATCCCGACCATCCTACCGTCACAGTGCAAATTGGAAAAACAATAATTCCTCGAGTTCTAGTAGACTTAGGCACTGCTATCGATATTATGACTCTTGAAATTTCACAACTATTACAACTGAAGGATAAAATCAGAGATACCCCAACCATTCTAGAATTAGCTGATCATTCTACAATCAAACCGGAAGGAGTCATTGAAGACCTAATCATCTCAGTTGAGTCTTGAAATTATCCAGCTAACTTTGTGGTATTACAACCTAAAACAAAGTTGGGGGGTCACCCTCTAATTTTGGGCAGGCCTTGGCTAGCCACAACAGATGCCTTTATTAGCTGTAGATCCGGTTCAATGACAATTTCCAATGGATATGAGACCAAACATCTTACTCTCTACCCTCACGCTACACCCTTCATTAATAATGACGATTCCTTATGGGTGGAATTTGATGATCAAACTACTCAACCTATCTTGACTATCGAAAAAGCCTTAAGCCTTAAAGATGCCACTGAGGATGAAGTAATTAATAATTTTATTTGTGAACCCTCCTCTGTGACTTCAAAAACACATAATCAACTAGCTACACTTTTGGAGTTAGATACCCAGGAAAACATTAACTTTGAAGACCTACCTCAAACATCAGCTACCATCTCTTCTAAAAGTATACCAGTAGAAATTGAACCTGGCAAAACACTGAATATAAACCCCAACTTGACAGTTGCTAAAACACAACAATTAATGAAGTTACTTCTTGAACATAAGGAAGCATTCGCATGGGACTACATAGATATGAAGGGAATCTCTCCTGAATTATGTACTCATCATATCTATATCAAGGAAGATTGTCGACCGATCTGCTAATCCCAATGACGAATGAACCCTAATTTAAGAGAAATTCTTAAAGAGGAACTTCAAAAATTTCTTAATGCAGGGTTTATATATCCTATATCTGACAGTGAATGGGTTTCCCTATTGGTAATAGTTCCTAAGAAAAACAGGAAATGGAGAGTGTGTGTAGATTATAGAGCCTTAAATAAAGCCACTCAAAAAGATCACTTTCTGTTACCATTCATTGATCAAGTGTTAGATAGTTTGTCAGGGAGGAAATTCTTCTCTTTCTTAGATGGTTTCAGTGGGTGTAACTAGATCAAAATTGCACACCAAGACCAAGATAAGACCACTTTTACTAGCCCATGGGGAACTTTTTCTTATATAGTCCTCCCATTTGGACTATGTAATGCACCAACAACCTTTCAAAGAGCAGTTATAGGAATCTTTTCTGATATGATTAATGACTCTATGGAAATTTTTATGGATGATTTTACCCCTTATGGTGTCTCTTTTGAGGAAGCACTACAAAACCTTGAGAAAGTACTTAAACGATGTATACAATCCCACCTCTCCTTAAGAACAGAAAAATGTCATATGATGATGAGTGAAGGAGTAGTACTTGGACATTTTATTTCATGTCAAGGAATTCAGGTGGATCCATCCAAGATAAAATTCATTAAAGACCTTCTTATTCCCAAAACCCAAACAGATGTGAGAAGTTTCTTAGGACATGCTGGATACTATAGAAGATTTATCAAAAAAAATTCCAAAATAGCTTCTCCTTTGTTTCTGTTACTTATGAAAAATGTTGAATTCAAGTGGACTGATCTTTACTAGGAAGCATTTGATACATTCAAACATCAGTTATCTGCAGCTCCTATTCTAAGAGGACCTGATTGGACACTTCCCTTTCATATATCATCTGATGCTTCAAATAATGCAATAGGAGATGTCTTGGGACAAGAAGAAAATCATATCCCTTATGCTATTTACTTCATTAGCAAGAATATGAGTCCTGCTAAACTTAACTATACAGTTACCGAAAAGGAATTTTTAGCAGTTATCTATGCTATTAATAAATTTCGACATTACATCACTGGCTATTCTACTTTTGTCCATACTGATCACTCAACTATCAAATATTTAATGAACAAATCTGTCACAAATGCTCAAGTCACCAGATGGTTACTATTATTACAAGAATTTGATATTACAATTGTAGATAGACCAGGAAAATAAAATGTAGTTGTTGATTTCCTTTCTTGGTTAACACCTGATGATAATACTCCAATAGATGATTCATTTCCCGATGAATATCTATTTTCAGTATCTGCTCACTCACCATGGTATGCAAACATCGCTAACTACTTGGTTGCAGGGAAGTTACCACCACACCTATCCCATCGAGAGAAAAGAAGAATCATTCAACAAAGTTCTCGGTATAGCTGGATAAGTGGGTGTCTTTTCCACACAGGACTTGATCAAGAAATTTGAAGATGCATTAGAGAAGATGAGGTTTATGATTTACTAAAAGCTTTTCATGATGGCCCTTGTGGAGGGCATT
>JZKD02S1479373.1:692793-704079 GCA_000966675.3 Picea glauca | reverse complement strand
ATAGAATGACTACACCATACCACCCCCAAGCCAATGGATAGGTGGAAAGCACAAATAAAGTAATAGAAGCCATTCTCACAAAAACAATGAAGGAAAACAGAAAGGATTGGTCTCAAAGGCTCCCAAAAGCATTATGGGATTACAAAACTACTTGGAGAAATACTACAGGATTCTCCCCCTATGAATTAGTTTATGGAAAAAGTGTTGTCTTTTCTGTGGAATTTGAAATAAAAACCTTAAGGACTACTTTAGCTATTAACCTTGATTTGACTGATGCACAAACAGCCAAGTTGTAGCAGCTTAATGAATTGGATAAAAAAGGACTAGATGACATTCATCAGAAAACTATGATTTAACAACAAAGAACAAAATGGCATGATAAAACCATCAAGCATAAGAAATTCCAAAAAGGTAATTGGGCTTTGCTATATGATTCTCGGTTTAAAGAATTTCAAGGGAAACTACGTACAATATGGCTAGGACCTTATGAAGTGGACACTGTTTTCCCCAATGGAACAGTAAGGCTCCTCACAATTGATGACTCTAAAACACCATTATTAGTGAATGGTCATCGGCTCCATCTGTACCAACGCCCCATTTCCAAAGAAGATTTTAAGGCCACATGTGTGGCAGATTCACATTATCTCTTTTTAGAGGAGCCTCCTGTCCCTCACTACAATTAATTTTTCTGAATTTAATTTCTTTAGTATTAGATTAAATTTCTTTTACTAATAATCCCTGTCAAGGAATGGCATGTTACAATTGATTCTTTTGCAGATTATTAGGCCTACCAAGAAAGGACAATCTTACTACAAGTAGATCCAAGCTTCATTTTGTGAAGCATTGCTCCCTCTTTCTTCAATCCATTCATCCTCACTTCCCATTCAACATCCCCATCATTCATCCTTCTTTATTTTATTTCCTTTCCATTCCCTTTCCCCATTTTTCCATTGCTGAAACACCAATGTTCAACAACATTTTCCTCATTTTTCCCATTGTTGAAACACCACTGTTCAACAACATTTTCCTCATTTTCCCCATTGCTGAAACACCACTGCTCAACAACATTTTCCTCATTTTTCCCATTTCTGAAACACCATTGTTCAACAACATTTTCCTCATTTTTCCATTCCTGAAACACCACTCTTCAACAACATTTTTCCCATTTTCCCCGATGCTGAAACATCATTTCTTCAGCAGTATTTTCCATTGTTAAAACATCACTCTTCAACAAACATTTTTCCATTCTTTTCCTGTTGCTAAAACACCACTTTTTCATCATTTCCTGTTAATAAAAACATCTTTTTCAACTCTTTCACTCTCACTTCTCCTATTTTCATACTACAGTCTGTCCTTTCACTACTTTCTTCCATGATTAAACAAACCCTTGATACAATTTCTCTCATAAATCCAAAGTCTCTCCCATGGTTACTGTAGATCTATTATGGACAAACACTATATTTTTCGAAGTACGAATGAAAGGTAAATATGAGGTATGTAAACTTTATATGTAAATACAATTGAACTATGGCTAATGAGAAAATCCCGATTCATTATTATCATTCACCTAAAGTCACTATTTTTAGCCATAGTTGGGGGGGGAGAAATATCGAAACGTGATGCCATCATTTCACACGAACAGACTATTGTCACTCATTTTTACCCATCATTTCATTTTTTTTTTCACCATCATTGCCATGCCTTCAATCCGCAAAACTTACTCTATTCGGGTGCAGTTACTTGACTCTCTCACTATGCATTCTACTGAGCTAAATAACTATGGGAGGTCATGTTATACGATACGAACCCGCCACGACAACCCTACTAGAATTGTATCCAGAAGTCTACCAAATCTTTCAGCAAGCAGGTTGGCTGGGTTATTTTCAGAGGCTCCAGGGATTTTATGAACAACATGTTCTTCAATTTGCTTGGAATCTTCAACAAGACCATTCTATTGTTCAAGGGGTTAGGATTTCAGTCATAGAGGATGATATAGCACAGGTTTCGGGTCTTCCTGTCACTGGCATTCGCTGGTTGAACCGCAAACAAATTAACCTTAATGCCCAGCAGGATTTTCTCTTGCCAGGAGAACAAGTTGAGCCTAAAGGCCGGGGTGTTTGACTTAGCTCATTACCACCTCCTTGGACAAAAGTTGCAGAGTTTCTCAAGCACTATCTTACTTGTGAAGGTCGATACCAGGTAATTTATCAGTCTGACTTTGTCTTGTTATCCCATTTACGACATGCTAGACTGGTCAATATTCCTTACTATCTGCTTGGATGTCTTATAAACATGTTGCATTATTGTAAACAGGCTAAAAATCCCATCCTTTCCCTCACCCATCACTGCCTCGTTCAATTACTCATCCAAAAGGGTTTTTCCCAACAAAACCCCCTCCTAAACAATCCACCCATAAACCCTCAGGAAGCTGCTGAACATCCTGAAAACCCTCATGAAGAGCAACCACAAAACTTTCTTGACCCTCCGGAAATACCTATTAATCCACCTACAGATCCAATTGATCCAATTCTTTCCACCATACCAAGTTTGCCCCACAATTTACCAGAATCATCTACCCCTACTGTTCATATCCTTAGTGATGATTTTGAAGCAGATAAACTTGATAACCCTCCCTACCCCATCACTGAGGAAAAACCCACACGCAAAAGAAAGAAGCAAATTCCTACTTTTCCTTCCTTTTTACCAAAAAAATGAACGAGGGCTTCAACAAGAGAAGCCACTACTGCCACTACCCTAAACCCCCAACCCATTTTTCTAAAAACCCATACACCTCTACCCTCCCAAACCCCAGAATTTTTACTTTTTCAACGCATGGGCACTGAAACACAAGAACCAGAAGCCCAAGATGTTGCGACATCATTTTCTTTACATCAACTAGCTGTCACACAAGAACCAGCTACTCATTCAGTAGCTGAAACACAAGAACCAGCTATAGTTGTTACACAAGAACTAGCTACATCTGAAACACAAGAACCAGCTACTGACTTCATTCCTGAAATACAAGAATCAGATGCCCAGGGTGCTGCAACAGTAGTTGTTACACAAGAACCAGCTACTCATTCAGTAGATGAAACAAAAGAACCAGGTATAGCTGTCACACAAGAACCAACTACAGTTGAAACATAAGAACCAACTGCTGACTTTATTCCTGAAGTTCAAGAATCACATGCCCAGGGTGCTGAAACACTATTTTTTTTTCATCAAGTAGTTGAAACACAAGAATCAATTGTTGATTTTGTAGCCGCTCCACAAGAACTAGCTACTGAGGCTGTGACCATTACACAAAAACTAGTCACCCCTCTTGACACACCGATGATAGATCAACAACCATAACCAACAATGACTTCTCTCTTACAAGAGAATGAGTTTCTAAGATCAGAACTGGAAGCTTACAAGCAAGAGCTGGTAATGGAAAAGGAAGCCTATGACAGGGAACTTAATTTGCATACCTTGGCTCACATAGCGGCCATGGCAGTTAAAAACACAAAAGATGATCAGTATAGAGAGTATATGTGCAGCCAATGTGGGGATATTTATGATAAAGAAGGCTACAAAGTGGTTCAAATCCCAATACCTGGAGCTTCCCCTGCACCTACGACTTCTGCAGTTAAAAAAGAGGAACGTCCTACTGTTACACAAGAACCAATAGGACCTTCAAAAATCTCAAAAAGAAAAGTTAATTTACAGGAACCCTGGCCGACAACAATTGTTAAATCAGAAGCCCCTATTTTTATCAGTAAAGTTGTTCAAACTCTGCCTATTGATGAATCTGCCCCTCCTGTCAAGATCAGTACCCCTACTTTTGTGGAACAAGCCACTCAGACTCTACTGCGGCCTACCACTGACGATGCTGAAACACAAAATCTACCTATTGACGAATGTACCCCTCCTAGCAAGATCAGTACACCTACTCTTGTGGAACAAGCCACTCAGACCCTACCTCAGCCTACCACTTGCGATACTGAAACACAAACTCAACCATGGAATGAACAGGTAATAATGGACAAATGGAAAAAGGAGTATGTTATTACACAGGACAAAAGTTTGCAGGAACACAAACTACTTTGGCTGAACCACATCTATTCAAACTGGGAAGCTTTGGAGAAAACACACCAAGAATCTTGTGCCCATAAGAAGCATAATGAAGAGTTAAAAGGAAAATTACTCCTGATGTTTGATTTGGTACAAAAATTGTTGGCTGCTAGGAAACCATCCTCAAATTACTCTCTTTTCCTTATAGAACGACTTGCATTCTTTCAGATTAAATCAATCAAAGATGGAAAACCCTATGCAGTGTTCAAACCAAAAGATTTTGTTCAAAATTTTGCAGAACCCTCTACTACTGATCAACATCTACTATGTGAGGTATATCTTCATAATGAAGCTATTCCTGAGAACAGACAGCTTAATCTCAACCCTCTTGTTGGTGATATCTAGATTCGGTCACTCATATCCTTCCTTACCAACAAGATTACATGGCAGAATGATTTTCTAGATGCCAAGCATAATGAAGATAACCGTCTCCTCTAGATATGGCCAGAACCACAGAACGTTGCCACCTTTGTTGCAGAATATTACAAATTTTTGATGAAACCAGGGATGACTCAATACATAAGGCAACTACAGGCAATAGTACTTCAGGATTGCCAACAGTTTATTAAATCCACAGAGACTGTTTCCCTAGATGTAAATAACATGTTTTGGCAAAAATCTTCTGAGAAAAGGCAAGAGCACAATCCCTTTAGTCCTACCAATCTTGAGACAAAAATCTCTCGGGTACCGAGTTACATCAAATGTGTCCAACAATGTGTTGAAAATTGGATAGGTTATCAGTTCCATTTTCCCATTCTGTGGATGCCAGCAGAGAAGTATCAAGTTCATCATAAGTTGCCCAAGAAGGTTGAAGCAACAGCCTGGCAAAGGCTACAATGTGTTCAAGGATTTAGAGCTCCAACAGACAGTACTTTCCACAACTATTGCTTAAGTAATTTGCACACTCAGAGTCAGGATCCGGATTCTGATTCAGATTGAAGTTGCCTGAGGAAATGCAACCTTTTTAGTTGGGGGGGATGTTAGGACCCTATAATGTACCTTTTTGCTCATACTTTTTTCTATCATTACATCCTTTTCCCACTCATATTTAAGCCTACATTATCACCTTAACCTATTTCTCCAAAGGTATATAACGTTTCTTCTCTTTGCTATATGTCTAATTTGTTTTACATGTAATTTTACATTACTCTCATACTTATCCATTAATCAGAAATACATAGTTGCTGAAACAGTTTGAACTGCAGTTAATATATTGTTGTTGCTTGAAGACCACGTTGCTGAAACAGTCAACAGTACGCAAATCTCGTTGCTGAAACAATCCATGATTTGCGATGTTGAAACAACATTTCACATACAACAATAACAAGAAGGAGTTGTTACACTGGCCGCAACATCCATACCTTAAGCCAACACCATTACAACCATCACTGTTGCTTGAGACCACATTCTTGAAACAGTCAAACATTATGCAAATCCCATTGCTGAAACAGTCTGTGATTTGCGATGATGAAACAATATTTTACAAACAACAGTAACAAGAAAAGATAAATAAAGACGCTATTACACTGGCCGCAATAGCTGTACCTCAAACCAGCACCATTCCAACTACTGTAACAAAATTTTGCTATGGGAGATCAGAATATCCTATTCCAGCATAGATGATTAGATCAAACTAAGAATAGGATTTGTATGTACACATGTAATTTTATGCTTAATTGTATTAAGAGGATTCTCCTCTTTAAATAGTGGAGAAATCAACATTAGAGGGGGATTACGAAAGGCTTAGCTAGAAGCAAATCACAGAGAAGGAGCGTGTTCACTTTGGATATTGTAACTTGTCATATTTGACAGATGAATAAAAGATCATTCTGAACATTACTTCTTAATCCCTTTTATTTCTGGGGAATCTTATGAGAAGGAAGGGTCCCACCTTCTTCACAAGATTCACCCATTAGTTTATGTAGTGTGTTAATATTGTTTTTATCTATACCTTGTTAAACCTTTGTTTTGTTGAAACTCTGTTTCCACTGATTGTTACATCATTTTCATACAATTCATTCCTAGGTAATTGATAATCATTTTGATTGGTAATTCTGTTTGCAGAATGAATTTATGAAAGTGTGATAGTCAGAGACAAGTGCTAAAGATTCCTTCTTTGGGGAATAGGGTCATGTTCTCTGTTACAGAATTGTTAGCCTTCAGTACTTGTTAATCATTTTAATTAGTAATTCTATTTGTAGAATGAGTTTATGAAAGTGTGATAGTCAGAGACAGGTGCTGAAGATTCCTACTTTGGGGAATAGGGTCCTATTCTCTGTTACATAATAGTTAGTCTTCTTTGCAGTGTGCTGAAAGGTTCCTTTTTCCTAGGTTGTTATTTCTTAATGTAATATAGGATTCTTCTGATAATTATTTCCTTTTGAATCTTAAAACTCTGCAATAGATAGATTGCTTTCACTATAATTCAAGGTAGAACTTCAGTCTATTCAAGGCAAGGTGTGATTAGTGTAACAATTTGGATTGCTTTTGAGATTGAGCATATACAGTGTGTGATTGCCTTTGAAATAAGAAAAATTCCCTGGGTTGACAATTTATGTGACATTTGATTGTTTTAATTAATAAGCGATTATAGTGACCAACAGTACTTAGCCCCCAACTTAAGAATCTAGCGGCTCTACTTTAGCATGAAGTCTAGAGGCTGAAAGTATTGCCCCCCAAGCTTCGTTTCATCCAACGACAAAGGCAGAGGAAATGAAGCTTCAAATACTGGATGAAGGACTTGACTCAAACAGAGAGGGGGAAAACTATTTCATTTTTTAACGAGCTTGACATAGAAACAAGAACTATTCTCGTAACCTCTATTTAATTTTTTAACGAGGTTTCCACAGAGTTGAAAAAACTATCCTTGTTAGTGGTTTCATTTTTTAATGAGCTTGAAATTAGAAAACTATGCTCAGATCTAGTTTCATTTTTAAATGAGCTTGAAATTAGAAAATCATGCTCAAAGACCTCTGTTTCATTTTTTAACGAGGTTTCCACAGAGACGCAAAAACTATCCATGGAAGTGGTTTCATTTTTAACGAGCTTGAAATCAGAAAACCATGCTCAAAGAACTCTGTTTCATTTTTTAATGAGGTTGCCTCAGAGACGCAAAAACTATCCTCGGAACTGGGTTCATTTTTTAATGAGCTTGAAATTAGAAAACTATGCTCAAATACCTTTGTTTCATTTTTTAATGAGGTTGCCTCAAATACGCAAAAACTATCCTCGGAAGTGGTTTCATTTTTTAACGAGCTTGAAATCAGAAAACCATGCTCAAAGATCTCTGTTTCATTTTTTAACGAGGTTGCCTCAAAGATGCAAAAACTATCCTCAGAATCTTCTTGATCATGGATCCCAAGAGGACAATTCTCCAGAAGGATACCATGTCAAGGGACAAAACTCGGTCATGGCTTCCAAGAGGTATTCACTGGAAGGAAGAAACACACTTTGGAAGGACACCATGTCGAGGGTCACGATAGGAGTAAAGAGATCAGGCTCTAACAACCCTATCGAAGAGATCACCATGTCAACTACTAGATCTAAGACATTAGAAGTTGAAGCCATGGGCGACAACACCACATAATTGATCTGTGGCAGAGGCGATACCGTATGCATATAAGAACCATTCAAGGAGGAAATCCAGTCAGGGTCAACGAATGAAAGTTGATCAACAGTCATAACCCGTCCATCGTGAGGGAAAGATATCACACGAAAAAGAGTAGACACAATAGCTTTCATGGCATAGATATAATCTCTCCCAAGGAGTAAAGAAAAATACAAGGGGTCTTGGACTACCATGACGTCAATAAAGACAATTTTCCTTTCCAAAGTTACAAGAAACTGAGGAAGGGTCCCTAAAGGTTGACTGGTTCTTCTGTTAAAATCTAATAGATTCTGCATAACCGGTGCAAGCGAAGGATAACCCAAAGCTTTCCAAGCAATAAAGGACAAAATAATAACAGACAAACTTTCATCTATCAGTGTTTGAGGAATGTCCCAACCACAAACCTGTACTGTAATCTGGAAAGGAATGTGAGAGGGAAGACAAGGTCCGGTTAGCATACCCCAATCAAAATGGATGGCCTCATTACTTGGAGGGGGTTCCATGGGAGAAGGAGGAATACCCCTCGACACGGAAAAGTCTGTATGAACGAGAAAAATGTGGGCGGTATCGGGTTCACTCTCGAGCGGGAGAGTAGGATCAATCGATGGAGAGATCAGATTGACCACTTGGGTTTCATTCTGCAAGGGGAGAATGGGGTCGACAGGTGGAAACAGATCGACCACTTTAGTTTCACTCTCTGAGGGGAGAGTGATATTGACCAAGGATGGTATCAGATCAACCACTTTGTCAACTAGGTCAACTAAGGACATGACCAGTTTGATGACATGATCAACCAGATTGACTGGTGAAGGGACCAGAGTGATCATTCCATCAACTATAGGGGGGTCAAGAGTAAGCTTGCGATAAGCGGCTGGAAGTTGAGGTTGTGAAACAGTCATGTCTTCTAGTAATTTCGAGGCTTCTTCCATACGAGGACAAAGGTGAGTGAGATGACTCCCTTTGCATAACATGCACAGGAACTTGACTCTACTTTTCTTCTTCCCAATGGTATCTTGACTAGTCTACGAGAGATCATCAACATGTTGTTCAGAAGCTGACAATATGGGTTGGCAAGGGTGTGTAGACCATACTTCTATAACCTTGGATAGACCAGGGCAATCCTTAAGAAGATGGCTATCCTTACAAAGTCTGCAAAGGTACTTGGGCTTACGAGTTGTTTGGGTGATCTTGACATCATCAACACTCCCAACACGATTAACACTAATTGGTTGTTTTCCAACATGTTTTATAGTGGTTGGAGATTTTGAACCTTGTTTATCTTTCTTCTTCTTAATCTTTCTTTTCTTATTCTTCTTATTCATCGGGTTACTAGCTTCAGAACGTTCACTCGACGAAGAAGATGAAATGGAAGGTGACCTTGGAAGTGAAGAAGGCGAAGAAGACCTTACTGGTGAAGAAGGTGAAGGATCAACATGAGGTTGATGCTCTTGGGGGGAAGTGCTTACGAACGAAGCACTTACTGCATTCAGGATTACCTGAGTGGAAAACAACCATACCGGTAATCCAATTGTGAGACCTGGAAGGCTCAAAGTAGCGATGTGAGGAGGACCAATGTTTCTGTAAGAAGGAAAAGCAAAAGGTTTCCCAGGAGCAGAGGTTCCTTCATTGGTCATTTCAGGAATTGATGCCATTAGAAACAAAAGTCCAATCTAGAGTCCACTAGGGAGAACAAACAACACATGCTAAAAATCTAGTAATAAAGAAAGCAAACAAAACCTTCTCACAATGAGCACACTAGTTGGTGATGAAATCCAACGTTGCAGGAACAAAGTAAGAAGGGGATGAGATAGAGCGGGTGGAAAAGTTACATTGAGGACCTACTTAACGGACTTACGCCCTGGTGAAAGATCCCACACATAATCGTGGGTATACCCTCCAAGGAGCCTGTGTGAGTTTGGCCAACGTCAATTCCAGGTACCGTGAAGACTTGCCCCTCCACAGTCACCTTGTGTAAAGACCCTAAAGAGATAGGCCACTAAGGTTACCAATCACTACAGTGATGCCTAGGGAAATAGTCGACAGTTTGATCCATGTGTAAGGGTAGGGTATCTAGCCCGAAATCAACTTGAAAGACTTCCACTCATCATTGTGGGTATACCTCTCAAGCGACCCCCATAATATGCATAACCTCTACACCAATACCAACAAAGCAGTGTGAGGAAATTTTCCAGTCTCAATTTGACCTCGTGATTGACCCTTGTGTTAGAAGGGCTTATGAGGACAAAATGGAATAAGTGGATTTAACCACTCCCTAACTCAAGATTCTATGTTTGTTTGCAACTTTGGAAAGTTATCTTTTACACCTATTCCAAAGCCCTACAACTAATCTAATGTAGGTTTTCTACTAGAAAGTATAAAAAATGTCTAATCAGTTTTTATAAGCACTTTATTTTTAAGGCAGTTGTTACTCAAGAGGAAAATGGCATGGACAATATGGTGTTTTGACTGACTCGAAATTTATGCAAAGAGATGAAGATGCAATCTTTTCATTTCGATGAAAGCTATGCTACGAGAAGGAGAAAACATTGATCATTCCCATATACACAATGTCCCAAAATATATTAAACTCACCAATATCAAGATTCTCAAGAAATGAGAAAAAGGTATTGTACACCAATGCACGATTCATGCCCCCCCCGGGCATAAGGGGGAAAAGTTTTTGGAATTTAAGACCAAAAAATGCCAAGAATCATGCAATTTCGCTACTTCAAATGCAAGGATGCCCCCGATCTAATATAAATCAAGAAATTAAATCCTCTTGTTTCAAAATTTTCACTAAAAGTAATAATGAACTTTCTTAAAACAAAGAAACCCAAACTAAAAGTTTTATTTTAAAGCAAACTATTCAGAAGAAATATGATCTTTCCCTAAACAATTCTAAAGAAAACACACTCTTTGTAATTGAAAGACACTCAAGGCAAGAGACTAATCCTTCAAAACCAAACAAAGCAAAGATGGCTAAAAGCAACTCAAAGAATGTCAAGCAGACTATAACAAGATCAATATAGGCTCCAAAAGCTCAATCCAGCTGATCAAAGAAAAAATGGGCCATCAAAAGATGACAAGACCCAATCCAAAAGGTTTACAAACAAGTTCGCAGCCTAGGAGTAGAGTACAGTGCAATAATTAGGTATTCTCGCAGGCTAGACACTAGTAGGGTGTGAGAAGTTCGCACTGGATCTAACATCAAGGTGCAAACATCAATGATTCTCATAGGCCACTGAGAGGTACAGTGCGACAAGGTTTGTAATCAAAGAAAATTTTGAAAAATGACAGGGAATCTAAGTGAACTTCTAGATCCAGAGAGTTTGTATGGATCTACCACAGACTCAGAAACCAGAAAATAAGCAATCAAAAGAAGGGAAACTAGACTAACTAGGAAACAATCCGTTCCCCAGTGGAGACGCCAATTTTGTTATCGGACAAATCGGTAGGTGTGGACACTAATTGATCTCCCTAGATCCACCTAGATCTAGAACAAAACACACCAGAACATGACACTTTCCTTAAGTTTTAAATATTGAATTTACTAACTAAAGAGGGAT
>JZKD02S1479373.1:678215-692783 GCA_000966675.3 Picea glauca | reverse complement strand
TGTGGACACTAATTGATCTCCCTAGATCCACCTAGATCTAGAACAAAACACACCAGAACATGACACTTTCCTTAAGTTTTAAATATTGAATTTACTAACTAAAGAGGGATAGGTGTCATACCATTTAAACACCGCTTCCTCTTGCCATCGCCATCCTAGCTCCGTTCCAATGCTCATACAATGATGAACCTACAAAAGAACACAACCAACCAAAGTGATAGAAATATCATAAACTCAATATAAACCTATGTATGTGATCAAGGAATCATACAATAAAACACAACAAGCTTTATAGGAAATAATCATATTATTGTATCATATTAAATGTGAAAGAGAGATTACAACCATGACCTTGATGTCGTAAGGTCCCTTCCAACTGTCCTTCATTCCCCACACACTTCCACTCCAAGAATTCTAAAAGCATAGATATGATGATATTCACAATCTATCTTGAAAAAGGAAAACCTCAAAGACACTCCAACCAAGCTAATAATTCCAATCCAAATCCCACTTAGCCCCTCTCCATGAGATCTCCTCTCCTTTTATAAGATGAAGAGGATAAGGTGAGGAGGTTAGGATGATCCCACTAAATCATGAAAGAGAGTAAGATCCAAACCATTCGGATGCCACCTCACCATGGAAGTTTCTCCTTCTTGAATATTCGAGAAAACACTCGTTTTTCTCATGTGTAAGCATTCTCGCACCCTTCCTATAGAGTAGACTACGAACTCCTCATGACCTAGTTATGTTGTAGCCTGCGAGAATCAAGAATTCTCACACCCTAGCTATAATGAAACATGTGAACTTCCTTTTTAATAGGTTTTTTACAAAGGAGAATGCAACTTCTTTTCTCAGGAAAAGTTCTTCTCCCTTCTTTCTTCAGGAACTCAGGCCACTAACCCCTCTAAAGACTACAGACAAATTTACATCATTAATGATCATAGGGATGATGAAATTAATGTGTAAAAAGACCACATGACTACTTCTTGAATTAATCTCCACTGATCTATGGTTTCATTTTGTTGCATGCAAGACTCCAAACAAGATCTATACCACCTTGGAAGGACTCTTTGGAAAGTAGAATGAGATGCGAGGTCATATGATTGAGGTAGAGTTGAATACCTTAGACCCTAAAAGTTTTGATAATATACAATATTTCTTTACTAAATTTAAATATTTGATATTGAGCTTGGGTGAATGTGGTATTGACAAGTCTACACAAGAGAAACAACTTATTCTAACAATCTTGGCCAAGCTAGGACCAAAATACATTGTATGTGTCTCCAATTTCCATTCTGGTAGATGTCTTTTTGGAACAAATTGGAAAATGCTTGCGATGGCTCATTTCATTGAATCTCTCACATAAACAAGACAAAACTCATACATATGGGCCTCATGAAAGATCCCAAAGCACATGCACTCACCATACATGATGAAAAAGGATCATCCAAACACAACAGAAAGGAGAAACAAAATGACAAGGGATATTCCAAACCCTTCAACGATTTTCCAGGTTCCAGAGACTCTTCAGATTCCAAGAAGAAGAAGAAGGGAAAGAAGTGCACTTTCTGTAATAAACCAAATCATGAAGAATCCACATGCGTGAAGAAACAAATCGATCTTATGGCACATGCACTTCAACAGAAAAACCTTGGAAACTTCATTTTAGAGGGGGTCAAGAAGCAGAAGGAAGAAGATCATGCTCCTACAAAAGGTAATCATCATGCTATGGTTGCAATTAATTCCTCATATGATTCATGGATTATAGATTCAGGTGCATCCCATCATATGGCATCAAAAGAGGAAGTTTTCTCTTCTTTGAGTCCATGCTCAATACCCCCTATTCGCATGGGGGATGGTACTCCAGTACGAGTAGCATGAGAAGGGAGAGTGGAACTCCACAATGGTAGTTTTGAGAATTTTCTACATGTTCCAAAGATTTATATGAATCTGCTCTCAGTTTATCAGATCACTCAGAAAGGTAAAAAGATTGAATTTACATTAGATTGAGTTTCAGTAATTGACATGCATGAAAATTCCATCATTGCAATTGGTGAGGTGGATCACAAGTCAAGGTTGTATAAATTCACTAAGTTTTCTGACAATGACTCCTCTATTCTACTTACACATAAGGAGAGTACTTTGCATGCACCTCCAGTGAAACATGCATATACTCTTGCGCTTCCATCAGTTTCAAACATCATAGATGATTACATACACTCAGATTTTGTACATGGAAATAAGAAGGTAGTATAGCTAGATAAGAAGCCAGCTTCGAAGCTTCAGCAGATACCCAAGAAGGCATGACCCACACTCCAGGAAGGAGGAAACCTTGCAAGGAATCCATTGGATTCAAGGATGACTCGATCTGATAATGAGGAGACTTATCATGTACTTTCAACTTCAAAACCTGCGATGCCCATGCATTGTTATATGGTTCAATCTACTAATCCCCATACTTGTAATAAAGATGTGGGAAATCCATTATGGAAAGCAACCATGCAGAAGGAGTATGAATCACTCCTAAAGAATCAGACTTCGCATCTAGTTCCACTTCCACCAGAAAGGAATATTTTCAGGTGCAGATGGGTCCACAGGATCAAGAGGTACAAGGCTAGATAGGTTGCCAAAGGACTTCATCATATCCATAAATATTTCTACATCTTTACGAAGACTTTCAGTGAGAAAAAGTTTTAGACTTTGCGGGATCGTCTTGCAATGAAGAACACAGTTTCCTAGCAGGAGTCATTTTCTTCTTTTGATAGATTATCTTTTGAGGGAGGGTTTTGTTCCCACGTGGTTTTCCCTCTTTCCTCACTTTTATTCAGTGTTCATTAGTTTCATTGTACTTGAGTACCTAAAATGGCCTAGTAGACGGGACTCATTTTTTACTCCACAGTGATGTTCAGGGGGTGTGTTGGAGAAATTTCTATTTTCGGCACACTAGTTCAGTGGGAGTAACACTAGTTCAGTGAGAATTAACTGACTAGTTCTATTTTAGACTTTCTAATATTAGACCATCACTATTATACATGCATTCCTAATTATAGGATGTCATTGCCTATATGAGTGAATATCACTCACTCATTGATAAGATCATAATATACATTGATTCTCATTCTTCATTGTGTATCTCTCTTCCTTTTCTTGATAAGCTTTGCTTGTGTATGATTTAGCTAGGTCTCCTGTGCAGGTTTCCATGAAACACTGACACTATTTAGGTCTTTCTACTCTAATTTCTCCCACCATTCTCCTTCTACAACTCACTTATTATGTATAGTTTATTTATGGTTCACGGGAGACCCAATCCTAGTCCTAAGGACAAACGCATTTAGATTTCAAGGCTTTGTAACAGATTATATATATTTTTAGAAATCCCAAGAAAACTATTTCGGGATCAGTTTTGACTGTACTTTGTAACTTTGAGTTTTGAGTATAAATTATTTGAGATTGATCTATAATTATATTTATTTGAGATCCCCATGTTTTCACTCTATTGAAGTTCTCTTATGCATGCAGACCATCCTCTTTTATTTTATGTGATCATAAGTATTTAGCTAAACCATGATAAATGTGAGGAAATTTTGTCTATTTTTTAAGTGTATAAGGTGTCCGGTTCCTGGTCATTTCTTAGGAGCTCTCTTTAAAAAGAAAAAAAAAAATTTTATTTCTTGTTATTTTTTCTTGCAATATTTATATTTCTTTGATAACCATGATGAACTTCTACAAAGTCCTATATTCTAAAAATGTAAAGTCCCAAGAAAATCTTAAAATAAAGAGGAGTACCACCTCTATAAAAGCGCAAGGGGATTTGTATCCTCATGAGGTTTCCATTTTGGTCCTAACGGATTCAAGCGTCAACATTTTTGGCGACCATACTAGGGAATGAATTGAAATTTGAAATCCGGTTTAAATTTTTTTTTAAAATACATGACTTTGTTTCAGGTTGATCATCCCCACTTGGAAATTAGATTGAATAATCAATAAATCATATTACATCAACTATATAATCTGGTAATAACAATATCTAAGACCCGAGAATGATTAGAAAGATTTTGGTAGACCTTAGCCCAAGAAGAAGAAAGAGAGATACTTCGAAGATAAAGGAGAGAAGAGTGACAAGATCGAAGAAACCAAAGGCTAGCTAGAGAAGCACAAATACAAGATCATGATTAAAGTTGGATGAATACAAGGGACCCATTACGAGAAGTAAAAGAAAGAAAATTTGTATTCTAAGAAGTGGAAATCATATTCCTAGAACATCTCTAGACATGGTAGAAAAAATGAACAACCGCGAGAAGAACCATGAAGAGAACCTCATGAAGAGAGATAAGGAGGTGGAAGAGGTGCTACAAGAAATCAAGAAAATCAAAGAAGAATAAGATATTCCCCTTGAAATATTATAGGTGAGAAAAATGACCTCCCTGTTCTCCCTAAGGGTACCTTGAAGGAATTTTCTGGAGACAGAATAATCAATGCCAAAAAAACCTTAACTTATTTCTTGATGTTTGTGATTTTCATCGTGTTGAGTATGATGATGTGATGGTAAGGTTATTTCTTCAAACCTTATCAGGAAGATCTTATGAATGGTATACAACATTACCCAGTAGGTCAATTGTCTCATTTAATGACCTCACAGCCATGTTCCTGACTATATTCGCTCCTCCAATTGCATATCATACCCTTCTCACTGTTTTCACCCAAATTGGTTTCAAGAAGAATGAAATAATATGAGATTTTAATCTCGGGTTCAATAAAACTTTGAGTAAGATACCAGAAGATAAAATACCTAATGACCCATTCATACTCAGTTGTGATAAGAACATGATGCCCCCAAATGTAAAATATGTTATCAGAACATCCCAAATGGATACCTTGGAGGAAGAAATAATTAAATCCACTGAGATGGAATAAATTATGATTGAAACAGGTGTCAACCCCGGCATCATCCTGGGAAAAGTAAAAAGGAAGCTGGGAGGATTAAGTATTGATAATCAAGGGGTCTTCATCTCAAGAAAGAATGAAGAAATGAAGCCACAACTGACCCAAAATCAAACAATTGGAGGATGATTTTTCAAGGGAACCATACCAGATGTGAAGGTAGACCTTGTTGCGACACAAAAAACCAAGAAAAAAATTGAAATTGCACAAATAAATAGAAATACTAGACAAATGCAGAACGAGATAATCAGAATAAGAAAGGGGGGTAATTATATAGAAAATCCTAGAATGTCAGTCCAATAGAAAATAAGGAACCCTCCCCAAGAAAATAGAGTAAGGGTTGAAAACATGGATAATCCGCAAAGACCAAGGGTTCCCAGGCAACCAACCCCCAATGTTGTTTTTCTAGATGATGTATATGGTGATCAAATGGTTGAGGAAGAGAACTATTATTCACTTGATGAAATCTCCAAAACTTTATAGATGGACAGATGTGAGACGTCCATGTATATATTTGAGGAAGGCGAAAATGACCCCAACTCACAGGGGAATGTTTCCCAGATAGGAGTGTTTGTAAATAAATCCAAGAATAAAAATGATTCGAAAAAATAAAATGAAAAAGAAAAAGAAAAAATGAATGAGAAAAAGGGAAAAGAGAATGTGACAGATAATGTTGGAAGTAAGAAGCAACACCTAATGTCAAACCCCACCCAGATGAAATACAATATCGTGGAGGACTTGAGTAAACTAAGGATAACTCTTCCTTTTACAGAAGTGGTGAAGATTCCCCAACAAAGGGAAAATATTTTGAGATTGTTGGATGATCTATCTGAAAAAATGGAAGTTGTTGTGACAAGTCTGAAACGGAGCCAGAACAAATCAACCATCAAGTTGAGAGGTAAAACTCCACATTTTTATATTTCAATTGAAAATCATGATGTTGCACTTCATAATACATTATGAAGTGAAACCAATAATAATATTATGCCACTGGTGGTCATGGAGGCATTGGGCATGAACTATACCAAATATTACAAGAATGGTGAAAGTATATATGCAATTGATTCTACACAAGTGCTATCTTATGGACAAATCAAGGACTTTTATGCTTGGATCACGACGGCTCCCCATATTATTACATTTTTCAATATTGTTGTGGTAGACCTTCCTCTGGCATATGGTGTTGTTTTAGGAAGCGATTGGTCATCCATGATTGGGGGATACATAATGAACGATGGAAGTTGCATGATGCTTCTAGGAAAAGAAAGAGCAATGATTAAGGTTCCTCATGAACCCAAGAGACCCTTCTCTTTCAAAAAGAAGGATAATGAATTAATGGAATATTACATAGATGTTGGGATCAAAAATTATTCTATCCTAGACATGGAACACATTGAAATCCTAGAGCAAATTCAAGACACGGAGAATTAAGACCATCAATTAAGCATGGATGATTTTAGGGGCTAAATTTCGCTCATGGGATAATTTTCCATGGTTTTTCCCAAAAAATGATTTGCCCAAATTCTATAGGATAAAATTATTTTACCTTAAAAATCACCAAAAGTTTATGAAAACTATATAAAATCATTTATAAATTTGAATATTTTCACAAAAATATCGCCAAACATTTATAGTTGTCATATGAGGGATTAGTAAGATTCGCCAAGGTTTCTATATTTTAAAATAAATTTCCATCCTTAAAATCATCCCTACTTGAATTAAGAGCGTTTGTTTGAAGATTAATGGAGGATGTCATTCGATGGAGATTTTTCAAGTTCCGGGAGTGGAGTTGTAATTGTCCTTGTAAGTCTAGGGAAGATTGTGCATCCACATGCTATTAGAATTGAATTTACATGTACTAATAATGAGGCAGAATATGTTTCTTTGACTCAGGCAATGATTCTTGCACAAGAATTGAAGATAGAATATCTAATTGTGACTGGTGACTCCGAGTTGGTAATAAATCAAGTCACTCAGAAATATAAAATCAAAAAGGAAAGACTCTAATTATATTTCAAAAGAGTTAATGAATTGATGGAAGCTTTCATCTCTTTCAACATTTCCTTCATTTAGAGGGACAAGAATCAGAAGGCAGATTCATTGTCTTTGGCGGCCTCATTTTCAAACTCAGATGATATTCAAAGAAAAATGTATTTTCAAGTAGAAAGAGTATTCCGACCTTCTGTACCTGATAACCAGGAATATTTACAAGTATTTGAGAATGACGAACAGTTGGAAATTTTTTTGTTGAACAATGATGATGATGAAGACAATCACACATCTTTTTTCCTAAAGGATTGTATTTAATCTGAGTCTCTTTTTACGAAACATGATCACGCTAAAAATCTCCTGGAAGAAATTTCACTCTAAAAGGTTCAAGAAACAAGAAAAATCAATATTGGAACTGACAGTTCCCCAAAATATGTCAACTTGGGAGTTGATTGCACCATTGAGGAAGTTGATCAATATGTTACTTTGTTTAAACAATATCTTGATGTGTTCACATGGACTTATGATGATTTGAAAGATTATGATAAAAAAATATTTTAACTTATTGTTCATTTGAGAGAAGAAGCAAAGATGATCAAGAAAAAAATAAGGATGATGAACCCCAAATTAAAACCTCTGGTAAAGGTTGAATTGGAGAAATTAAACAAGGCTAGAATAATGTATCCCATTAGGCATCCTAATTAGATTTCAAACCATGTGATAGTAAGAAAGAAGACCGGGGAGATCCGGATGTGTGTATATTTTAGGGATTTTAACAAAGCAAGTATAAAGGATAATTATACTTTACCTAACATGGATTTTCTTCTCTAGCAAGTCACGGGATCAACTTGCATGTCCTTGTTAGATGGTTTTTCTGGGTATAATCAAGTCTTGGTTATTGAGGAAGGAAGAGAAAAGACAACATTCATAACACCTTGGGAGACATATGCATATGCTAGGATGCCCTTTGGTTTGAAGAATGTAAGAGACACATTTCAGAGGGCCATGGATCATGCTTTTAAGGGGTTGATAGGAAAATTCATGGAGGATTATCAATATGACTTAAAAGTACATTAAAAAACAAGGGGTGATCACATTCATCACTTGAGGAAATTTTTTGACAGATACAGATTATATGGTGTTTCCCTAAATATGATGAAATGTTTATTTGTTGTAACTTGAGGAAAATTATTGGGTCATATTGTGTGCAAGGAAGGGATATATATATATCTAGAAAGAGTTAAATCTATAAATGAACTCAACCCCCCATAATCTAAGAAAGGAGATCAATCATTTTTTGGTAATATCAACTTTGTGCAAAGATTTGTTCCTGACTCTACAAGTATTGTGAATCCTATCAATTTATTGTTGAAAAAGGACCAAAGGCTTGAATGGAAAATATATACACAAGAAGCTTTCAATAATATCAAAAGGGAAATCACTACATCTCCAGTCCTCATTATCCCAGAATTTCAAAGGGACTTCATCATCTATTCGTTCTCTACAGAAATAGTTGTTGCATCTATTCTTACTCAGAGGTATACCAATGGTGAAGAAATCTCAATTAGATTCATGAGAAAAACCCTTCATGATTATGAATTGAGGTATTTAGAATTGGAAAATCAAGATCTATCTCTTTTGAAAGCGGTGGCACATTTTCGGACTTACATACTGAATTCTCATGTCATTGTCTATGTTCCATCCTCACTAGTAAATATTCTTTTGAATAAAAAATTGAGATAAGGAAAATGGGATGACTGGATGGCAAAGATTCAAGATTATGATATTGAAATTAAACCTTTAAAGGTTGTCAAAGGACAAGGTTTATGTAATATCATTGAAAACAATGATTCTTTGGATGGAATGATTTCAATTTCAGTATGAGCATCATTGGTTGATTCAGAATGGTATAGAGATATTGTATTCTACTTTAGGTCTGGCAATTTCATGTCACCGTGAACCCTAAAGAGCGAAGAACATTAAAGATGAAGTAAAATCAATATGTGTTGTTTATTGATACATTGTTCAGAAGGAACTATGATAGTATATTGCTAAGATGTGTTGATGAAAACAAAGCTCAAGAATTAATGAGGGAATTCCATGAAGGAACATGTGGTGGACATTTTTCACATACCGCCACCACCCATAAGATAATAAGAGTTGGGTTTTATTGGCCATCAATTTATAAAGACTCATATGCCACAATAAGGAAGTGTGTATCTTGCCAGCAATTTTCAGGGAAAATAAAGATATATGCAATGCCATTACAATCTATATGTGTAGAGAAACCATTCTCCCAATAGGGACTTGATGTCGTTGGGCCAATAAACCTAAATTCAAGAAAGGGACATATATATATTCTCACCGCTATAGATTATTTTACAAAGTTTCCAAAAGCAGTGGCATTAAAAAGGGTTGATTCTGAAGAGTTAATTAAGTTTCTCAAACATAATATTTTGTCAAGATTCAATGTCCCACACAAATTCATCATTGATAATGGTTTGATTTTCGTTGGTTCAAAATTTACAAAATTTTATGGAGAATATGGAATTGTTATGGGGTAGTCATCAAAACATTATCCAAAAGGGAATGGTCTTGCATAATTCACTAATAAGAAACTCATTCAGATATTGAAGAAAACTATTGACAAGAACCAAAGAAATTGGTATTTAAAGTTGACTGATACATTGTGGGAAAGAGGAATGACTCTGAAATATAGCACTGGGATGTATCTCTATACATTGGTTTATGGGAAACAAGAAAAAATGACAATTATCCTCGAGCTCAATGCTTTGACTTTTGTGGTTAATACAGAATATGCAAAAGACAGTTCACCTATGCAAAGGAGGATCAACCAGTTGTTGAAATTGGAGGAAGAGCAAAGTAAATCCCTATACAAAACTTCTCAGAGATAGTAGAGGATCAAAATATATTTTGACTAGAATGCAACTGTAAAGAATTTTCAGAAGGGAGAATTGGTGTTACTCGGGAACAAAGCTAAGGAGAAACCACCGATGCACACAAAATTTGAAGCACTCTAGATTGGGCCATACATCATTGAAAATATTGTGGGTTTTAATTCCTATATGCTCAAAGACATGAAGGGTAAAAGATTATTTTTTCTTGTTAATGGGAAACATTTGAAAGGTTTCTTCACCTAAAACTTTCTCATTTCCATGTACATAAACTTTATTTTTCATTTATTCAATTTGTATATTCTTACCTTTGACTCCATAGCCCAATGGATGGAAGCACCTGGTCATAAATATTCTGGATTCTTGACAACCCACAAGGGGTTATCATCCCGTAGTTGGAGCTAGTTGTTGAGATCTTTTCTTTCTTCTGAATTTTCCTTTCCTTTTCTGTTTCCCAACTTCTTCTTTTTTCCATTTATTTTCCCTCTTATCTAACTACCCTTGTTCCCCATTTATTTTATCCTTCTTTTATCCCTTTCTAGTTACCATACTTAGTCTCATTTCAAAAAATCAACAGGTTCATGAGTCGACAGATTCATGGGTTGATGTAGGAGCATCACTCCACGTCTTCAAGCACTAGAAAGCCAACGCATCCATGCACTAGGAGGAAGCAGATCCCAAATAGGGAGTGGCAGTCCTATTGAATTTCAGCCTAAATTTAAAAATTTTAATGTAATTAAATGTCTGAGGGATGAAGGAAAGTCGATCCCATGTGAATTGTTTAGGCTGATTTATTGTAATGGGAAGTGTCACCTTTAATGGATGACACACAGATGGATCTAGGTATGATTCAGACTAGATGGCCATTGAATGAAATTCAATGTAATTAATGAGGGTTAGGTAGTTGGAGGGAAGGATCGAGGAGCCCCTCTTTTGAAAAATGATCTTTGTATCGATTTTTCATTAGAATTAGTCAAATAGAGGAGAGGAGAGGAGAAGTGTTGAAGACTCTATAGCAGTCCAGCCTTGTAAAATTTTGTATAGAAGCATTCAGAGACTAATACAAAGAGCATTTTTTTCTATTCATGAGGTTGTTATGTATATCTTATGAATGAATGAATGTTTACTCTATAAATGTGTTTTTATGTGTATATGTGTGAATGTTGTTAGATGCATGTTACATTCCCTTTGTAGGAATTGCAGACATTTATCTACCTCTGTAGATTTTCTCAGTGTTTTGGGCTCTTAGGCTTGTGAAAGGAGTGCACACCAGAGTGGTTGAAAACTTTGTGAATCTAATGCAAGGAGTGAATTTTGAACTCTATTTTGCATTCAAGAAAGAGCGTGCCAGGTGGGCACACCAGAAAAATTCGTAAATCTTAGAAGGAGTATTGTGCAAGGAGTGCACCTCTGGGTTGTTGAAAACTCTAAGGAAAATACACCAGAGTTACTGAACACTCTGAGGGAAAAGGCTTTGCAAGGATTTCATTGAGCAGGTGCAAGGAGTGTGCAAGAACTCTGTTTCGAGTTCTGTGAGAAGTTAATATTCAAAGGAGAATCGATAAACAGTCTTCATAGAGTCACGGAAGGAGTGCGAGGGAAGAGTCTATTTAGACTCGTTTGTTGAGAAGAGATAATGTGAAGTCTCACCGATCAAGTGAAAGGAGTGAAAATATACTTAGTGGAGTACAGAATCTTGAGGAAGACCCATGCAAGGTGTGCATGGGGCCAACACTTATCCAAGTGTTGAGAACATATCAAAGAAGACAAGTGCAAGGAGTGCTCAAGTGACGTTCAAAGTTCCAAAGTTGAGAATAGATAGCATAGGTGTGTGCAAGGGGAAATCATTCAAAGTTCCAAGCTTAGAAGGAAGAGCAGGAGTGTCATGGGGACACAAGAAACTATCAGAGGAGAAAAGGGTTGAGACCCTTAGAAGTTTGAGAAATTTCAAAGCTCAAGAGGACTAGCATAAGTGTGCATAGAGGCTCTGCAAAGTGTGTAGAGGTCAAGAATCATTTCGGGAGGAGTACTGTTTTTCCAAATTCCAACCAAAGTATTGAAGAAATCTCGCCAAAGTGTTGAAGAAATCTCAGGAGGAGTATTGTTTTTCCAAATTCCAACCACGATTGAGCAGTCAGGCTCGAAGGAATGATTCAAAGGTAGAGGCCTTTGAACATATTGATAAATTCATTGTCGAAAGGAAATTGCAACTACAACAGAGGGAGAAGCTAAAGTTACCATTGGATCACATCAAATCTATGTCCAAATAGGAGGAGAAGCACGCAAAGAGGAGAATAGAACCTTGTTGTAGGATTTGAGCGTGGAGGATCGAAAGTTGTCAGATACAAGTATATTTCACAAGGATTAACCCATTTAAACCCTTCATACTTATAAGTTCATGGGATTTTGTGTGGAATGCACAGGAGAGTGAAGTCCCAAAGCCCCAAAGTGGATCGGGACCATCCTTCAGAAGGATAGGTGTCACCAGATCCTGGAGATCAGAAGATCGACACTCCGAGAGGAAGGAGGACATGTGGCAGAAGTTTTCAAGGCTCAAGAAGCTTATAAGAGTGGATCCCATCTAAGTCATCCATTTAAGATCACAGGTGTCAACATATCTCTCAGCCCAAAGGTATAGTACTCTGGAGGAAATTGGTTTATTAGGTGTGAAAACTCTCGAAGTTTCGAAGCTCCAAAGTACCGGAGATGATCCTAGAAGTTAGTAGGAAAGGACATGTGGTGTTAGATCATGAAGTCTGGCCACTTGAAGCTCTATAGGAACTTGCTCGAGAGTTTTTGAAGTGTGGAAATTCCTAAAGCTTGGATTACCAAAGACCATTGTAGTCGTTGTCGTAGAGTACACGTGGTAGGAGATAAGGCTTGGTCCAGAGGTATATTACTCCAAAGAAACAGAGTTTAAAGGCACCCAAGAGTACATAAATCCTGAATATTTGTGTTAGCTAAGTGCATCTAGACCATTGGCTCTTTGGCCACGTGGCAGAATATTGGAGGAGGTCCGAAGGATAGGCCATTCAGGAGGAACCGGAGCACAGATGAAAAAGGGTGTTAGATTATCGAAGTCACGGGAATCCAAAAAGGATCTATACTGTCCATTAGCAAGGATGTGTGTTAGCAAATCTAGAAGTCTAGAAGATTAGCACTTCGAAGGAGACAGAGGTGTGGAGTTGCGAGAACTCCTGAAGGTCAAATGTTGGAGTTAATCACAGCATATACATGGCAGAAGATCCCATGCTCTGGAGATTTATCACTCCCAAGGGACAAAGTTCTATGTTGGGTTGATTTGAGGGCACCCGAAGTTCCAAATGGTGGCTCTCATCATGATCATCAATCGGGAGAAGACACGTGGCAAGATATCTGGAAATCTAGAGGTCTAACACTTTGGAGGGTTTTGCAAAATGGATATTTGGATGAGAAGTTTTTGAAGGCCCAAAGCTTGGGGATTCATCCCAGCCTTTGATTAGAGTGGATACGTGGCAGGATATAGACCCTCCATTCATTTGGGGTTCAGAGGAAATATAGGTTGGAGCAGCTATGACTCCCGAAGTTCGAAGTCTCAGAGATCATCGTGGTTGTTGATTTCTGGAGGGCGGAGGACTGTTGATTTTTGTTCTTTCGAGTTCGCATGTTTGGCACTTTGGGGGATAGGAAGTGTGGTGGATTAGAAAGGCCTGAAGCATGGATCCCTGAAGTTCCCTATGAGTTGTAGATCTTGGCATTCATTGAGGGTCATATATTCTTCCCCTTGATCGATGGTTTGTGTGTTCGACAGGTTTGGGAGATAGAGAAGGTAGATCTTCTGGAGCCCAAAGTGATCAGAGCTCCAAAGTAGCATGATCGCATTAGGCATCGGGTTACAGACCATGGTCACATTGGGTTTCCTCCATAAGAAAGAGGGCTAGAGCCTGGAATTTGATCTTGTATTGTTTTTAAAGGAAAAGAGGGGAGTTTGGCCCACCGTTTTTATCCCGAAGTCACATGGAGGACTTCGTTGGTGTGTTAGGATCCTCGCAACTCTGATTTTAATGTCGGGAAAGAAATAAAAGGACTTGTGTAATAGTTTGGGGGTGCAACAGGGCCCCTAGAGCCAATCTAGCTCCATATTTTGAATGATCCTTAGATTGAGACTTCATGCAAGCCCCAGTTGGAGGTGGGGGTCTGCATCAAGTTGTATTAGAGCCTATTTTTTCTTGCAGACAGTAGGAAAAGTGAGAGGAGATAGAGTGTTAATGATCTATGTGTGGAGGATTGTTTTCAAGTATGCAACAAACATTTGACAACCAAGTGGGCTGCAGGAGAAATTTGGTGGTGCTCTATGTTGCAGAGTAGACATTAGACAGCTAGGTGGGATGAAGATGAAGAGGAGAATGGATATTGAAGGCTAGAGAATAGGTCGAGGAGAATATCGCAAGTAGGTAAGAAAGTTACATATGGACAAATAGCTTGAGGAGATGAGATAAAATCTTGATAGGATGATGTTGAATATGAAACATGAAGCACAAGTAAGCTAGAGGTATGAGTGGCCCTTGAAGAAAAATGCAAAGTGGCCTATCCTGTAAATTCTAACCTTGTACAATATCTACTGCAAATTGATATTCAGAAAAGAAAAGAAAAGATACAATGGAAAATACAAACATTACACAGAGATTTTTCACCTGGAAACCCAAACCGGGAAAACCAGCATATATTATATTCATACATTGTG
>JZKD02S1479373.1:627516-674939 GCA_000966675.3 Picea glauca | reverse complement strand
CACAGTATTGAAGGCGTTCAAATGCTCTGCCACCGAGTCTCCATCTCTCATCCTCAAGTTATACAGCTTCTTTCTCAGGAATAGTTTATTTACCAGGGACTTAGACTGATACAACGTCCCCAAATTTTCCCATAAATCTTTGGTTGTAGCTTCCTCTGACACATTCAGTAATACTGAATCGTAGAGACACAGTCGAATTGTGTTATTTGCCTTCTGATCCATCTTTTTCCATTCATCTGCAGAAGTTCCTGTAGGTGCCGTACCTAGATCTACGACAATCCACTGATCTATGTCCACCAAAAGATCTTCCATATTGAGCTTCCACAGCTCAAATCTTTTCCCATTAAATTTCTCGATCTCCATCTTCGAATTTCTTGCCATTTCTTTTCACATGAAAAACAATACCGCAGATCTCCCACTGTAACAAGGCTTATCACAGTCCCAAGCCAAACCCTTGACGACAAAGGTGTCCCCCCGAAGCCAATAAAGCTCTGATACCAAATGTAAATTCTAACCTTGTACAATATCTACTGCAAACTGATATTCAGAAAAGAACAGAAAAGATACAATGGAAAATACAAACATTACACAGAGATTTTTCACCTGGAAACCCAAACCGGGAAAACCAACATATATTATATTCATACATTGTTTTACATTGTTTACAATACAGTATACATATAGGATCCAGCGGCATCCAAAACCCTAACCCAATGACCTGTATTAGTCCAAAACCCTAATTCCTTAACCGGAAATAGAAAACCATCGGCAAAAAACCATGTGCCAAAAAAACCACCTAATATCATGTGGTCCCAGAAATATGTCGTCCCGGTAATATGTCGTCTCGGAAATATGTCGTCCTGGAAATATGTCGGCCCGGTGGAAATATATCGGCTCGAAAAAAAAAATTGGGGGCACTGCCCCCGAACCCCCGAGTGGGGGGCTCCGTCCCCCTGCACCCCCCTGCGTACCCGGCACAGATGCTCAGACACTACTACTCATGCAAAGAATATAACACATATCCAACAGATAGTTTCCAAGAGGCAGCGCTAGGTGTTGAAGAGGTGGCTGAGGAATGATGAAAACCTTAGTGACACAAAGGAGAAATTGGTTTACATTTGTGAACCAGAGATTGGAGGAACCCTCAGTGATGAGGAAGAGAGATTAGTTAAGGATCTCGTAGACTTCCAAGTGGGAAGAATTGAAGGTTCATATTTCTAGGAGGGAAATGAAGAGAGATCAAGCAAATATCTCATAGAATTTGAGGAGGGAAGAAGTGAAATTTCAGATTGCCAGGTGGGAAATGAGAAGAGGTTGGTGGAAGATATCATTAACTAACAAGTGGGCAGAGGTGGTAATGCAAATTTACAGGAGGGAAATGAGATGAGATTACCCAAATATATCATAGAATGCCAGGAGGGAATGAGTGAAACCTAAGGTTTCTAGGTGGGAAAGGAGGATGAAGTGAGACTGTATGAAAGTATCAAGGTCTCAGAAAGGAGTTCAGGTTAGCAAGGAGTGCTGACATAAATAAATATGAGACCATTTGAAAGTCTCATGAACTCAGAAGAGAGAAGTTCAGATCAACAAGGAGTGTTGACAGAGGAGAAGGATCAAAGGCACATTCTGATCATTAGAGGAATTAGTATATTCATGCCAAGTAGCCTAGAAGAGGCTAGTGCACATGTTGAAAGTGCAACAGAGGAGAGATAGCCAGCAAAGACTGTCATGGAAGAAAAGGAGTAGACATTGACATCTACTGAATTGAAAGAGGAAGAGGAGCATTCAAGTACAATGATCACTCAATGGGGGAGGAAGTTGAAAATGATGGAGGATCAGCTATGCTACCCAGACATAGAAGAAGACTGCCATAAGGAGACAATCATGCAGACTGCGGATAAATTCTAGTAGGAGGAGAAGCTAGATGAAGCTGGATTTATGCCAGCACAAGGAGAGACAGAGGCACTGACAGAGGAAGAACTATTAGAGGAGATTGTTGAGTAGAAGCTCAATAGCATGGCTGCAAAGATGAACCTGTAGTGGAGTGGAAATCTAATGCCACAGGAGATGAAAATTTCATGGGAGATAGGGGACATCTACCCATTGATCTGTGTTGAGAAAAGGAGATGCAGTGGAGTAGGTTACAAAATAAGAGAGAACAGGTGAACTATTTTGACGATGTGATAGAGGAGATAAGGAATTTGATGTTGGATTCAACACATTCGGAAGTCAACAGCAAGAGGAGGTTGAACAGAGGATAACATGTAGTAGAAATGTAGTAGAAAAAACATAGCAAAGGAGTGGATATACAACTCCACATAAATATTTGGGACCCTGGAGGATTTCACACTCAAAAATAGAGGTGCCATGAGTGGGAGCTCATGATGTTTTTCATCATGCGAGTATGATGCAGGATAATCACTCCACGTATTCAAGGGATAGAAATACATCACATTCATGCACTAGGAGGGAGTGGATCCCAAAAAGGACGCACTTTTCCTATCAAATTTCATCCTAAATTAAAAAATAAATAATGTAATTAAATGTTTGAGGAATCAAGGAAAGCTAAGCCCATGTGAATTTTTCAAGTTGAGTTATTGTAATGGGAATTGTCGCCTTTAATGTATGACAAGAAGATGGATCTAGGTTTGATTCGGACTAGATGGCCATTGAATGAAATTCAATGTAATTAATGAGGGTTAGTTAGTTGGAGGGATGGATCAAGGAGACCCTCGTTTGAAAAGTGATCTTTGTATCATATTTTCATTATAATTAGTCAGTTAGAGGAGAGGAGAGGAGAAGTGTTGAATACTCTGTAGTAGTCCAACCTTCTAAAATTTTGTACAGAAGCATTCAGAGACTAATACAAAGAGCAATTTTTCCTATTCATGAGGTTGTTATGTATATCCTGTGAATGAATGAATGTTTACTTTCTGAATTTGTTTTCTATGTATATGTGTGAATGTTGTTAGATGCATGTTACATTCCCTTTGCAGGATTTGGAGATATTTCTCTACCTCTATAGTTTTTTTGAGTGTTCTGGTCTCTTAGGCTTGTGCAAGGAGTACACACCAGAGTGGTTGAAAACTCTGTAAAGATAACGCAAGGAGTGTGTTTTGAACTCTTTTTCGAGTTCAAGGAAGAGTGTGTTAGGTGGGCACAATAGAAAAATTCATAAAGATCAGAAGGACTATTGTGCAAGGAGTGCACCTCGAGCTTGTTGAACACTCTGAGGAAGATACACCATATTTATTGAACACTCTAAGGGAGAAGGATATGCAAGCAGTGCATTGAGTAGGTGCAAGGAGTGTGAGAGAACTCTGTTTCAAGTTCTGTGAGAAGTTAAGATTCAAAGGAGAATCAAGTGCAAGTCTGGACAAATCCACGCAAGGAGTGCAAGGGTATAGTCTTTTTAGACTTGTCTTTTGAGAAGAGATAGTGTGAAGTCTCGTCAAGCAAGTGAAAGGAGTGCACAGATACTCAGTAGAGTATAGAAGATCGAGGAAGACCCATGTAAGGTGTGAACCGATCCAACACTTATCCAAGTGTTGAGAACATCTCAAAGAAGATGAGCACAAGGAGTTTTCAAGTGACCTTCAAAGTTCCCAAGTTGAGAACAAAAATCGTAAGTGTGCGCAAGGGGAACTCATTCCAGTTCCAATCTCAGGAGGAAGAGCGAGAGTGACATGGGTCATGAGAAACTGTCAAAGGAGAAAAAGGTTTAGACCCTTAGAAGTTTGAGCAAGTTCAAAGCTCAAGAGGACTAGCACAAGTGTGCATAGAGGCTCTACAAAGTGTGCATAGGTCAATAATCCTTTCTGGATTTAGATTGTAGAAGCAACACAAGTGTATGCTCACACTTCACCAAAGTATTGAAGAAATCTCAGGAGGAGTAGCATTTTTCCAAATTTCAGCCAAGGTCGAGCAGTCGAGCTCAAAGGAATGATTCAAAGTTCGAGGCCTTTGAACGTATTGCGAAATTCATTGTTGAAAGGAAATTGCAACTACAACAAAGGGAGAAGATAAAGCTACCGTCGGATCACATCAGATCTATGTCTAGACAGGAGGAGAAGCACGCACAGAGGAGGACAGATCCTTGTTGTAGGATCTAAGTGTGGAGGATCGACAGTTGTCGGATCCAAGTATATTGCACAAGGCTTAACCCATTTAAACCATTCTTACTTATAAGTTCAGGGGATTTCATGTGGAATGCATAGGAGAGCAAATTCCCAAAACCCTGAAGTGGATCGGGACCATCCATTAGAAGGATAGGTGTCATCGTATCGTGGAGACCGGAAGATCAGCACTCCGGGAGGAAGGAGGAGATGTGGCAGAAGTTTTCAAGGCTCATGAAGCTTCAAAGAGTGGAGCCCATCTGAGTCATCCATTTAAGAGGATAGGTGTTATCATATCTCTCAGCCCAGAGGTATAGTACTCTGGAGTAAATTGGTTTAGTAGGTGTGGAAACTCCCAAATTTTCGAAGCTCTGAAGTACCAGAGACTATCCTAGCAGTCAGCAAGAAAGGAAATGCGGTGTTATATCATGAAGTCTCAAGACTTGAAGCTCTGGAGGAATTTGTATGAGAGTTGTTGAAGTGTGGAAATTCCTGAATCCTGGATTACCGAAGACCATTGTATTCGTTGTTATAGAGTACATGTGGTAGGATATAAGGCATGGTCTAGAGGTATAGTACTCTGAAGGAACAGAGGTTAAAGACCCCAAGAGTCCAGAACTCCTGAATCTCTGTGTTAGCGAAGTGCATCTAGACCATCGGCTCTTTGGCCACGTGTAAGAATATTGGAGGAGGTCCGAAGGACAGGCCATTTGGGAGAAAGCAGAGCATAGCTGAAAAAGGGTGTGAGGTTACCGAAGTCACCAGAATCTGAAGAGGATATATACCATCCATTAGCCAGGATGTGTGTCAGAAAATCTCGAAGTCTAGAATATTAGCACTCTGAAGGAGACAAAGGTGTAGAGTTGTGAGAAATCCTGAAAGCTGAAGGCCAGAGTTAATCACAACATACACATGGTGGAAGATCCCATGCTCCAGAGGTTTTTTACTCTTGAGGGATAGAGTTATATGTTGGGTCAAGTTGAAGGAACCCAAATTTCCAAATGGTGGAGCTCATTGTGATTATCAATCGAGAGAAGACATGTGGCAGGAGATTTGGTAGTCCGAAGGTCTAGCACTCTGGAGGGTTTTGCAAAGTGGATATTTGGATGAGAATTTATTGGAGGCCCAAAGCCCAGGGATTCATCCCAGCCTTTGATCAGAGTGGATACATGGTAGGATATTAGACCCTCCATTCGTTTGGGGTTTAGAGGAAATATAGGTTGGAGCAACTAGGACTCCTGAAGTACGGAGTCATGGAGATCATCATGGTCGCTGATTTCTGGAGGGCGGAGGATTGTTGACCTTTGTTCTTTGGAGTTCGCCTGTTTGGAACTCTAGGGGATATGAAGTGTGGTGCATCAAAAAGTCCTGAATCATAGATCCATGAATTTTCCTATGATTCCTAGATCTCGACATTCATCGAGGGTCATAGATTCTTCCTCTTGTTCGGTGGTTTGTGTGTTTGACGATTTTGGGAGATAGTGAAGGCAGAGCTCCTAGAGCCCAAAGTTCTCAGAGCTCCAGAGTAGCACATTCTCGTTAGGCATTGGGTTACATCCCATGGTTACATGGTGTTTCCACCATAAGCAAGAGGGCTAAATCCCAAAATTTGGTCTCGTATTGTTTTTAAAGGAAAATAGGGGAGTTCGACCCACAGTTTTTAGCCCGAACTCATATGGAGGACTTCGTTGGTGTGTTAGGATCCTCACAACTATGATTTTAATGTGGGAAAATAAATAAAAGGACCTATGTAAGATTTTGAGGGTGCAATAGGGCCTCGAGAGACAATCTAGCTCCATATTTTGAATGATCCTTAGACCGGGAGGTCACGCAGACCCCAGGTGGAGGTGGGGGTCTGCATCAAGTGGTATCAGAGCTTGTTTTGTCTTGTAAACAATAGGAAAAGTGAGAGGAGACAGAGTGTTAATGATCTGTGTGTGGAGGATTGTGGGTTGCACGAGAAATTTGGTGGTGCTCTTAGTTGCAGAGTAGACATCAGACAACCAGGTGGGCTGAAGGTGAAGAGGAGAATGGATATTGAAGGCTAGAGAATAGGTCAAGGAGAATATCAGAATTAGGAAAGAAAGGAAGAGATGGAAAATTAGCTCAATGAGATGAGAGAAGAGCTCTATAGGATGGTTTTGAAGATGCAACATGAAGCACAAGTAAGCTAGAGATACAAGTGGCCCTTGAAGAAGAACGTAAAGTGGCATATCCAATAGATAGTTTCCAAGAGGCAGCTTCAGGTGTTGAAGAGGTGCCTGAGCAATGATGAAAACCTCAGTGGCACAAAGGAGAAAGTGGTTTACATTTGTGAACAAGATATTGGAGGAACCCTCAATGATGAGGAAGATATATTAGTTAAGGATCTCGTAGACTGCCAGGTGGGAAGAAGTGAAGGTTCAGATTTCCAGGAGGAAAATGAAGAGAGATCAAGCAGAGATCTCATAGACTTCCAGGAGGGAAGAAGTGAACTTTCATATTTCCATGTGGGAAATTAGAAGAGATCGGTGGAAGATATCATGAACTACCAAGTGGGCAGAGCTGGTAATTCATATTTCCAGGAGGGAAATGAGATAAGATCAGTCAAAGATCTCATAAAATGCCAGGAGGGCAGGAGTGAAACCTAAGGTTTCTAGGTGGGTGTTGACAGGTGAAATTGATCGCTCATCAACTAGAGGGGTGGATCCGGTTCGGGGTTGTCTAAATAACCCAAGCCGTTTAGAATGATCCACTCCGATGGGTTTAGCGGCTCCGTTGGCCGATCTAAGTCCTAGGGAAGTGCAAGAAAAAACTAAACTAAAGAAACTAATCTAAGTGAAAAACAACTACTGCAAACTATATACAAATCGGAAACCATATATACAACTTACTTACTAATATTACACAACAATAATTCTATGAAATTAAATGTTCAACTATCAACAGAATTAAATCTCAATTATATATGTACAGTATTTACAGAATACAAATTTTGATCGAAATTTGCAAAATCATTTGTAAAATGTCTTATGACAGCAAAGCTATTATTTTTTATTTTTTTATAATTTTTATGAGAAAGGAACAAAATGAAAGATTTCTAAGCTAAGCAATTAAAATAACAATCCTAACTGTGAATCTGAACTATAGAGATGGACAATGAAACATGTTCAGATTGCAAGAAATTTATATATTAATTAACTAATTAAATAACACTAACAAACTGACCTATAGAAGCGCTTCCTATTTGTCCTGTTCACAACACTCGAATTAGTTGTTTGATGGGAGAAACCCACACTAGATTTTCCACAAGCTTCTCATAAATAGAAGGCAACAATGCTCTTTGAATACGAATGACAGAACAAACAAGACATAAAACAACAACAATTTTATAGTTTACAGATCATCACATTTAGATAAATCCCAGTGTGAAGATTTGTATATAATCGTTCATTTAAAAAAGAAGATAAACCTTCTATTCATTAAATTCAAACAGAGTAATTGCTGTGAGTAAAATGAGATACATCAAATATGGACATAATTTAAATCATAACACATTAACCTGAAACAAATCTTGATATCTAAAGTAGTCAATAATTTGATTACAAATTGTTATGCACAAAACTTGAACAAAAGTAAGATAAATTGAAGAAAAAACCGTACAACAAATCCACTTCTATTCGAGTCTGTATAATCATAAGTCCATAGTCTCTATTCTCCCAACAGTGATGGGTTGTTTACAAAAAATAATAAGTATATAAAGGCCACAGGGTGAAACATTCCCTGTGGAAATCATCAAAACTGTTTGCAAAAGATATGGGAACAATCTCCCAAATCTCTATTTCTAACTAAGAATAACAATCCTAAACCAAAACTATGTAACAAAAAGCATGTTCTAAACTGCCACAACAGATCCAATTCCCATTGAAATTTGTGTGTACCTATAGATGGACAAGAATAAACAATTTTAGATAGTTTTTAGTTGTAAAATCAATAAAAGAAATCCAAATTTTATGACTAGCTACAGAATCTCACGATTATGTAGCTGGTCATATTTACAAACAAAATCGTTTTAGATCAATCCAAATGGTAACATAAATGTATGCAGTGAATCAAACAACTCTTTTATTACTAATTAAAAAAAAAACAATTGTTTATGCTAATTCAAGAACAACAAAATCGTATTAAATTGATTCAATCAAAACAGAACCATATTTGATTTAGAAGACAAATATTTTGTACTAATTCAATGCAAACACAATCGTTTTATGCTAAAACAAACAAAATCTTTTATGCCAATTCAAAACTAACATAATCATTTTTGAATCAATTCAAACAAAACAGAACTAATTAAGAGCAAACACAATCAACTATGCTAATTCAAACCAAATCATTCAAAAATCGATGTTGAAATACATACCTTGGCTATAGGGATATGATTCAGTCAGGATAACTTTGAGTTAACAAAGGCAGTAGCTGCCTCAACATTTTTGAACACGATGGAACCCGTGGTCTTTTGCCTCTTATCGTTGGCTTGCAGTCTATCATTTTCCTTAGACAACACCGTCACCCAGTCCTCCAAGGACTTAATTTTGGATTACAATAGAGGGACATCTGTGTATTATCGTTCCAGCCAAGAGTTGCATTGAGTGCATTGTTGTTGATCGGACCGAGTCACTACAAGTGAAGCATATTTTAAATTATCAGGGGTTCCACTGTCAAACTTGATCCCAGAGAAATTAGGGTCATCCTTAAGGCATGGTGGGAGGTTGGATACGTAGTCATAGGGTTCAATAGAACAAAGGCCATGTGAGTATGGGTACTCCTCAGTCAAAAATCGCTCAATCTCAGAGTCTGAATCTTCACACAAAACAATAGGCTTCTGGTCTGTGTTTTGTTTGGGCTTGTTCCGAGCACACCTAGATACCCATCGTGTAGGTTTCTTTCCCTTACTGTTGACATCTATATTACCCTTCCCCTTTTTTCTTGCAGACCTCTTAACATTGTTAGCATTGTCTTTCGAACATGAATTAGGCTTGGTGTCGGGTAGGTCAGCGTTGTGTTAGGTGAGGGTTTGACAGTGGGTAGGAGGGTAGGAGGTGGCACGGCAGGCCCAACAAGGGTTTCAGTGACCACGGTCTTGTCCACTTGAACACATTCAGGAGTGGCAAAGCCATTCCTTGATAGGAAATATTGCCAACAGTCACCACTCAGCCTCAAATGATGAACAATAACGATTTTGATCAAACAGTGATGGAAGAGGCTGGAATCAGCCTTCTCCCTCTTAAATTGTTTAGTCATTTTATACAGACTGCGTAGGAGTAGTGAGGCATATTCAAAGGGAAATGTATAAAATTCATAAGTAGTTGGAGATGGTAAAGAAACACTAAACCATGTCTACCTTCACAAGTCACGAATTGCTTAATAATGGCCAATAAATCATGCCACCTAGACTTAAGGGCCATGACTGGCATACCTTTATCACAGCTAATAATTTTCCTCGAGGTAAATAGGAGCGGCCATGGCACTTCATCCACCTTCAAATTCTTAAACCAGCTCTGCCCTTTAGCTGGCAAACCCATGGCTGACCTGAGGAATTCTTCGTTCAATTCAAGCTGGATGTCTCCAACTTTGGCCCTACATCCATCGAATGTGAGGGAAAACTGTTGAGCGACCGCGAGGCTAAAACCCTCGAATTTTTAAGTTAACATTAACCAGCCATTACTCTCCAAGTCCTCACGAGCATTGTCAAATAAAAGCAACGTTTGGATGCCATTAGGTTCTATGCACATTACGAGGGCCATAGGAGAGAGCACACAGTCAGGGTAAACGGTGAGGGGGCTGGACAAGGTAGACACAGGACCAAATGTTCACAGGTTTCCCCAAAACGAATAGAGGTAGCCCGAGATACAAGGCAGACATTAATGCCTATATGTGCACGGGTGGTGGAATGAAATGAAACCATGCAAAACACTCATATTGATATGTACAATCGATGGCACCTTGGTAATTCAAATCATTTTTGGTGTGTGTCAAAAACAATGTAAACGACATGCCAAACAAACAACCATTGAAAACCATGACAAGTCAATCCGAATGTTTGAAAAAATAATAGCATTTGTATGATTTAAAAAAAACAACATTTCGAATATAGAACCAAATATTTGATCATAAAATTTATGTGTTCTATGAAACCATTGTCCCAAGGATTTAATCAAAGACACCAAAAATCATTGCATCATGAATTTATAAATTGAAACCATGTCAACAAAAATACAATGTGAATAAAGGTTTGGTGTTTTGACACATGTATGACCATTAGAGGTGAAATGACCACATGAACAAGAGTATTCATAACAATCGAAGGATGATTTTAATTCCATCGACATGACTTCCAATTCAAGGTTTTCACGCTTGCAGTCGTGAAAATGAAAACGAAAGGCAGGTGTGTGAATGGGCAAGATAATAGTGTCGTTTTGTTTTAAAGATTTGCAATGAGTATTGAGGGTTCAAAACCCTTGTGTAGGCAGCTTATAAGGAAAAGATAAAAATGCAAAATGGTTGCCAAAAATGACGACACACTAGTAGAAGCAGTTATCTTTGCCAAAAGAACAAATCCAGATTATGATAATGAGAATAATTCTAACTCAAAAACAACCAGAAATTGTTTAAACAACATCATTAATCAAATATTCCAGCTGCTCTTAAAAGATGAAAACTGATAACAGTCTTAAGACAAGCGAGTCATGATATTAAAGATAAATCTCCAATATTGTTGACAAAGCCACTGCTGCCACCAGGTGTCCATAGCCTTGACAAGGTTGTCATTTAACCCACTCTGACATCCGTATCCTGCCAAGAAGTTCCAGATCAGAATAAAGGACATTTTAAGGTCAAGAGATTCCATATTTGCGAATTTTCATATACCCTACATTGCTTCGCTACCATGGGGCCTGTTCAGTACCCCAACAAAGTTGTCTTGGTGTCATGCATGCATTTACCCACTGCCAGCAGACCTGTTTAGCATCCCGACGGGTTTACAAGCACTTCCCACAACTCTTTTTTTATTTGTTTAGTTTTTAAAGATATATAATTGAGAGGGGTGACGCTGAAAATTATGATATTTTAGACATATTTTTACAGACCTTGAAAGAATTTTTAAAATTGTCCTTCATTAAGATTCAGAGATGGTTTATTTACAAAAACGATCTTCGAAAGCAGGGAGACATCTTCTGAGTTATTCCCTTAAGGAACAGGGACAACGTAATAAGATAATGGATGATCGTGACAGGCTTCACTTACAGATTGAAATCAATAAACTTCTTTCAAACAACAATCTTTTCTCAACATAGCTGTAAATTTCAGAAGTATATTATAATTGATGTTTAGACAAATTTTCAGCAGTCATTTTAGAGAAAGAATTTTATGTTTTCTTTGTCTGAACAGTTCAAAATGCAGGTATGTGTATTTCCAAAAAGCAAAAACTGATAAGCGTAAGGGAAAAAATCAAAACCAAAACAACAAAAGAAAAGAAAACAGACAAAAAATATTTACACAGTATACACAGGGTTGTCATCAAGTGAAATATCTTTTCAGAGCTTGGTTTTCTAAGGGTCCCCAATGATATTGCGTGTCTTTCTTAATTAAATTCTGTAAAGGTCTCACCATTTCGGAGAAACTGGGGACGAATCTCCTGACAAAGTTTATCTAGCATAGACTTTTTGGACGAGGGAGGGGGAAGTTTCGAGATGACTTGGGTCCTTTCAAGGTCGATAATCATCCCTTTTCTTGACACAACAAATCCTAAGATTTTACCTTGTTCTACTGCGAAGATAGATTTTTTAGGATTCAAGGAAATGTCGTATTTACGACATCGTTGTAGAACGACTCTTAAATGAGCTAGATGATCAATTTTTTTTTTGGAAAATACAGTAACATCATCTAGGTAAACCATGACATATTGATTTATTAAGCCTCGGAAAGCGATGTCCATCACTCTCTGGAAAGTGGCACCGGTATTAATGAGTCCAAAGGGAATTTTCCTATAAGCATAGGTGCCCCATGGAGTGTGGAAGGTAGTTTTAAGTTGGTCTGGAGGAGACATCAGGACTTGGTTGTACCCTGAAAAACCATCCAATAAAGATAGTCTTTCAGAACCAGATACCTGTTGAAGGATCTGTTCCATGGGTGTGACAGGGTAGTTGTCTTTATCAGACGCTCAATTAAGGTTTTGAAAATCGACGCATAGTCGGATTTCCCCACTTTTCTTTCGGACGGGGACAAGGTTAGAAACCCATTGTGTGTGCCTAATTGGGAAAATTATCTTATCATTCAGGAGTTTATTTAATTCTTTTTTGACGGTCGGTTCGAGCTTAGGGTGCATTTTTCTTAACTTTTGTTGAAACGACAAGGTTTGGGGTTTCATAGGAATGACGTGTTGTATGATGTTAGGGTCAAAAGTTTTAAGGTCATCATACATCCATGAAAAAACATCTTTGAATTCTTTAAACAATTTAATAAAGGCGGCTTTCTCTTGTTCAGAACACCCCACTCCTAAATTAATGCATTGTGGATTGTCATTAGTTCCCAAGTTTACTTTTTCATATGATAACAAGGAACTATTGGTTTTACAGTTGACCGATTTTTTGAATTTTTCTTGAAGATCGTAAAATTTTTCTAATCTAACTACAGATTTAGGGATAGAATTTACCATGTCCAATGAAGATTCAGGAGATCTCGGATCTAGTATTACCGTGAAATCGCGCAGATTGTCGTCATGAGTGCATTCGTCGATCACCACGCCTTGGAACGTTTCTTCCATATGCAGGAAACTAATAATTTGTTGATCTTCGTCGAAGACTCTCCAATTCGTAATGTTGTCGGGAATGGATGGCCTGAACAACAATTCGATGGAGAATGCATTCGGGGACAAGCCTTCTGCAGGAAAGAGTTTGGAAGCTACGTTAGCTAATAAATCGGCTTCAGAATTATTCGATCTAGGAACAAAATTTATATTGAAAGCAGAAAATTTATTCATTAAATTCCATACCTCAGATTGGTAGCTTTTAAGGTGCGGGGACAGACAGTGGATAGAATCTCTTACCTGTCTAACCACGATTTCCAAATCGCCAAAGACAGTCAAATTTTGAATGTTCATATCTAATGCTTTTCTGAGACCCTGTAATAAAGCCTCATATTATGTTGTGTTATTAGTACATTCAAATTCTAACCTACATGCAATCAGGATTTTGTTACCTGCGGGATCAATAATAACACAGCCTGCACCAGCTCCTTCTTTGTACTTTGACCCGTCAAAGTAAAGAGACCATACTTGATTTTTATCAGGTGCATGAGACCATTGTGTAGAAACTACTGGCTGCATATATGCCACAATCTCGGATTGTTGTTCCGGGTTGGTGATAGCTGAAGTCTCGGCCATGAAATTTCCAAAAAAGGTATCCATCCCTTGTATTTCAGGTGAATCGGTAGAAGGTGTAAATGGTTCATTGGGATCATTTAAATCTGTGACTGTGAGATTTAGGTAGCGTTCACGATTTACCTTGATCTTGTTGGGCTTTCCATTCTCAGGCAGCCATAAGTGAGACCAATCTGTCGCGAAATAACCATGTAGTTGCTTTGAACAGTCCCTAATTAAAAACAGACCATACACTTCTGGAATATCCACAACAATAATATCAATCACTTGATGAACTTTGGGGTTAGATGATAATCTTATAAGCACATTCCTTAATTCTCCTATAACTTTAACGCTAGTTCGATCAAGTTGGATGAATTTTAAGGTAGATGGTTCAACTTCAGCATTAATCTTCTGACATACAGACCATGGCATCACATTGGATGACACTCCTAAATCTACCATACAATTGTGCACGTTTCTATTAAATATTTCGAAAGTTAACAAAAATGGAGGTACATTTTTGCGAGTACTAATGGTGAAAGTTTGTGGCTTTTTACTCACAACCTCTAAAGATAATTTATCTACATTTGTTACATTATTTACAGGAAGGCTTCCTTTATCGTGAGGATCAGATTTTTTCTTAGCAGAAGCCTTCTGAGGAACTTTTGTGTTGTTCTGAACAACTTTGTTAATGCTTGGGTTACCGTTTTTGCTATTCTCTGCGATATTCTGTAACATTTTTTGTAGCAGAAACGGAAATTTTAATAATTCATAAACAGAAATGTTAGCCCTTAAATTTTTTAGATCTTCAACTAAATCATAATCTAAGTTGGGGTTTACATGACTCTATTTAGCCTCAGCTGGTTTAGGCTGTTTTGGTGGCAAAGTCATAGTGTTTTCAGAAGAAGGTTTGTTTGTTGTCTTACTCCTAGTATTGTAGGGATGTACTGTCTCAAAATTAGCTTGAAAAATGCTATCCGAGAAGTGTCCAAAAATGTTCGGAGAAGGTTCTTCTTCTTCAACTGTCTCTTGTTCAACTACCTCCTCAGGAATCTCAGGAGGCATCAAGTTATCCTGGGCTTCTAGAATTGTTTGAATGGCGAATTGCAGGCTCTCTAGATTTAGGCCCTCGGTATTTGGATTAGGTCGGTTGGTGGGAAAAGGCTTCCTAAACGGGGGTTTGTAAGGCCCTTTGCTTGAAGAAGCTTCTTCGGCCGTCCTTTTCAAATCTGTAACTTGATTTGACATTTTTTTAACGACTTTAGTTAAGTTTTCTAAATCTGAGCTTTCAGGTTGTGTTTTATTTTGAGCGGGTCTAGGGAGGATTTCGATTTTCTTTTTGGAAGATGAACTAGTCTCTGTCTCGTTGCTAGTAGTGTATTTTAAACTAAGGATGTCTTTTTCAATCTGACTGGCCTCTTCAAAGGCCTCTAACAACGTGGCTTTCTTAGATCGCTTTACCCAAATGGATATACTTTGATGCAAGGATTTAGTATAGTATGCTATGATAAGATTCTCAGCAGGCATCGAATCTGTAGGGATTCGGTTTTTTAGCGTTATGAATCTTTGGTTAAAGTCTTTGATTTTCTCTTTGGGGTTCATTCTTAAACTAGAAATCTCCATGACTAGAACTTCTGGGGACTTGTCGTCTCCGAACTTCTCCAGAAAGCAGGATTCAAACTTGTCCCACGACACAATGGTATGGGGTTGCTGGGAAAAGTAACAAGTAGAGGCATTTCCCTCTAAAGTATAGGGGAACAAACTACAGACTACGTCTTCATGCTTGACATTACGGAGTCTAATGGCT
The DNA here is from genome assembly GCA_000966675.3 of Picea glauca. Taxonomy (NCBI): domain Eukaryota; kingdom Viridiplantae; phylum Streptophyta; class Pinopsida; order Pinales; family Pinaceae; genus Picea; species Picea glauca. The sequence goes on along the minus strand of JZKD02S1479373.1, from coordinate 659,620 downwards.
AACATAAAAATTTTAATGTGATCTTCAACGATCTGTTTAGAGTTAGGGTCAAACTTGGGAAGCCACTTCTCTAGATGTTTGGGTAAGGGATGTTGAGGCCCGGGTACGGCTACTGCATATTGGTCGAGTCAGGGTTTGGAAGGATTGTTCTAGTTGGCCATTGGTGTAGGCAGTGTGGAAGGCTGAGAAGAGGATCTGCCTTCATCAGAAGAGTCTTCTCCAGAAGAATAAGGGGATGATGGAGGTGGTGAGGGTGGTATTCCAGCTCCTCCTGCAGCAGGAGTGAGGATTGAATCTGTAGGGTTTTAAGTGAGGTTAGTGCCTCCAAGTTGTTCTTTGATATCAAAGAAATCTAATGGTTGGTCCAAAGGTCAATTTGGTTGCCTTAAATGGGCGAAGGCACTATGTGTTCTTATGAGAGATTGTCGGACAATCTCTTGTACATCACCACCTGTAGGATTTGGGGTTACTGGTTCAACTGTGATCCGTAGATCGTCATTTGATGTGGTTTTTGTTTGAGGGACGATGTTGTCATTTGAATGACTTCTTGTCACTATAGGTGAGCGGTTGGGTGGTGGAGGAGTCTTACGACCGCCTCGTGCCATTAATAATTTTCAAGCCCTCCTTCTAGCGCCATTTGTTGACGGGCGAAATTGACCTCTCGTCAACTGGAGGGGTGTATCCGGTCCGGGGTTGTCTAAATAACCCAAGCCATTTGGAATGATCCACTCCGATGGGTTTAGCAGCTCTGTTGGCTGATCTAATTCCTAGGGAAGTGAAAGAAAAAACTAAACTAATTAAACTAATCTAAGTGAGAAACAACTACTGCAAACTATATACAAATCGGAACCATATATACAGCTTACTTACTAATATTACACAACAATAATTCTATGAAATTAAATGTTCATCTATCAACAGAATTAAATCTCAATTATATATGTACAGTATTTACAGAATACAAATTTTGATCGAAATTTGCAAAATCATTTGTAAAATGTCTTATGATAGCAAAGCTATTATTTTTTATTTTTTTATAATTTTTATGAGAAAGGAACAAGATGAAATCTATATAAGCTAAGCAATTAAAATAACAATCCTAACTGTGAATCTGAACTATAGAGATGGACAATGAAACATGTTCAGATTGCAAGAAATTTATATACTAAATAACACTAACAAACTGACCTGTAGAAGTGCTTCCTATTTGTCCTGTTCACAACACTCGATTTATTTGTTTGATGGGAGAAACCCGCACCAGATTTTCCACAAGCTTCTCTTAAATAGGAAGCAACAATTCTCTTTGAATGCGAATGACAGAACAAACAAGACATAAAACAACAACAATTTTATAGTTTATAGATCATCACATTTAGATAAATCCCAGTGCGAAGATTTGTATATAATCGTTCATTTAACAAAGAATATAAACCTTCTATTATTTAAATTCAAACAGAGTAATTGATGTGAGTAAAATGAGATACATCAAATATCGACATAATTTAAATCATAACGCATTAACCTGTAACAAATCTTGATATCTAAAGTAGTCAATAATTTGATTACAAATTGTTATGCACAAAACTTGAACAAAAGTAAGATAAATTGAAGCTAAATCCGTACAACAAATCCACTTCTATTCGAGTCTGTATAATCATAAGTCCATAGTCTCTATTCTCCCAAAAGTAATGGGTTGTTTACAAAAAATAATAAGTATATAAAGGCCACAGGGTGAAACATTCCCTGTGGAAATCATCAAAACTGTTTGCAAAAGATATGGGAACAATCTCCCAAATCTCTATTTCTAACTAAGAATAACAATCCTAAACCAAAACTATGTAACAAAAAGCATGTTCTAAACTGCCACAGCAGATCCAATTCCCATTGAAATTCGTGTGTAGCTATAGATGGACAAGAATAAACAATTTTAGATAGTTTTTAGTTGTAAAATCAACAAAAGGAATCCAAATTTTATGACTAGCTACAGAATCTCAAATTCTGTAGTTGGTCATATTTACAAACAAATCATTTTAGATCAATCCAAATGGTAACAAAAATGTATGCAGTGAATCAAACAACTCTTTTATTACTAGTTCAAAAAAATACAATCGTTTATGCTAATTCAAGAACAACAAAATCATATTAAATTGATTCAATCAAAACAGAACCATATTCGATTTAGCAGACAAATCTTTTGTACTAATTCAACGCAAACACAATCGTTTTATGCTAAAACAAACCAAATCTTTTATGCCAATTCAAAACTAACAGAATCGTTTTTGAATCAATTCAAACAAAATAGAACTAATTCAGAGCAAACACAATCGTCTATGCTAATTCAAACCAAATCATTCAAAAATCGATGTTGAAATAACATACCTTGGTTGTAGGGATACGATTCGGTCAGGATAACTTTGAGTTAACAAAGGCAGTAGTTGCCTCAACATTTTTGAACATGATGGAACCCGTGGTATTTTGCCTCTTATCGGTGGCTTGCAGTCTATCATTTTCCTTAGACAACACCGTCACACGGTCTTCCAAGGACTTAATTTTGGATTGCAACAGAGGGACATCTATGTAGTATCATTCCAGCCAAGAGTTGCATTGAGTGCACTGTTGTTGATCGGGCCAAGTCACTACAGGTGAAGCATCTTTTAAATTACTAGGGGTTCCACTGTCAAACTTGATCCCATAGAAATTAGGTTCATCCTTAAGGAACGGTGGGAGGTTGGATACGTAGTCATAGGGTTCAACAGAACAGAGGTCGTGTGTGTATGGGTACTCCTCGGTCAAAAATCGCTCAATCTCAGAGTCTGAATCTTCACTCAAAACAATAGGCTTCTGGTCTGTGTTTTGTTTGGGCTTGTTCCGAGCACACCTAGATACCCAGCGTGCAGCTTTCTTTCCCTTGCTGTTGACATATATATTACCCTTCCCCTTTTTTCTTGCAGCCCTCTTGACAGTCTTAGCATTGTCTTTCAAACATGAATTAGGCATGGTGTCGGGTAGCTCAGCATTGTGGTAGGTCGAGGGTTTGACAATGGGTAGGAGGGTAGGAGGTGGCATGGCAGGCCCAACAAGGGTTTCAGTGACCATGGTCTTGTCCACTTGAACACATTCAGGAGTGGCAAAGCCATTCCTTGATAGGAAATCTTTCCAACAGTCACCACTCAGCCTCAAATGATGAACAATAACGATTTTGATCAAACAGTGATGGAAGAGGCTGGAATCAGCCTTCTCCCTCTTAAATCGCTTAGCCATTTTATACAGATTGCATAGGAGGTAGTGAGGCATATTCAAAGGGAAATATATAAAATTCATAAGCAGTCGGAGATGGTAAAGAAACACTAAACCATATCTACCTTTGCAAGTCATGAATTGCTTAATAATGGCCAATAAATCATGCCACCTAGACTTAAGGGCCATGGCTGGCATACCTTTATCACAGCTAATAATTTTCCTCAAGGTAAACAGGAGTGGCCATGGCACTTCATCCACCTTCAAATTCTTAAACCAGCTCTACCCTTTAGCTGGAAAACCTATGGCTGAGCTGAGGAATTCTTCGTTCAATTCGAGATGGATGTCTCCAACTTTGGCCCTACATCCATCAAATTTTTGGATGAACATTAACGAGCCATTACTCTCCAAGTCCTCACGAGCATTGTCAAATAAAAGCATCATTTGGACGCCATTAGGTTCTATGCGCATTACAAGGGCCATAGGAGAGAGCACACAGTCAGGGTAAACGGTGAGGGGGCTGGACAAGGTAGACACGGGACCAAATGCTCACAGGTTTCCCCAAAATGAACAGAGGTAGCCCGAGATACAAGGCAGACATTAATTCCTATATGTGCGTGGGTGGTGGAATGAAATGAAACCATGAAAAACACCCATATTGATATGTACAATCGACGACGCCTTGGTAATTCAAATCATTTTTGGTGTGTGTCAAAAACAATGTAAATGACATGCCAAAAAAACAACCATTGAAAACCATGACAAGTAGATCTGAATGTTTGAACAAATAATAGCATTTGTATGATTTAAAAAAAAAAAACATTTAGAATATAGCACCAAATATTTGATCATAAAATGTATGCGTTCTATGAAACCATTGTCCCAAGGATTTACTCAAAGACACCAAAAATCATTGCATCATGAATTTATAAATTGAAACCATGTCAACAAAAATACAATGTGAATAAAGGTTTGGTGTTTTGACACATGTATGACCATTAGAGGTGAAATGACCACATGAACAAGAGTATTCATAACAATCGAAAGATGATTTTAATGCCATCGACATGACTTCCAATTCAAGGTTTTCACGCTTGCAGTCATGAAAATGAAAACAAAAGGCAGGTGTGTGAATGCGCAAGATAATAGTGTCGTTTTGTTTTAAAGATTTGCAAAGAGTATTGAGGGTTCAAAACCCTTGTGTAGGCAGCTTATAAGGAAAAGATAAAAATGCAAAATGGCTGCCAACAGTGGGAAAGGAGGATGAAGTGAGACTGTATGAAAGTATCAAGAGCTCAGAAAGGATTTCTAAGTTGAACTAAAAGAAAGAAAATATTGCAGTATGTGCAGAGTGAGAACAATAGTATGCACAATGTGAGATAAAAATTAGAGATGAGTAACAGATGAGGTATAGATAGAAGCGAGATGCAGTTTTCTTTTTGAGGCTTGAGCAAGCGAAGCAGAGCAAAAGTGGAGTGGCAGTGAATAACCCGATGAGCAGAACTATGGCACAGTGAAGAGCATGCAAAGGCACTGTGTATGGAGGATGAAGAAGGTGCACAGATAGTATAAATACGCAGAACAGAGAAGAAATAGCATGTGGTGGACAGGAACTGAAATACACAGAAGAGTCATAATTCATAGAATCAAAATAAGACACAGAGCATAAAGCACAGCAGAAGCAAAGAACAAGAGATGCATAGCTAAGACAGTAAAACAAGCCTGAGGTGCACTTCTAGATAAAATCAGAAGATCAGAAAGCACAAGAAGATGCAGGCAGAGAGACACTAATACAAGAGAGCAGAGAAGCATAGCAGAACAGCGATAAGCTTGGTAATCCAATGACAACTATTGAATCATTGTAATAAGTTTCAGTAGAAAATATTTATAATCAGGGTGGTAGGGAGGTGCTAGGCAGGAATGGTGTCCTCAAAGGTTCAAGTGGGTGCTTGAACATAGGGAGTTGTAGCTTCCATCTGGTTGCACCCAAAAAAGCCAGGGTGGAAGGGTGGTGCAAGGGAGAACTGTTGTTCTTTCTTATACAAGTTGGTTCTTGTGTAACTAGAAGTTGGTGCTTCCATCTAGTTGGTGTTGGAACACTTAGGGAGTTGGTGATTCCTTCTAGTGGGTGCTAGAGAAACCAGGGAGTTGGTGCTTCCTTCTAGTGGGTGCTAGAGAAACCAGGGAGTTGGTGCTTCCCTCTAGTGGGTGCTAGAAAAACTAGTGAGTTGGTGCTTCCCTCTAGTCGGTGCTAGAGAAAACAGAGAGTTGGTGCTCTCAGCAAGTTGCAGCTTTCAAAACAGAGGTTGTAGCCTCACAGTGAGTTGGAGCACATATGTATGATAATGTATAGAATGTAAAGATTACTTATCATACCAAGAAGAAGAGGTTTTTACCCTTTATGGGTTTCCTCGGGAAACATCTGTCTCTATATATTTCATATTTGTGACTGATGTTGAATGTTCTATTGCTTACCTCTCTACATTATTATGATTGTCATTGAGTTCTCTATAAAGAGTTTAAAATAAGCATAATTGTTTAAGCTCGGTAACAACTGATTCACACCCCCCTCTCAGTTGTCCAACATTTGGTATCAGAGTTGGTTCCTTTTATCTAAAGGTAGATATGTAAGCTTAAACATGACAAGTCATGAAGGGACTTCAGCCACTAAGCCTCCTCTGTTTGATGGAACAAATTTTTCCTTCTGGAAGGTTAGAATGAGAACATATCTAATGGCCTATGTGTTGATGTTTGGGATGTAGTAGAGACTGGATACATAAAGCCTGTTTTGCTAGCTTCCAAAGATGATAAGTTAGAATTTAGCGTTAATGCTAAGGGAATGAATGCTATCTTGAATGGACTTGCAGAAACCGAGTTTGTAAAGGTGAAGCATCTTCAAACTGCCAAAGAAATGTGGGATAAACTTATTAGTAGCTATGAAGGAAATGAGAAAGTAAAAGATGCCAAACTTTAAACATTTAGGTTGAAGTTTGAACAACTAAAGATGCATGAAGATGAAACAGTTAGTAAGTATTTTTTAAGAGTTGAAGAACTTGTGAATTTCATGAAGGGTCTTGGTGAGAAGATTGAAGAATCACTTTTAGTTCAGAAGATTTTAAGATCTTTGCTTGATAAATTTAATCCAAAAGTCTCTGCAATAGAAGAACTAAATGATCTTAAAACTTTTTCCATTGATAAACTCCTAGGAACTTTGAATGCATATGAAATGAGAATCAACAAAGATAAATCCATTACTAGAGAAGCATCTTTTAAAGCAGACAAGAATATCGATTCAGATTTAGATGATATTGAGGAAAAACTTGTGAGAAGGTTAAAGAAAGGATCAGGAAAATATCAAGGCAAGCTTCCCTTCAAATGTTTTAACTATGGTAAGATAGGTCACTTTGCAAATAAGTGTCCACACAAGAAGAAGGACTAGAACTCTGAAGGTGAAGAGAAGTACAAATCAAAAAGATTTGATAGAAAGAAAAGTTTATGTGTAGACAATGATGATGATCCTTTAGATGATAAAGACAATGACTCTTCTATTGGAAATAAACTAAATGACTTCATGCTTATGGAAAAAGAGGATTATGATAATAAAATCACAGGAAGTGAGGCTAATGAAGAAGAAGTTGTGGTTGATATGGAAGGAGAACTGATCAGTGCACTCAAAGAGATTGACAGACTCAGAATTAAGAACAGAAAGAAAAAATAATTGTTGATATTTGTTGAGGCAAAGAAAATCGAGGACATTCTGAAACAACAGTTATCAGAAAAAAAGGCAAGATGTAAATCTTTGGAAGAAGAAGTAGTGAAAACTAGGAAAGAGTTGGAGAAGTTTCAAGCCTTGTATCATCAAAATCTGTCAAGTATCAAAGCCTCAAAAGGATTAGCCACCATTCGGAATCAGCAAAGGAATCCAAAGTTGAAAACAAGTATGGGTTATGAAGAGGGATCAATTAGTGGTCATCCAAGCAACAAAGACTTCATCAAGTTTGTCAAATCTACAACCAATGACGACAACAAACCTGCAAAACAAAGGAAGATAATCAACCGCCCAGGAGGAGTAAAGAAAAAGGTGCCAAAACCGAATATGTAGAACAAGGAAATAATACACTCCCTTCTCAAGGAAATCATCAACATGGAAGAAATCGTTTTTCTCAAAGAAGACAACCATTTTCTAGGTACAGAGAATTTTTTTATGGATATTGTTTTTACTGTTCTAACTTTGGTCATAAAGCTGTAAATTGTTCCTTAAGACTTAGACATGAGCAATAAAGATTTCCAAGGAATAGACAACAAGGAATGATACAGCCAAGTAAAAAACCATCACAGATTACAAATTGCCAAATTAAGTCTAGAGACATGCAACTGAGGAGGTCAAGAAATAATAAATAGTCAATGAGTAGACAACGCTGCAATAATAACTTTGACCTATTGAACAATGAGATTGAATGCTATAACTGTCACAACTTTGGACACAAAGATGCAAACTACCATCTGAATAATTACAAAGAAGATCCAAGGATAAAGTTCTTAGATATAAAGGCCAACACATGGAAAAGGAAAGATAGTGAAAATTGTGGTCTAGCACTTTCAACTCAAAAACAAAAGGCCTCTGAGAATATAGACAGTGGATTTTCCAAGCACATGACTGGAGACAAGGATAATCTTTTTTCCATAAGTAAAATAAAAAAAAGAAATATGATCCTTGAAAATGATGAACCAGGTAAAATCAAGGATAGAGGGATGGTGAGTTTGAGTAATGACAAAGGAGATGCCCAAGACGTTCTGGTTATGGATGGTCTGAAACATAATTTGCTTAGTACAAGTCAAAAGTGTGACAGAGGCAGTGAAGAGGTGTTCACATCCAAAGAGTGTAAGGTAAATGTAAACTCAGGATAAGTGGTGCATAAAGGCATAAGGACAATTAATGATGTCGATATTGAATCCTCCCCTACAAGTAAAGAAGAAGACACAGATACAATAAAAGAATGTTCAGTTAGCATCTATCCCATGGAAGAAGTAGAAGAAGAAATATGTCATAAGATGGAAGCTAAAGTTTTGAAGGTTGAGAAGTCAAACACCCAAAGCAAATTCTTAAATAGCTCCATGCCCCTATATAAGCTCTTGGATAGTCAGAGATCACCAGATGACAAATCTGGTATTGGATACAACAAGGAAGAAATCAATACTCCTAAGAAACCTGATACAGGTCTTTCGTCTATGAAAAAGAAAAGCAGGTATGAGAGTGGTTTTAGCGGTTTTTTTTTGTGATTGAATATGGTCATAAAAGCCTTGGATTGTATGCATCATGGAAGAAAAATGAAATTGCAGTAATAGAGATTGATGAGAATCAATGGGGAGATCCAAGGGTTATTTAAAAAATACAAGCTACAATTGCACAGTGTTCAACTAGGACAAGGACATTCACAGCAGCAACATTCTGATGTACAAAATTATATACATGACATTATGTAGAGATAACAAGAGGAAATACCTTGTCAGGGAAATCTAACCTTTTTAGAAACAAAGGATGAGAACCATTAGAAGCAGAGAGAGAACAGTGACAGGGGGATTCATCCAGTTATGACAAGAAATGATTGATGAAGGAGTCCCGGTAAGAGAGGTGAGAAATATTGAGTATTCTACAGTGGATACAGTGGAAGATGAAGATGAACAGGTCCAAGAATCAAAAGGAGAAGACTATAGTTTAGATACAAATATTCTGCAGGCCTCAAATAAGAGAGTCCATCCTATCAGGGGGAGTTTTTGTTGGTTTAATATTTGATACCTCCTAAAAATACAGCAACAATTCAGGGGTGGTATGTTTTCTTTGACATTGATGTCAAAGGGGGAGAAAAGGAGTGGTCCAGACTGGATGCTACAATTGGAGGTCCAAACAGATTAGTGCAGTAATTCAGGGTTTCCATCAATGCAAAAGGGGGAGATTGTTGGCATGTTTATAGGCAGAGTGTGTTTGTCATTGATGGAAATATCAGAGTGTGCAGCGATGGAAAAACAGGAACAATGTAAGCTCAGGAGGATTAGCGTAGAGTATCACGCAGTGCGTAGGTGTGCACCATGGATGAGGTTAACTCATTGCCAAAGATCAAGAGAGATAGCGTACTCAGGATCTTAGACGGATCAAAGGTCAAGGCCTTTGACACTTAGAAATTATTCCAAGTCAGGAGGATGTGTAAGCTTGGGAGGAGAAGCGATAGTGATCATTGGATCCCATTGAGAATTCTCGATGATCGTCAGATCTAAATTCAGATAGGTTGAGCACTCAGATGGAGCACAGATCTCGGGCGTTAGATCCAAGCACAGGGTCCGACCATCGTTGGATCTAGGAGAACCTGCACGTTCTTTAAACTGGAAGGTGAAGCGGGCTTACAAAATCTTGAAATATGGAGGACCGTCCATCTTTGGGCAGGACACGTGGTCATAGATCATCATATCGCTAACTGAAAGGTCAAAGGAAGGAATTTCTCTAACCTTCCAACTCGTGATATGTGAAATCACGATAAGATATGGGTCGTCAGATCTAGAGTAATTACGAAGGACCAAAAGTCGTTAGATATGGTGAAGTTGCAAGGCGGATAAGACCAAGAGTCATCCAAATCTCCAAAATTCTAAAGGAATCCTAGCCGTCCATCGAGGATAGTCGTGGATTGTTGGTTCCATATGACACATGGCGAAAGATCATCATTTCACTGACTAGAAAGTCAAAGGAGCAAAGTGCTTGTTTGATTGGCGAGTGGTCATATCTCAAGGTCACATCGTTGAAGGCTTAACGGAAGGAGCTAATTTCTAAGCTCCATCTCGGCGTTCACAACTTGGAGTATCGAGACCCTTCATCACAAGAATCGCGATATGAAAGATCACGAAAAGATCTGGACCGTCAGATCACCAAGGATTGTGGACCGTTGATCAGGCATGAAGAAGGCTTGTGAAGTGGCAAGATCGCAATAAGATCTGGATCATTGATCTAAGAGGGGCATGTGGCGATAGATAAGAGCACGACAGAAACATCGATATGCAAAATTACGAAGTACCTTTTGGCACAGCTTGTGGTCACGTGAGGGGAAGAAGCTAGTGGTGCTAAGTTCCATCTCGGAGTCTTGGGGATCGCGACTTGGAGTATTGAGACCCTTCATCACAGGAATCGTGATATGCGAGATCGCAATGAGATCTGGACCGTCGGATCATTAGAGATCTCAATCGTTGATCAGGCTCGATGAAGTTCATAAGTTCACAAAATACAAAGCGCCTTTTGGCGTAGTCTGTGGTCACCGTCGGTGGTCACTTGAGGGGAAGAAGCTAGCGGTGCTAAGATCCTTCTCGGAGTCTTGGCAATCACGACTTGGAGTGTCAAGACCCTTCATCACAAGAATTCTGAGATGGTAGATCACAAAATTCAAATTTTGTTTAGTGCTCGGTCACAGCTAGTGGGCATATGAGATAAATGTGAAATCCTGCATATTTAATCCAATGGTGTTGGTTAATTGGAAACTTGATCGAAGGGTTAATGTTTCACCTCACAGGTAATCGATCAGTTACGATTCAGCTAGCAGAACTGAATCATGATTCTTGGACATTTGGCGATTCAGTTGCTGATGTGTTTTCTTGGAGATTCAAGGTGTAACTGAATAGGTTGTATAGGATAAAATGGAGACGCAATGACGGTGCAAGGTTGGTTGTTCTGAATGAAAAATGAGTTGAACTGAAAGAAAGAAAATATTGTAGTATTCGTATAGTGAGACCAACAGTATGCGCAATGTGAGATAAAACTCATAGATGAGTAACAGATGAGGTATAGACAGAAGCGAGATGCAGATTTCTTTTTGAGGCTTGAGCAAGTGAAGCAAATCAAAAGTGGAGTGGAAATGAACAACTCGATGAGAAGAACCATGGAACGGTGAAGAGCATGCAGAGGCACTCTACATGGAGGATGAAGAAGGTGCATAGATGGTATAAATATGCAGAACAGAGAAGAAATAACATGTTGTGGATAGGAGCTGAAATACACAGAAGAGGCATAATTCATAGAATCAAAATAAGATGCAGAGCATAAAGAATAGAAGAAGCAAAGAACAATATATGCATAGCTGAGACAGTAAAAGAAGCCTGCGGTGCGCTTGTAGAGAAAATCAGAAGATCAGAAATTGCAAGAAGATGCAGGCAGAGAGACACTGATACAGGAGAGCAGAGCAGCATACCAGAATAGTGATAAGCCTGGTAAGCCAATGACAACTATTGAATCACTGTAATAAGTTTCAGTATAAAATATTTATAATCAGGGTGGTAGGGAGGTGCTAGGAAGGACTGGTGTCCTCAGAGGTTCAAGTGGGTGCTTGAACATAGGGAGTTGTAGCTTCCATCTGGTTGCACCCAAAAAATCCAAGGTGGTAGGGTGGTGCAAGGGAGAACTTTTGTTCTCTATTATACAGGTTGGTGCCTATGTGACTAGAAGTTGGTGCTTCCATCCAGTTGGTGTTGGAACACTTAGGGAGTTGTTGCTTCCCTCTAGTGGGTGCTAGAGAAACAAGGGAGTTGGTGATTCCTTCTAGTGGGTGCTAGAGAAACCATGGAGTTGGTGCTTCCTTCTAGTGGGTGCTAGAGAACCAGGGAGTTGGTTCTTCCTTCTAGTGGGTGCTAGAAAAACCAGGGAGTTGGTGCTTCCCTCTAGTCGGTGCTAGAGAAAACAGATATTTGGTTCTCTCTGCAAGTTGCAGCTTGCAAAACAAAGGTTGTATCCTCACAATGAGTTGGAGCTCATATGTATGATAATGTACAGAATGTAAAGATTACTTATCATACCAAGAAGAAGAGGTTTTTACCCTTTATGGGTTTCCTCAGGAAATATATGTCTCTGTATATTTCATATGTGTGACTGATGTTGAATGTTCTATTGTTACCTCTCTCCATTATTGTGATTGTCATTGAGTGCTCTGTAAAGAGTTTAAAATAAGCATAATTTTTTAAGCTCGGTAACAACTGATTCACCCCCCCTCTTAGTTGTCCAACATTTGGTATCAGATCAGGTTCCTTTAATCTAAAGGTAGATCTGTAAGCTTAAACATGACAAGACATGAAGGGACTTCAGCCACTAAGCCTCCTCTGTTTGATGGAACAAATTTTGCCTTCATGAAGGTTAGAATGAGAACATATCTAATGGCCTTAGTTGTTGATGTTTGGGATGTAGTAGAGACTGGATACATAAAGCCTGTTTTGCTAGCTTCCAAGGATGATAAGTTAGAATTTAGATTTAATGCTAAGGGAATGAATGGTATCTTCAATGGACTTGCAGAAGTTGAGTTTGTAAAGTTCATGCATCTTCAAACTACCAAACAAATGTGTGATAAACTTATTAGAATCTATGAAGGAAATGAGAAAGTAAAAGATGCCAAACTTTAAACATTTAGGTTGAAGTTTGAACAACTAAAGATGAATGAAGATGAAACAGTTAGCAAGTATTTTTTAAGAGTTGAAGAACTTGTGAATGCCATGAAGGGTCTTGGTGAGAAGATTGAATAATTACTTTTAGTTCAGAAGATTTTAAGATCTTTGTTTGATAAATTTAATCCAAAAGTCTCTGAAATAGAAAAACTAAATGATCTTAAAACTCTGTCCATTGATCAACTCCTAGGAACTTTGATTGCATATGAAATGAGAATCAACAAAGATAAATCCATTACTAGAGAAGCATCTTTTAAAGAAGACAAGAATATCGATTCAAATTTAGATGATATTGAGGAAAAATGTGTGAGAAGGTTAAATAAAGGATCGGGAAAATATCAAGGCAAGATTCCCTTCAAATGTTTTAAATTTGGTAAGATAGGTCACTTTGCAAATAAGTGTCCACATAAGAAGAAGAACCAGAACTCTGAAGGTGAAGATAAGTACAAATCCAAAAGATTTGATAGAAAGAAAAGTTTATGTGTAGACAATGATGACGATCCTTCAAATGATGAAGACAATGACTCTTCTATTGGAAATAAACTAAATGACTTCATGCTTATGGCCAAAGAGGATTATGATAATAAAAGCACAGGAAGTGAGGCTAATGAAGAAGAAGTTGTGGTTGATATGGAAGGAGAACTAATCAGTGCACTAGAAGAGATTGATAGACTCAGAATTAAGAACAGAAAGAAAAAACAATTGTTGATACAGTTTGAGAAAGACAGAAAACAACAAAGAAGGAAAGATGTAAATCTCTAGTATAAGAAGTAGTGAAAACTAGGAAAGAGTTGGAGAAGTTTCAAGCCTTGTATCATTAGAATCTGTCAAGTATCAAAGCCTCAGAAGGATTAGCCACCATTCTGAATCAGCAAAGGAATCCAAATTTGAAAACAGGTTTTGGTTATGAAGAGGGATCAATTAGTGGTCATCCAAGAAACAAAGACTTCATCAAGTTTTTCAAATCTAAAACCAATGACGACAAAAAACCTGCAGAAACAAAGGAAGATATTCAACCACCCAGGAGGAGTAAAGAAAAAGGTGCCAGAATTGAATCTGTAGAACAAGGAAATAATACACTCCTTGCTCAAGGAAATCATTAGCATGGAAGAAATTGATTTTCTCAAAGAAGAAAACCATTTTCCAGGTACAAATAATTATTTTATGGATATTGTTTCTACTGTTCTAACTTTGGTCACAAAGATGTAAATTGTTCCTTAAGACTTAGACATGAGCAATTAATATTTTCAAGGAATAGACAACAAAGAATGATACAACCAAGTAACAAACCATCACAGATTGCAAATTTCCAAATTAAGTCTAGAGACATGCAACTGAGGAGGTCAAGAAATAATAAACAGTCAATGAGTAGACAATGTTGCAATAATAACTTTGACCTATCTAACAATGAGATTGAATGTTATAACTGTCACAACTTTGGCCACAAAGCTGCAAACTGTCATCTAAATAATTACAAAGCATATCCAAGGATAAATTTCATAGATAGAAAGGCCAGCACATGGAAAAGGAAAGATAGTGAAAATTGTGGTCTAGCACTTTCAACTCAAAAACAAAAGTCCTCCAGGAATATAGACAGTGGATGTTCCAAGCACATGACTGGAGACGAGGATAAGATTTTGTCCATAAGTAAAAGAAAAACAGGAAATATGATCCTTGAAAATGATGAACCAGGTAAAATCAAGGATAGAGGGATGGTGAGTTTGAGTAATAACAAAGGCGATGCCCAGTACATTCTGCTTGTGGATGGTATGAAACATAATTTGCTCAGTACAAGTCAAAAGTGTGACAGAGGTAGTGAAGAGGTGTTAATGTCCAAAGAGTGTAAGGTAAATGTAAACTCAGGACAAGTGGTGAATAAAGGCATAAGGACAATTAATGATTTTGATATTGAATCCTCCCCTGCAAGTAAAGAAAAAGACACAGATACAATAAAAGAATGTTCAGTTAGCATCTATCCCATGGAAGAAGTAGAAGAAGAATCACGTCATAAGATGGAAGCTGAAGTTTTGAAGGTTGAGAAGTAAAACACCCAAATCAAGTTCTTAAATAGCTCCATGACCCTACATAAGCTCTTGGATAGTCAGAGATCACCAAATGACAAATCTGGTATTGGATACAACAAGGAAGAAATCAGTGATCCTAAGAAACCTGATACAAGTCCTTCGTCTATGAAAAAGAAAAGAAGGTATGAGAGTGGTTGTAGCGGTTTTTTCTTGTGATTGAATATGGTCATAAAAGCCTTGGATTGTATGCATCATGGAAGAAAAATGAAACTGCAGTAATAGAGATCGATGAGAATCAATGGGGAGATCCAAGGGTTATTTAAAAAATACAGGATACAATTGCACAGTGTTCAAGTGGGACAATGACATTCATAGTAGCAACATTCTAATGTACAAAACTATATACATGACATTCTGTAGAGATAACAAGAGGAAAGACCTTGTCAGGGAAAGCTAATCTTTTTAGAAATAGGGGAGAACCATCAAAAGTAGAGAGAGAAGAATGATAGGGGGAGTCATCCAGTTATGACAAGAAAAGGTTGATGAAGGAGTCCCAGTAAGAGAGGTGAGAAATATTGAGTATTCTACAGAGGATACAGAGGAAGCTGAAGATGAACAGGTCCACGAATCAGAAGGAGAAGACTCTAGTTTAGATAAAAATATTATGCAGGCCTCAAATAAGAGAGTCCATTCTGTCAAAGGGAGCTTGTGTTGGTTCAATATTTGATACCTCCTAAAAATACTGCAACAGCTCAGGGGGAGCATGTTTTCTTTGACATTGATGTCAAAGGGGGAGAAAAGGAGTGGTCCAGACTAGATGCTACAGTTGGAGGTATAAACAGATTAGCACAGTCGTTCAGGGTTTCCATCAATGGAAAAGGGGGATATTGTTGGCATGTTTACAGGCAGAGTGTGCTTGTCATTGATGGCAAGATCAGAGTGTACAACGATGGGAAAACAAGAATAACGTAAGATCAGGAGGATTACCATAGAGTCACATGCAGTGCGTAGGTGTGCACCAGGGATGAGGTTAACTCATTGCCAAATCTCAAGAGAGATAGCGTACTCAAGATCTTAGACAGATCAAAGGTCGAGGCCTTTGACACTTAGAAATTATTCCAAGTTAGGAGGATGTGTAAGCTCGGGAGGAGAAGCGACAGTGATTATTGGATCCCATTGAGAATTCTCGATGATCGTCAGATCTGAATTCAAATAGGTCGAGCGCTCAGATGGAGGACAGATCTCGGGCATTAGATCCGAGCGCGGGGTCCAACAGTCGTTGGATCCAGGAGAACCTGCATGTTCTTTAAAGTGCAAGGTGAAGCAGGCTTACAAAATCCCAAAAGAAGGAGGACCATCCATCTTCGGGCAGGACATGTGGTCACAAATCATCATCTCGCTAACTGAAAGGTCAAAGGAAGGATGTTCTCTAACCTTCCAACTCACGATATGTGAAATCACGATAAGATCTGGGTCGTCAGATCTGGAGTAATTATGAAGGACCAACAACCATTAGATATGGTGAATCTGCAAGGTAGATAAGACCAAGATTCATCCAACTCTCCAAAACTGTGAAGGAATCCTGGCCGTCCATTGAGGACAGTCGTGGATCATTGGTTCCATAGGATACATGATGAAAGATCATCGTTTCGCTGACTAGAAATTCAAAGGAGCGAAGTTCTCATTTGATTGGTGAGTGGTCATATATCAAGGTCACATTGTCGAAGGCTTAAGGGAAGGAGCTAATTGCTAAGCTCCATCTCGGCATTCGTAACTTGGAGTACCGAGACCCGTCATCACAGGAATCGCGATATGAAAGATCACGAAAAGATATGGACTGTCAGATCACCAAGGATTTTGGACCATTGATTAGGCATGAAGAAGGATCGTGAAGTGGCGAGATCGCAATAAGATCTAGATCTTTGATCCAATAGGGGAACGTGGTGATAGATCAGAGCACGATAGAAACACTGATATGCAAAATTGTGAAGCACCTTTTGGTGCATCCTATGGTCACTGTCGGTGGTCACATGAGGGGAAGAAGCTAGCGGTGCTATGCTCCATCTCGAAGTCTCGGCGATCGCGACTTGGAGTATCGAGATCCTTCATCACAGGAATCACGATATGTGAGATCATGATGAGATATGGACCGTCAGATCATTGGAGTTCTCGACCGTTGATCAGGATCGATGAAGTTGATAAGTTCACGAAATATGAAGTGCCTTTTGGCGGAGTCTATGGTCATCGTTGGTGGTCACATGAGGGGAAAAATCTAGCAGTGCTAAGCTCCTTCTCGGACTCTCAGCGATTACAACTTGGAGTGTCGAGACCCTTCATCACAGGAATTCCGATATGCGAGATCATGAAATTCAAATTATGTTTAGTGCTCAGTCACAGCTAGTGGGCATATGAGATAAACGTGAAATCCTGCGGATTTAATCCAACGGTGCTAGTTAATTGGAAACTTGATAGAAGGGTTACTATTTTAACTCACAGGTAATCGATTAGTTACGATTCAGTTAGAAGAACTGAATCATGATTCTTGGACAGTTGGAAATTCAAATGCTGATGCGTTTTCTTGGAGATTCAAGGTGTAACTGAATAGGTGGTATAGGATAAAATGGAGACGCAATGACAGTGGAAGCTTGGTTGTTCTGAATGAAAAATGAGTTGAACTGAAAGAAATCAAATATTGCAGTATGTGCAGAGTGAGACCAACAGTATGTGTAGTGTGAGATAAAACTCAGAGATGAGTAACATATGAGGTATAGACAGAAGCGAGATGCAGTTTTATTTTTGAGGCTTGAGTGAGCGAAGCAGAGCAAAAGTGGAGTGGCAGTGAACAACCCGATGAGTAGAACCGTGGCATGGTGAAGAGCATGCAGAGGCACTTTTCATGGAGGATGAAGAAGGTGCAAAGATAGTATAAATATGCAGAACAGATAAGAAATAGCATGTTGTGGACATGAGCTAAAATGCATAGAAGAGGTGTAATTCATAGAATCAAAATAAGACACAGAGCATAAAGCACAACAGAAGCAAAGAACAAGAGATGCATAGCTGAGACAGTAAAAGAATGCTGAGGTGCACTTGTAGAGAAAAGTAGAAGATCAAAAATCACAAGTAGATGTAAGCAGAGAGACATTGATACAGGAGAGGAGAGCAGCATAACAGAACAGTGATAAGCCTGGTAAGCCAATAACAACTATTGAATCACTGTAATAAGTTTCAGTAGAAAATATTTATAATCAGGGTGGTAGGGAGGTGCTAGGTAGGACTGGTGTCCTCAGAGGTTCAAGTGGGTGCTTGAACACAAGGAGCTGTAGCTTCCATCTGGTTTCACTGAGAAAATCCAAGGTGGCAGGGTGGTGCAAGGGAGAACTGTTGTTCTCTATTATACAGGTTGGTGCCTGTGTGACTAGAAGTTGGTACTTCCATCCAGTTGGTGCTGGAACACTTAGGGAGTTGTTGCTTCCTTCTAGTGGATGCTGGAACATTAAATGTTTGAGGGATCAAGGAAAGCTGAGCCCATGTGAATTTTTCAGGCTGAGTTATTGTAATGGGAAGTATCACCTTTAATGGATGACAAGTAGATGGATCTAGGTATGATTCATACTAGATGGCCATTGAATGAAATTCAATGTAATTAATGAGGGTTAGTTATTTGGAGGGAAGGCTCGAGGAGCCCCTCTTTTGAAAAATGATCTTTGTATCATTTTTTCATTAGAATTAGTCATTTAGAGGAGAGGAGAGGAGAAGTGTTGAAGACTATATAGTAGTCCAACCTTGTAAAATTTTGTACAAAAGAATTAAGAGACTAATGCAAAGAGAAGTTTTTCCTATTCATGAGGTTTTTATGTATATCATGTGAATGAATGAATGTTTACTTTATGAATGTGTTTTTATATGTATATGTGTGAATGTTGTTAGATGCATGTTACATTCCCTTTGCAAGAATTGGAGATATTTCTCTACCTCTGTAGTTTTTCTGAGTGTTCTGGGCTCTTAGGCTTGTTCAAGGAGTACACACCAGAGTGGTTGAAAACTCTATGAAGATAATGCAACAAGTGTGTTTTGAACTCTACTTCGAGTTCAAGGAAGAGTCTGCCAATTTGGCGCACCAGAAAAAATCATAAAGCTCAGAAGGACTATTGTGCAACGAGTGCACCTCGGGGTTGTTGAACACTCTGAGGAATATACACCAGATTTACTGAACACTCTGAGGGAGAAGGCTACGCAGGGAGTGCATTGAGTAGGCACAAGGAGTGTGCAAGAACTATGTTTCGAGTTCTGTGAGAAGTTAATTTTCAAAGGAGAATCAAGTGCAAGTATGGACAGAGCCACATAAGGAGTTCAAGGGTGTAGTCTTTTTAGACTCATTTTTTGAGAAGAGATAGTGTGAAGTCTCATCAAGCAAGTGCAAGGAGTGAAAATATAATCATCAGAGTATAAAAGATCGAGGAAGACCCATGCAAGGTGTGCACCGGTCCAACACTTATCCAAGTGTTGAGAACATCTCAAAGAAGACAAGCACAAGGAGTTTGCAAGTGACCTTCAAAGGTCCCAAGTTGACAACATAAATCATAGGTGTGCGCAAGGGGAACTCATTACAATTCCAAGATTAGGAGGAAGAGTGAGAGTGCCAGGGGGTCACGAGAAGCTGTCGAAGGAGAAAAAGGTTGAGACCCTTAAAATTTTGAGCAAGTTCAAAGCTCAAGAGGACTAGCGCAAGTGTGCATAGATGTTGTAACATCCCCGGCCACCCATGTCAGACCATGCTACTCTATAAAACACTTTCATTCTCTGTTAAACATACGGTAACATACCCATCATCCAACTGAGCTATGCCACATAAATTTTGCGAACTGCATGAAATTAAAATATATATACACATAACTCTTGCAGATATATATATATATAACGTAAATAGACAAATACATCTGTAAATGCATGGATTCACACTGAAATAAAAGTAAAAGTATACATGCAACATATACAGGAATACACATAAATATACAGACAATTATAACCACACATAGGATAAACCCATAAAATAAACACGTAAATAATATTGCAACATGTAAATTTATCACACAATTGACACTTATCTTGGTAAGAATATCACCAACTATGTGCATACCTTCCATGGACCTCCCAACCTTAGACCACACTGCTCATCATTCTCAGTAGTGGGTCACCCCTGAGATGGAACTAAACTCCACCCAGGTAAAGGGGTTCCTAACCAGGCTAATGGATCATGGACAATATGAAAGACTTCATCACAGGTGCCTACTCAAAATAAAAGCCTTCAGTCCTTCATTCCCCACATGTCTGTCCCAGCCGAGGAGTGTGCCCCTTCTCTGCTCAATAGTCCTTCGACTACTCCACTTCCTTTCCTAGCTTCGGCAACAGGTCGGACAGGAAGTCTTAGATCCCTGTAGCTGCAGTTTATCACCTTCAAAATCAACTACCTTCAATTCTCTCACCGAGAGAGATTTTTCATGGGACTGACAACCCGCCTCTTCAATATCCCATGGGCATGACAACCTGCTTCCTCAATTCATCTCCCCAACTAACTAGCTACCCAACAAGTATGGCTATGGATACAGGTTTAGATACAATAACATGAAGGTATGGAGGATAGATGACCATGTAAGTCAATGCACATGGTATGGCTCAATGGATGACTCAATGATGGAAGAAATCCCCAAAAATGAACTAAGTCCCAACAATATGTATGTATGCCCCCAACTTGACACTTTTCATGTTGGGAGCTACTTTGGCCCACTTGTCCCCAACTTTCGAACTTAGGATAAAATAATTATCCATACTTTATACTTTAAGAAATATTAATATAATATTCCTTTTTTTCTTAAGTTCCCTAGATTAGCCCTTTTCCTTAACTTTTATCCCCCACTATTTCCCTAACTAGTGGAGTTTAGTCCACCATACTCTTTTATCATGGTCGGTCTATGCATAACGATGTATTTTTTATTAACGATGATACATATACAAAATTAGGCCCACTGGCCTTTAGCATCTAGGCTCTCCAGCCTAATCATCACAAAACTGGCTCACCAACCTATAAAACATAGCATATACACAAAGGCTCCTTGGCCTCAAGATCGCACGCACTTAAGTCGTTGCGCGCAGTATCCTGACCTGTGCACACTTCTTCATTTTAGTGCATAGTACATGTGTGCACTATGCCATGAAAGGTGTATACAAAAATGATATCAAACAACTCACTAGCTTAAGTACATTTTCATTTTACATTTACAATTGGGTTCGGCCTAGGGGTATTACAGAGGCTCTGAAAAGCGTGCAGAGGTCAAGAATTCTTTCAGGATTTAGATTGTGGAAGAAATGCAAGTGTGTGCTCATACTTCACCAAAGTGTTGAATAAATCTCAGGAGGACTATCGTTTTTCAAAACATCATACAAGGTCGAGAATTTGGGCTCGCAGGAGTGATTCAAAGGTCGAGGCCTTTGAACATATTGATAAATCCATTGTCGAAAGTAAATTGCAACTCCAATAGAGGGAGAAGCTACAACTATCATCGAATCAGCTGCCAAGAGCCATATGGACCATCAGATCTACGTCCAGACAGGAGGAGAAGCACGGAAAGAGGAGGATAGATCCTTGTCGAAGGATTTGAGCATGGAGGATCAACAGTCATTGGATCTAGGTAAATTTCACAAGGATTAACCCCTTTAAAACCTTTAGTCTTATAAGTTCGGGGGATTTTGTGTGGAGTGCATAGGAGAGGGAAGTCCCAAAGCCTTGAAGTGGATTGGGACCATCCATCACAAGGATAGGTGTCACCAAATCTTGGAGTCTAGAAGATCGACACTTCGAGAGGAAGGAGGAGTTGTGGCAGAATTTTTTAAGGCTCCCAAAACTCCGAAGAGCGGATCCCATCTCAGGCATTCATTTAAGAGTAGAGGTGTCAGCAGATCTCTCAACCCGAAGGTATAGTAATCTGGAGTAAATTGGTTGAGGAGGTGTGCAAACCCCCAAAGTTATAAATCTCTGAAGTATCGGAGCTGATCTTATCGTTGGCAAGAAAGGACACATGGTGTTAGATCATGAAGTCTATAGACTTGAAGCTCCAGAGGAACTTGGGTGAGATTTTTTGAAGTGTGGAAGTTCCTGAAGCCTGTATTATCGAAGACCATCGAAGACATTGGAATAGAGTACATGTGGTAGCATATAAGGAATCATACAGAGGTATAGTACTCTGGAGGAACAGAGGTGAAAGGCCCCCAAGATTCTAGAACTCCTGAGGCTTCATGTCAGTATAGTTCATCTGGACCGTCGGCACTTTGGCCATGTGCCAGAATGTTGGAGGAGGTATAGAGGACAGGCCATCGGGGAGGAAGCAGAGAACAACTTCAAAAGGGTGTGAGATTCCCAAAGCTTTGGCCCTTGACCAAGTTTTAAGGAAACTTTGGTTGTGTTTGACCATTTTTGGGACATCGATAGGCTGTTCGAAGACGGAGTGCCCAGGCAAAGCAGAGACCATGGGATGTGGCTTATTTTATGGACTTGTCAGGATTTTAGGGTTTATGTAACGGGTATGGGATGTCATCCCATGGGTTTTTACCCATGTTTAGGCTTTTTTGTAATGTATAAATAGAGAGCTAAGAAATGTAAGAAGTACTAGAATCGGCTTAGTGCATGACTAGTAGCTTCATGCAAGAGTATGCTAAGACTTGCCAGGCTAAGTGCAAGCGATTGTATGAGGATTTATGTAGGCAGACTATGTAAGGCTTTGTGCCTTGACCTAGTTTTGAGGAAGGTGGATCTAGTGCATTGTGAATATATCACCTGTCTAGTGTGGAGTTGGCTCTGTGGCTTGGTACCTGTAAGAAGATTGAAGGAGATTAATAAAGAAGAAGAAGATTTGGTGGGCATAGCCCCACACTGGGGTGAACCACGTATATCTTGTGTTGATGTGCTTTGTGCAATGATTGTCCATGTTTTTTATGTTTTTATCTTCTTAGTGCATTGATATTTATATATGTTAGATAGATGTATGGATGCTTAGTGCTATATTGAAGGTAAATGAATGCTAGCTCTGAGTTAATGAGATGTGCCAAGTGACTGGAAGTTGTTAGCTCCCAAAATGAATCAGTCAATGTTTTTCATTTTGTAGTTGATAGCGTGGTCATTAATAGGATTATTTATAAATTTTTAGATTTTAGAAGTATCAAAACATAGGATTTAAGATTTTATCTTAGAAATAAATTGATCCTCAAAAGATCTTTTCAAAATTTTGTGAAAACGCTTTTCAACAGCTAACGTATGTTGTGAAGTTGAAGATAGTTGGTGAAAGCCTCGGGTTTCAATGGTTAAGGTGTACTCCCTGCAGCAAGTAAGCTGGTGAAAGCGCTTACTGTTGTAAATATCAAAAGGAAACTTCGGCAATTGTTATAGTGACCATATCTGTCACACCTCGAGGAATTATTGACAAAGAGTGAGAATCTTTGGGACTCAAGATCAACATCAAATGAAAGAATATCAGTCAAACAAAGTTTGTAGCTATAGAGAAAAGTGTCTAATGAGCGCCCAGGTGTTGAGGCCAGTGAAAAATTGTAGGCCACTTGTTATACACTTATACAGATCAAAACTTTTGAGCATTCAAAGGCAAAATAGATAAATGTCATTCACTGCCAGTAGGGGAAACACCGAGGCTAGCTCTTGCTCCCATGTTTCAGCTCCATGCGACCTACATAGCAACAAGAACATACAAATCAAATCAAAGCTAGCGCAGAAGCATAACATCAAGCCACGAGGAGGAGGGGCATTCTTATGCTCTATACGTCAATAATACAAATGAATCACAACCAAGTCTCGAAGAAGATTGTACATATGTTCATCATTTAGCTCGTGCCACGAGGAGAGACAAAGATCGAGTTCCCAGTATGTTGATGGCATATAGTTGATTTGTATATGAAGTGGGTAATCTGAATACCTTAGAGGAAATCGAGAGAATACAGAAATATGTGAAGGCTATTATGAGAAATTCAGGAACTGTCATGCTTGGAGTGGATGTGTCATCTGAAAAGAACCGAACATAAGAAGTCGCACAACCAACTAATTAGCACTCCTCGTTAAAAACAAAATCGTTCACTTGCACTGGGGCATGATTCATAAAGTCAATTTCGGGGCCAAATATGCATTTCAGGGTTTATACTGGTATATCAATGAAAATCACTCTTGTTGTATTTGAATCACTTCTTCAACGTACAAATTATGTATTGGCAATTTCAGAACATGGAACTCGGAGATGTATCTACAATGAGGGGAATGCCTTACTTCCAAAGGCACCGCAACCATTCATTTCTCACTATCCGAGAAGGAGGTGAAGGAATTGAGGGTTGGTAAAGAAAGGGATTGGCATCGGCTTGAATAACAAGAATATCGTGAAGGTGGGAGGCATCATTTTGTTTTGTTTTCTCTGCACTTGTATTGTGGTCTTACGATAATGAGTGAATGTTGTTGGACTTGCTTCTCATAAAGAAGCGCTTGCCAATGTCCATAACAAATGATGAAGGCCAATCTATAGGGGCCACATCAAATATTTAAAAAATAAATAAAATAAACGATGGCTTTGCTGATGCGATCTCTCCTCCGAAGCTCATGCGTTTCCCAGCCGAGTTTCGAGTCAATTCACAGAGTTTTTGCTACTACCCCTGCATGGGCCACAAGACGCCTACAGCATAGCGACTCCCCAGGGAAACTGATTCTGAAATTCCTGAAATTCCTTCTTCGACCATAAGCAGACCGCTGGCAGAGATTCTACACGAATTGAACTGCAGAGTTCCCGGTAGGCTGGTTAAAATCAGAGTCAACGAGGGATTCACTACCAAATATGTGCCATGGCACATTGTAAATAGGTTTATGAATTTGCATGCTCAAGAATGGTCTGGAGAGGTTCGCAACATCACCTACTCTAATGATGGCAATTCTGTATCAGTTGTCTTTCGTGTAACTATCTATGGTATTGATGCTGGGATTCATCGTGAATCAACTAGGTCTGCTTCCACAGATGACACAAATTTTGGAGACCCTGTTCAAAAAACAGAAGCAATGGAATTTCGTCGTGCATGTGCTTTTTTTGGCCTTGGGCTTCACTTTTATCATGAAGATATATTATAATATCTAACAAGATTTCTGGGCAGTTCTAGAACAGTTTGGCAAATTTTGTGTATTTCACTCAAATTAGAATGAAAGAAAGAGGGTTCCAAGGAGATCAAATTATGGAGGGCCTATGTATGGGGCATATGTTTGGAGTTTCCTTTGGCAGTAGATTGGATTCGAGTTGATTGATGAATTTCAAGTTCAAACCATGGCTCTAGTCAGAATGAGTTGGCAGTCTGTGTTGGAGATACTTAGCTCGACAGAGAAGGAGAAACATTATGTATTACAACATGGAATTGATATGATCAGGAACAGTTCAAAGGATTGATTATAGGAACTAATGATCATCAACCTTCGCTAATCCATGATAATGATGTGAATTTCAATAAGGGAAACAACATTATGCAAGGCCAACTTGCCCTTGATGGTTGATGTGCGAGGAAATTCAGCAAGAGAAAAGATCCTTGTTTTCAATGAGGTGAATCAAATGAAACAAGAAAATAAGAAAAATTGGTCAAAGATGCCTATAATTTTCGATCATCAACAAACTTCTATATTTAGGCCTTCAAATTTTTCCAGTTGTGCCTTTCGAAGTTAAAGAATGCTCTTGATCCTATTGAAATGCAACTGCATCGATTTTTCTAAGATTTCTTGCAAGCATTATTTGTTTTTAGTATGTTGTTAAGCTTGTACAAGATATTCCAGTAGAATATGCAGTGGCAGATCATCTATTGTTGACCATATATTAAGGGATAAATTCAGCCAGTGTAAAATGAGGCAGATCCAAAGTTCAAGACAAAAATTGAGGAATATGTGGTTAAAGATATCTTAGCAGAATGATTCATAAACAGGTGGCAACCTAAATTCATTCCTGACAAGATGGCAAAGGATCCCATATTTGCTAGCAATTCGAGACATCTTGATCCATTTAGTTTGTTTCAGATTTTATTATGATTTTGTTTTCCATAAAGTCAGGAAATGGTTTATTGTTGTTTTTCCTATTTAAACAGGTTTTGTAATAGTTACAAAGAGGGGGGTTCATTCATAGGACTGAGGTTTGAATGCTGGATACAATACCATGTTGTATTTGTAATAGACTGTCATAGATATGTAATTCAGATCACAATCTTCTTTCTCTATGAATATCAGATTGTCGCTTCTTATTCCTTCTATGCTTTAATTCAAGTTATCGTAACTACAATATGACTGTCATCTCATTAGTCAGTTCATAGCTTGATTTAACAGTAATCTTCACTTTGTGTCAAGTTTGTCTTAGTTGCCAATGACTTTCATCTCATTGGTCAACTCATAAGCTTGATTTAATAGTGATACCTACACTATCTTATCCGACCCATCACATGTGTGATCTGGTTAGTAAGTATAGTATTCTTCATCCACTATTATTCTATTCATCTGATCATTGATTCTTGAAAGCACTGTCTCATCCGATTATATATTCTTTGACTGTCTTGATATGATCTAGTAGGTCAGTTATCCCATTTTATCCCAACATAATCATAAACCTATTCATATTTTAAGTTACCAAGAATCTTTGGCCTGCAACCCCAAAGAGTTTCTTGGAGTGATAACATAAGTGTTTGATATGATTGATATTGCGTTGTTATGTACTTAGGGTTTAATCTGCGATGTGAATGGATTTATGAACTAATGCATATTGATTATCTAAGTGCTATGTTAAGTGTTGTAATCGTAGATCTGTGTCCTAGCTAGGTTGTAGACACCTGAGTCCTACAACCCCCCTGCCTCTACCTAGGGTAAGACTTCATCTCCTTCGCAGGTGTTGCGGAAAGGGACGGTTGTTAGGGTTTTTTTGGTGCGTTTTTGAAGTGGTGAACCCTGGGTATGCCCCTGTGCCAACAAATGGTTATGTTGTCGAGACCTAAAACTGTGATTGTTGGGAACTAAAGAAAAGAGAAATATCTATGAGTATAATTGTTTTTGTAGTGCCCAATACTCTACTTGACTTGCAAAACTTGGTGCTAATAAAGGACCCAGATCTAAATAAAAGAGGTAAGATATTAAAGATTTGTGCTTTGATAAAGGTAAGATAAGTGGAAATTTTTTCTTCGAAAGTATGGATCTAGGTATGTTTGATAGATTTTTTCCTCGGTCACAGTTATAAGAAAGATTTTATCTGAATAGATTTGATAGAGATAGTAAAATATATGTTATTCCCATGCAGGGAAAGAATTTTTTGACTAACAAGTGGATCCAGGAACCTAGAAAGAATTTTTGTAGATTGTAGGTCCATCACTGTGATCCTAGTGCACAGTGCAGGAAAGGTTGGGGATCATTTAAAAGAAATAAAGGATTAACACTGTGTTACAATTGCAGGAGACCGGGACATATTGCTAAGGAATGCCCTGGTATAGGTCCTATTTGTCTTTGTTGTAAAGCTATTGACCATGAAGTTTAGGATTGCCCTAGAATGATTGTCAAAGTTGAAAAGATGAACATGAGACAAGAAAACTATGAAGAAGGCCAAGAGACTACGGATATGTTAGAAAACTAGAAAGAGTCAGAGACTGTGTTATTACAGATGAAAGAAACACTAAATGATCATAGAAACATCATTTTACCCGAGATCTTAAAAGAGAAGAAGTGCATAGAAACAAGAATAGGAGACTTTGACAAAGACTGTGTCCTGGATGAAGAAGCATAGGTGAATATCATGCTAGAAAGCACTTGGAAAATTTTGGGAAAGCATGTTAACGTTCCTTCATTGGGAAGGATGGGATTGTTTAAAGGAGAGATGATAACCCTATGTGGAAGAATTACTAATGTACCTATGATTTCTCATGAAACATCTATCGAAGAATAATTTGAAGTCATTAATTTTGTTGATAACATCACTCCTTTTCCAATATTGTTAGGAAAGACCTAGATTGAGAAGGACTAGATCAGAAAGAAAGCAAAAGAGGAATCTACAGAACAAAAAAAGAAATAATTAAGGGACTTCATAGCTAGAAAAATAGAGTGACCAGTAAAAGAACAAGAGGATAAGTTGAATCAACAGAGGACCATAGAATTAGCTGTCAAAGTTGAAAGAACACAAGAAGACCTAAAGAACCTATCCATACAGGAAAGAAGTGTATCCACCGCGGAAATAGTAAGAGAAGAGGTATTACCTTTGAACCCTTTGAAAAACCCTCAGCAGTGTGAAGTTATTACACTAAGAGAAGATAAGAATAAGAATGGAAAGAGGAATCTAGAGACTCAAATCACATGAAAGAAGGAAAGAAATCTCAGTAGGAAGAAAGAAAAATTAGAAAAAATACAGGAAATTCCATAGATGACTTCACAAAAGGCATGCTTGCAAAACTTGAACCTCGACGGAATAGTAGATCCACGCAGAATGGGACTTCGCCACGGCAAAGATATATGACCATTGGATGCATCCCAACCATTAGAATGACACTTTGGAACAACTAGAAACACAATTGTTGATGCAAAGATCGCCATCGGACCATTGGGACCGTGCTACAATGGCCCGATTCATATTGATTGAAGCCATCCGACCCATTGGAGGAATCCATTACAACATTGCTTATTTAATCCGTCGGATGCTGCACCGGGACAACTTTTTGCAAATTGAGATATCCAAGATAACAGGGAATTGATCACATAATATGTTGTTTTGTCTAGACCTCATCGACCATTTGATTATCATATATGTATGTTATCCTTCCCAATCTCTGTGATTACAAGTGTGAATGTTGGGTGAGCATAGCTCGCTAGAGAAGTCTGTAGAGGGGATTTTGATAGACCTCATGGCTGAGAAAGTCATGTCTATAGGAATACAGAAATCATCAATGGGAGGATTTTAATCATCCCCCTCAACTAGACGTCGGTCTAGCCAAACCATGACTGAGAAAAGAAGAAAACACCATGATAATCTCACTAACGCGAAGAAGATGCCGACGGTCTTTCCTGACTACATACCGCAGATGGCTGGTGTAGTTATTCACAAAAATGTTCTATGTGACTTTGAGTACAAGTTGATCACTGCGTACCTGCCGAAGGGGATACATGCATTTGGACCCCAGTTGGGACTAATCCTAGCTCTCAATATTAGCAACTTCAACCTCGGATACCGAAATAACTATGCAATCCTCGTGCCACATAGGTGCCTCATGAAGATGACAGGGAAGAAGCCCAAGATAGTTCCCTAGTCATGGATTAAGGAGCTCGTGCACTCCATGATCTTGAACATAATGAATATCCCCCACTTCGGCTGACATCAGGAGGTTAACACTTACGTTAAACTCCTCATGTCATGCTATCACGGAGGGTATCTGTGGCTTGACAGGTGTGTGACTGTGGATTTGATGTTGATCCACTTGATCACAGGAATGAGCATGCAGGGACTGAACCCTCAGTAGTTCTACCCAGGAAAGATGTCAGACCGCTCCTAGGCATAACGCATCAAGGAGGTCTATGGTGATGTAGAGAAGGGGAAGTGAGGATACAAGGTAGCCTCCATCCAATATGGCACAATGTGCCTTGCTTTTCAGATGAAAGCAAGCAAGCTCGTTCAAAAGAATCATCCGACATAAGTCATAGGGTTTGTAGTCGACCTCGCAGGGAAGTGTGTCGAAGGAATGCAGATGAACTGGGTGTGTTACCTCATCAACGAGTTGGAGAATGACTATCGTGAAGCGTAGGACCAAGGATACGAGTTTCACTTTAGTTGGTTACTGATTTTAATTGCATTTGTCACTTGGAAAATGTCAGAAGGAGCAACCTTCCCGGAACTCGAGCCATCAGAACCATTTGCCGCAAGGTTCTCCACCTTGTGGTACATGAGTGATATGACGAAGCAGTGGAAGTCAAATGTTGTCTTCCATACTTACTATCTATAGTTGAAGCATGCCATTGAATCATTACCTCCTGAATGAAACTGAATACACTCCATCAGTACAGGCCACTAGTGAAGTTCTATGCAGACCGACACTTTAGCTACATCACCGTGCACAAGGATGAAAGTAAGGAGGATTTGTAGTCGTATTATAAACTGACTGAAGAAGATATGGAAGAGATCAATAAGGAATGGCCAGCAAAATTCCTTGTGTCGGTCAAATATGCAGAGCTCTCCGACCCCGACATCATCGTAAGTCCATTGGTCACCCGAGATGAACGTGATGTGCAGACTAGCACAAAGAAAAGGAAGAAAAAGGATGAAGTCCAAGACATAGAAACTGATGAGGAGGACACCGCATCAGATGAAAGTAGGCCCGATTCACCAGTAGGAGGAGGAGGAGACAAAGTGAACCAAGAGGAAGAAGGGGAATAAGGATAAAATCAAGACAAAGGTGAAGCTACACCACCAAAGTATCCCCTCACCAAAGCAGAAGCATCGCAGAAGAGGACGGTTTCCCCAGAGAAACCTTCAACAAGAAAGAAGGCTCATGCCAACAAGCCTCAGTCAAAGAATGTGCTTACAGTGGATGAATGATCTCATCATCACAATCGTAGAGGATGCTTCAAAAGACATCTTCCAGAGACATGGAGAAAAGTAGGAATCAATGTATGAAATAATAGAGAAGGAGCTCAAGGACATCCAGCGAGCTATCCATTTGAGTTTCACAATGCCAACTGCGCCCTCTTCAATGGAAAATGCAGAATTGGGGGATGAGCCCACCCAATTGTGAAGGTTATCATATGTGACATAAGATCAACTTTGTCGAGTCCAAGAAGAAAAGGAGTAGGCCATAGAGGCCTTAAAGCAAGAAAAGGAGGAGGTCCTAGAGAAAATTCAATTTGCGTAGAAGGAGAAAAGTGAAATTTAGGTGGAGTTTGAGCAGAACAATGCGAAGATACAGGAAGAAAAAGACAACTTCTCGCAGAGCAGATTGCGGTCAAAGAGGCAGTAACTAGAGCAATTTGTTCTATGTCAGGCTTGGCACAAGAGGAACCAAATTTCACTGATATACAAGTGGGGAAGCTCTCCAAGTCCATTCAACGACTCCAAGCATGGATAATGGAGTTATAACTCCAAGTAGTACCTGTTAGTGTCATAAGTCACTCCTGGATTGCAGCAAGAACAGAGCCTGATGCCCATCAGTTTTATGTCATAATTGGTTTATAAAAGGGTGATTGACTGGAAGTAAACTCAATACAATATTGTTTTAACTCGGGATTATGGACTAAGGCTATGCATGAACATGTGAGGTATTAATATTACTTCATTCAATAGGTTGCAGTAAAGGTGAGAGGAAGGAAGACATCTGTGAGAAAGTGCAAAGGTCTACTATGAGCATCAATCTTACAACAGCCCAAAGAGGAAGAATTTAAACACAACAACATTGAAAGAAATCGTGACAGCGTTACAATAAAACCTTTATATAACATGGTCACAATGATTCATGTGACTCAGTCAATCATAAACTCTTTCAACACTAGATGGAAACCAGATGGAATAAGAAGATGACTGTCATTAGACTAGAAATTTCACATATAGATACATAACCAGGGAAAACATATGCTTCATTAAAAATATACAACAGGGATCTTAGCTCTACCAATGATGGATACAAAAATGGAAAAAAAATCCTTCATATACTTGGAGCAAAACCCAGCAGAAGCTTCGAGTTACTGCATTGAAGGCATTACGTCCACATGTTTACTAGCAGATTGTTCATGTGGTCTCTGGACCATCGTGCATTTTGGTCAGACACCACCATGTTCCAGAACGGGCCTGAGAGGATTTGACAAGCTGACAGTCCTCTCCTGGACCTTCCCTTTATGGTGGAAACGATATCCACCCACCACCAACCGCTTCAATAACTACTTTATTGGGATTGGAAATGGCCCCGGTCAACTCTGCACATTTGGGACATGGAGGTCTTCTCATGCTGCCACCTTGATCTGCTAAACGGATTCATGGTAAGACCTGGAGGTAGACATGAATACTAGGGAACCTGATGGGAAGCAGTGGATGAGCGGTGACTAGGCAGGGGTGATTTGGCATACTAGCTGTGGAAGTGAGACGAGGGGAGGCCAGCAGATGGATGTGGCAGATCTTGTGTGGGCCATGGAGATACGATGGTGAGATATGATATGTCGATGGAGAACATGTCTCTTATAATGCGACGACGTGGTAGGGAGAGGGACAGGTGTGGGAAGATAAGAGGGAGCGAAACAAAAAATGATATGCCACAGGGGTGAGTGGAAGGCAAGTGTGGCATAACGAGACAAGGGGGAAGTGAGT
>JZKD02S1479373.1:608574-627466 GCA_000966675.3 Picea glauca | reverse complement strand
CAGAATTGAATCTGGACCGAAGATCTGGGCGTGCATATTTTGACCGCCCAAATCTGCGTGTTGCATAATCCATAGCGCTTATGCACCCCCAACTTAGGACAAGTGGGTTTTTAACCCATTCTTTACCACTTTTTCACCAAAGAGGGCACTTCATAGGAAAACACCCCTCATACAAGATTATGTTCTAACATTAGGCTCCATGGGGGATGGCTTTCTCCTTATGAGATGCCAAGAACTATTTTGTAGATTCAGTGCCTTGCTGTTGGGCTATGGAGTCATTATTAAAAATGAAATATAACAGAAAAACAATATTTACAAACACAGAGGAGCCATGTGCGGCTCAAAAGAAACATTTCTTCAGAAAATTCCCATTCACAGGGCCATTGAAAACTTCCTCACCCTCCAAATCCTCCAGCCTGTAGGTGTTATTCAAAAACACTTCAGAGATTTTGAAGGGCCCGATCCATAGGGCTTCGAATTTGCCATGTTTTCCCTTGTCTTGCTTAGGAGCATCCCATTTAAATACCATATCTCCTAGTTGGAAATACTCTTTCTTGACCATCCTATCAAAGACCTTCTTGATCTTTTGTTGATGATTGTGAGCTTTGTTCATTATCTACTCCCTGGTCTGCTACACTTCCACCATTTTATGGATCCTTCTGACCATATGGTCTGGCTCTCCTTCATACTCTTGAAATAATTTTGCTATAGGTAGATCCAGCTGAGTGAGAAAAATAGATTATGTCCCATAAACAAGTTGAAAATGGGAGGTGCCCAGGGATTTCTTTGTTGTCACTTGGTCATCCCACAGAGAGAATTTGAGTTTTGACTCCCAAGCCTTCTTATTATCTTCCAACAATCTTTTAATGAGATTAATCAGGATTTTATTGGAAGAATCTGCTAGTCCATTTCTTTGTGGATAATAGGGAGTGGAATGAACCAGAGAAATATCAAATTGCTCAGAGAACCTCACCAGAGGCTTAGACCTAAAATATGCAACATTATCAGTGATAATTTTGCTGGGGCATCCAAACCTTACTATGATATCCTCCAGGAAGCTGATGATAACTTTGTGTGAAGAACTCCTGATGGGGATAGCTTCTATCCACTTGGTAAAATAGTCAGTTGCAGTCAAGATCCATTTGTTTTGGCCGCTTGAGGAAGGATGAATCTCTCCAATGAAGTCCAACCCCCATTGTTGAAAGGGTGTTGTAGCTACTACAAGTTTTAATGGCAGAGATTTGAGCTGCTACTTTCCTGAGAACCTTTGGCATTTGATGCAGGCTCTCATCTCTCTTCAGACATCAGTGAATAAGGTGGGCCAGTAGTACCCAACCCTGGGAATCTTGTGGGTTGTGGTCTTCCAAAAGTGGTGTCCCCCACAGAGGCTGCTATGGAAATCAAATGTCACTTTATGGGCCTCCTGTGGGTTCAGACACCTCAGAAACACCCCTAGAGGGTCTCTCCAGTACAAGACTTGGTCAATAAGGAAATATTTGACTTCTTTGAGCTTTAAATCTCTTGCCTTACTCTTCTCCATTTCATTAGGGGGATTTAATTCTAGGAAAAAATATGTGATATCTCTATACCAGGTGCACTCTACTAGTGGAGGATTGTCTTGAGGATTTCCATCAGGAAATTCAGCCTGTTGATTTCCTGAGCAACCATTGATGAATTTAACCCCCAAGGATTTTCAGTTTGATTCATCCAGCAGCTTGGCTAAGCCTTGCTCCTTAACCAACTTGGTTGGCTTAATCTCCAGGTCAAACTCAAGGATCTTGGCAATCCATTTACCCCTTTTCCCATCTATGTTAGGCTGTATAAGGATTTCCTTCACAGAGGTTGAAGGAACATATGCAATTACCTTTGAGTGCAAGACATAGACTCTGAAATATTTGAGAGCTTTCACCAATGCATAGGCATGTTTCTCCATGATGTCATACTTGATTTCTGCATCTCTCAATGCCTGGCTAAAAAATGAAATGGGCTGCTCCAGCCCTTCAACATTCTTCTGTAATAGAACGACTGTTACCGTATCAAAAGAAGTAAAATAAAAAATTAGGAAGTCCTTGGAATAATCAGGACTAATAAGCATAGGTGCCTTAGTAAAAAAAAAAAAAAATTGGACAAAGGATTCCCTGGGTTTAGTAGTCCATTTTACTTCATTTCCCTTTCTGAGCATGGTTGTTATGTGCTTCACCAACTCAGCAAAATTTGAGACAAACCTCCTCAGAAAGTTAATCTTGCCCAGTAAAGCCTGGACTTCCTTCTTGGATCTAGGAAGTGACAGGGTCTAAATTGCCTCCACCTTGTTGGGATCAATTCTCACTCCCTCTGCTAATACTATATGGCCTAACATCTTTCCCTCCTCCATAGAAAACAAATATTTCTTGGGGTTTAAGGAAAGGCCAAACCTTCTGCATTTCAATAAAACCTTCCTTAAGTGACAACAGTGCTCTTTATCAGATCTGGAGAAGAAAATGATGTCATCCAGATAGATCACCACGAACTGATATTTTTCCCCAATGAAGGCTATGTTCATGGCTCGCTAAAATGTTTCCCCTGCATTCGTTAATCCAAAAGGCATTTTGGCATACATGAATGTGCCCCAGGGAGTGGTGAAGGTTGGGTTTTCTCTATCCTTAGGCAGGACTGATATCTGATTATAGCCAGAAAAACCACCAATCATGGATATCCTAAATGCACTAGTTACCTTTTGTAATATGTGTTCCATCTTAGGTAAGGGGTAATTGTCCTTTCTGGAGCTTCTGTTCAGGTTCCTGAAATCAACACAAAGTTTGATTTCTCCACTCTTCTTTCTTACTAGCACCAGATTAGCTACCCAGTTGGAATATCTCAAAGGGATTATGATTTGAGCATCCAACAACTTCCTTACTTCTTTGTCCATGACAGGAAGCAACATAGGATTAATCTATCTTAGCTTCTACCTGAATGGATTATCCTCTTCTTTCAATGGGATCTTATGTTCAATGACAGTTGTTTCATATGTCTTGAGGTCTTCATACATCCAGGCGAACACATCAGAAATTTCTTTTAATAACTTAGCATACTCGGCTCTCTGCCCCCTTGAAAGGTTGCTTGACAACTTGACAAACTTAGGATCCTCCTCTGTGCCAATATTGGATTCAGTTACATCAGCATCCCCATTTGAAACCTCACCCTTCATTGCCACATCATTCCAAATGAACAATCTTTCTAGAGGGACTAGTCCCTTTGCAATGTGATTGCTAGGTAACTGAACAATATGGTGATTAGAAATTTTATTTAAAAATACATCAAGGTGAGAGTTACCTCCAGGATCAGGGTCCTGATCAAAGTGTAATGTAGAGAACTCATCAACAGACTCAAGAAATTTTCTAATTTCAAGATCATTCTTGAACACTTTCCAATGCCTGACATTGTCCGGCATAGATGGCCTATATCTTATCTCAACATCATATTTGATCCTAGGTGGCAGAGGTATCCTAAACTGGCTAGCTGAGACAACTAGGGAATCAACCAAAGTATTTTCTTCTCTTCGAATAAAAGAAATGTTGAAAGCTGAGAAGAAATTATCAATTAGGTCCCACACCTCATTTTTGTAATTTCTGATTCAAGGATGTTTAGCCCGATAAGAATTTCTGACCTACTGGACTATCAACTCATCATCTCGGAACACTGCTACCTCTTTAATTCCCATCTCTTTCCCATCCCTTAAACCTAAAACAAGAGCTTCATATTTCTCCATATTATTGGTGGTTTCAAACTCTAGCTTGTATGACAGGCATATGGCTTCCTGACAAGGTGATACAAAAACCACTCATGCACCAACACCTTCACTAGAAGAGGCTCCATCGAAGAACATATTCCACATAGAGGTAGTTGGAGGAGGTATTTCCTGGTCAGACAAGGGTTGCTTTCTGATTTCAAGAGGGACTTCATGAGCATCAGTGAGATGTAATAAACTAGACCCCAAATCAGTGTCAAGTGAAAATACAGGGTGATTAGTGGGATCCACTTCATCACTAACAATGTAGGCTAGCTGAGCTTCTCTATACAGTCTTCTGTGTTCCCCTCCAAAGATTGGGATGTTTGCATATGTAAGGTCCATCTGTAACATTCCTCCAAGATTTTTAATCCAAGATATTGACAGTAGCATGCCAAATCTGGGAGGAACATCAACTACCACAACGTACATGACCACACTCTTCATTGGCAACTATAATAAGGACACCACTAGGCCTTTGATAACTCCAAGACATTGCACCCTCCTTGAATCAAAAGAGTACAAATCATGATAGGCCTTTGCTACTTCCAGTCCCAATTCTTCCATGATTGTTTTGGGCATGAGGTTATGGGAAGCCCCTGAATCCATCAGGCAGTTATGCAGCACCTTATCATGTATGTTTAGGGATGTGTAGAAGGGGGGGGATGATTCATATCTGTTTTCCACCATGGGACCTAGGATGACTGCTGGATTTTCATCTTGGAGATTTATTGAGTCTGTGGCAAGCTGAGGTGGCTCGAACAGTGGCAATTTGGAGAGGGACCTTTTGAAATCTTCATTTTTAACAAGTTTCGAGAGGGGTACAGGAATTCTGATCTTTCAAATTTCATGCTCAAAACTAAAGGAGGAAGGAGGCTTAGGAATTTCTCTCACCTCTGGGACAGGGGCTTTGGCTATTGGCAATATATTTTGAGCTTTCTTTTCCTTGGCAGTGTTTGTTGTAGGCTTAGCAGGCCTTTCTACTAGAAGAGGTTGATCAGAGATATCAGACTTTCCTTCTTTATTCTTTGACCTGAGGTTATACCTGTTAGGACTATTGTCTTTGTCTTTATCCCCTTTACTTAGTTCATTTATTTGACAATTAATGAGGGATTCTTCATATCTAGACTGAGTCAAATGGGAAAAAGGGGAGGTGTCTTCAATAAAATGAATTTCAGGGTCAAGCTCCTCCTCTTCCCTCTCCTCATCGTTAACCAAGTTATTTTGGAGAGGGGCTTGAATCATTTGATCATCCCTATCTTTGTTCCTTTGTTCCCTTGGCATAACCCGTGGCACATTGTTATTAGGCCTTTTGAAACCTCTGTTATCAATATTTTGGGGATTTATGTACATGGGCTTCCCTTCTAACTCCAACCTTTCCATTCTAGCCAAAAGTGTCTTTAGAATCTTAGTTACTTCATCCATTTGAGGGGGAAGGCCAGAGGAACCAGATGTGGAGGTTTCATCTCTCCTTTTGGGTATGTCTCTATCAACTTTATTTCTGAGTCGATCGACAAACAAAATATTTGACTCAACCTCCATAGCCACATCCTGCATGTGAGCCAGGGAAGTGGCTCGCCTTTCCCTCAACAAAAGGCAGAAATCAGTTTCAAAGGCGTTGGCATAAGTAATTTTGGTTGAATATTCTGAGGGATTTATCTCAGCAGGAATCTTATGGTACATCTTATTGAACCTCTTGGAGAAGTCGTAGACAGACTCTCCTTCCTTTCTCTTCAAAGGCCCAAACTTTGTCATGTAATACATGAAGTCTTTCTTATCTCCCCACTGTATCAAAAAGGCATTATCCAAATCCTCTATCCCATCAGCAGATCCAGGAGGCAAGGCCCTAAACCATTTCCTAGCCTCACCTTCAAGGCTATGAACAAAAATTCTCATCCATACGTCTTCATGCATGATGACATGATGATCTATAAAACTGTAAAAGGCTTCAAGGTGTTCTTCTGTGGTTATATCTCCTTCGCCTGTAAACTTGGGAAGTTGCTTAAGGTAGCCATCTACTAGAAGGGCATTGAGAGGTTGAGGTAACACAAGGGGAGCATACCTAGTAGCTATTATAGTCTCCATTCTGGTCATGGGGGGATTTTCTCCTGCCATAGGAATATTAGGTGGAGGAGAACTAGGAGGAGAAGGGCTTTGAATAGGGGGGACTGAAACTGAGCTTGCAGGAGGAAAGGGAAATAGTGGAGGATTTAAAAAGGAGAATGTTGGGTTTAGTAAGACAGAGGGATGTGTTATCACAACAGTAGTAACAGTAATAGGAGGAGGGGTGGTAAATCCTGGGGTAGGAAAATCTGTTGAATTCCTCGGTATAGACCAGGCTGCAATGTCAGGGGAGATGGGAGTGACAAGAGTTTATCCCTCTAGTTCTAGACCAGGAGAAGAAATCTTAGCAGGAACACTCCCAAATTTTAGAAAATGAGAAACCTCAGTAAAAGGTCTGCTAGGAAACTGAGAAACAGGTAATGGAGTTTCTAATAGAGGAAGATGAGAACTATCAGAAATACTTGGTTCAGTAGTATAAGCTCCTTCTCCGAGGGCCTTTCTCTTTCTGATAATATTTTCCGGATCTGCTTCAGGTGTCGCCAAGGGAAGCTGCGGGGTATACCTCATGTGTCTACCTCTGGAAGCCATGACTGGAACAACAGGTTTGCCTCAGTGGAGTCATCACAATGGAGTCACTAGGTGCACAGTAGAAATATTCAAGGGCTATGATGCCTGATGCACCTTTAGAATCAGAGGCTCAATGTTGTTCAGTTTCAGGGAAAATATTCAACTTCGTCCTCGACAACAGTGGCATAAAATGTTAGCGTCAGAAGTCACTCCTGGATTGCAGCAAGAGCAGAGCCTAATGCCCATCATTTTTATGTCGTGATTGGTTTATAAAAGGGTGATTGAATGGAAGTAAACTCAATACAATATCGTTTTAACTCAGGATTCTGGACTAAGGCTATGCATGAACATGTGAGGTCTTAATCTAACTTCAGTCAGTAGGTTGCATTGAAGGTGAGCGGAAGGAAGACATATGTGAGAAAGTGTAAAGAGGAAGAATTTAAACACAACATTGAAAGAAATTGTGACAATGTTACAATAAAACCTTTATATAACATGGTCACAATGCTTCATGTGACTCAGTCAATCATAAGCTCTTTCAACACTATATGGAAACTAGATGGAATAAGAAGTTGACTGTCATTAGACTAGAAATTTCACATATAGATACATAACCAGGGAAAACTAGTGCTTCATTAAAACTATACAACAAGGATCTTATCTCTACCAACGATGGATACAAAAATGGAAAAAAATGCCTTCATATACTTGGAGAAAAACCCAGCAGAAGCTTCGAGTTACTACATTGAAGGAATTACATCTACATGTTTACTGCCAGACTGTGCATACAGTCTTTGGACCATCATGCATTTCAGTCAAATGCCAACATGTTCCAGAACAAGCTTGCAAGGAGTTGACAAGCTGACAATCCTCTCATGGACCTTCCCTTTATGGTGGAAACGATGTCCACCCACCACCAACCGCTTCAATAACTGATTTCTTGGGATCGGAAACGGCCCTAATCAACTCTGCACCTTTGGGACGTGGAGGTATTCTCATGATGCCACCTTGATATGCTAAACAACTTCATGGTAAGACCTGGAGGTAGACGTGAAGACTGGGGCACCTGATAGGAAGTGACGGATGAGCGGTGACGAGGCAAGGGTGATTTGGCATACTAGGTGTGGAAGTGAGACGAGGGGAGGCCAACAAATGGATGTGGAATATCTTGTGGGGGGCATGGAGATACAATGGTGAGATGTGATTTGTCGAGGGATAACACATCTCTTATAACGGGATGAAATGGTATGGAGAGGGACATGTGTGGGAAGACAATAGGGAGAAAAATGGAAAATGATATGACATGGGGGTGAGTGGAAGGCAAGCGTCGCATAACAAGACAAGGGGGAAGTGAGTGTTGTGACTAGTGGATAAGAGGCCTAGTGGAACACAAGTGGCAAGAGGAAGGGGGGGTGAAGCAAGGGGGAGGATCCACGATAGCAAAAGGGCCCACATTGGAAAACTGCCCATATTGGACCCCCCCCTCATTAAAGGTAGAATGGCAGGGGGGGTCCAGGATGGGACCTAAACTATAGATCTGGGCGTGGATCGCCCGACCTTCTAGATTCGCACACTGGAAAACTGTCATATCAGACCCCCCCCATTAAAGGTAGAACGATGAGGGCAGGTATGGAATTTTATCTGGACTGAAGATCTGGGTGCGCATATTCTGACCACCCAGATCTGTGTGCTGCATAATCCAGAGCGCTTATGTGCCCCTGACTTAGGATAAGTGGGTTTTTAAACCATTCTTTGCCACTTTTTGCCAAAGAGGGCACTTCATAGGAAAACACCTCTCATACAAGATTATGTGCTAACAGTACCTAGCACTCTGCAAGAAGTGCGCGATCAGAGGGAAGAAGTTGTCAAGAACACAGTAGAAAGAATCTGGGCACTCTCTTCAGAGTGTAAGCAATTAAGTGATAGAAGTGTCCAGACCTATGAGAACCTTGCAGAAGATACGGAGCTGAGGAGATTGGAAGCACACCTCTAGGAGGTAAAGCAATAGGTGTCTACCGTGCAAGCACAAATGAAGTTGCTTACTGCAGTTGAGAAGATGGATAGGTCACAGGAGCAGAGCGCAGTCCAACAATAGGTCATTTATATCCAGAGCAAGGTTATGGAAGTGACACAGAGACTTCAGCTGGTGCAAGACGAAGCCTGGATGCTTTTTGAAGAATTTGAAGGACAAGGCTCGTAGATAGACTAGCTGGTTGCAAAAATGGAACAACGCTTGGAAGGACCTATCATCGAGAAGGTAATTCAGGAGTTCGTTGAGTAGGAGGCTCTAGAGAAGTAGTAAGTCAAGGCAGATCGAGCTAAGCTCGAAGCCTTCGAAGCAGTGTTACGCAGATCAGAGTGACTCGAAACGAGTTACATGTGAGTGTTGGGGGCTTGTTGGCCCTTGACCAAGTTTTAAGGAAACTTTGGTCCTGTTTGACCATTTTTGGGACTTCGACGGGCTAGTCAAAGATGGAGCACCCAGGTGAAGCGGAGATCGCGGGATATCACTTATTTTGTGGACTTATAGAGATTTTAGGTTTTATGTAACGGTTATAGGATGTCGTCCCATGGGTTTTTTCCCATGTGTAGGCCTTTTTGTAATGTATAAATAGAGAGCTAAGAAATGTAAGAAGTACTAGAATCAGCTTAGTTCATGACTAGTAGCTTCGTGAAAGAGTATGTTAAGACTTTATGGGATAAGTGCAAGTGATTGTAAGAGGCTTTGTGCAGGTATACTGTGTAAGGCTTTGTGCCCCTACCTGATTTTGAGGAAGGTGGATCTAGTGCACTGTGAACAAATCACCTGTCCAATGCGGAGTTGGCTCTATGGCTTGGTACATGTAAGAATATTGAAGGATATTAATAAAGAAGAAGAAGAGTTGGTGGACGTAGCCCCACACTGGGGTGAACCACGTATATCCTGTGTTGATGTGCTTTGTGCAATGATTGTCCATGTTGTTTATGTGTTTATCTTCTTAGTGAACTGATATTTATATATGTTACACAGATGTATGGATGCTTAGTTCTCTATTGATGGTAAATGAATGATAGATAAGTTAATGAGATGTGCTAAGTGACTGGAAGTGTTTGATCTAATCAATACTGTGTTGGTTTGTACTTAGGGTTTAATATGTGATGTGAATGGATTTATGAACTAATGCATGTTTATTAGCTAAGTGCTATGTTAAGTGTTGTAATAACATATCTGTGTCCCATCTAGGTTGTAGACACCTAAGTCCTACAACCCCTCTTGTCTCTACCTCGGGTGAGACTTCATATTCTTCGTAGGTCTTGTCGAAAGGGCCGGTAGTTAGGGTTTTTTTAGTGCATTGTTGAAGCATTGAACCCTAAGTCTGCCCCTTTGCCAATACGAAGTCATGGGAATCTGAAGGGGATAGGGATTTTCCAACAGCTGAGATGTGTGTTAGTGGATCTATAAGTCTCGAATATTAGCACTCCAGAGGAGACAGATGTGTAGAGCTGTGAGAAATCTCGAATGCTGAAGGCTAGTGCTAATCGTGGCCCTTAATCCCAGCGTACACGTGGTGGTAGATCCCATGATCTAAATTTGTATCACTTCAGAGGGACATAGTTATATGTTGGGTCATGTCGAGGATTATCGAAGTTTCAAACAGTGAATCTCATTGTGACATTCAATCAAGCAAACACACGTGGCATGATATCTCGTAGGCCAGAGGTCTATCACTCCGGAGGGTTTTTCGAAGTGGATATTTGGACGAGAAGTTGTCAGAGACCTAATGGTCAGGGATTCATCCTAGTCATTTATCAGATTATATAGGTGGTGGGATATTAGACCCTTCATTATTTTAGGTTTCAGAGGAAATACAGGTTGGAGAAGCTAGGACTCTTGAATTCCAGAGTCCCAGAGCTCATCGTGGTCATTGATTTCTGGAGGGCGGAGGACCGTTGATATTTGTTCTTTGAAGTTCACATGTTCTACACTCTGTGGATAGGAAGTGTGGCACATCGGAAAGGATTGAAGCACAGAGACCTGAAATTCCCTTTGAGTCATAGATCTCGACATTCATCTAGGGTCGTAGATTCCTTCCTCTTGTTCGGTGGCTTGTGTGTTCGGCTGTTTTGGGAGATAGTGAAGGAAGATCTCTCAGAGACCGAAGTGCTCAGAGATATGAAGTAGCACATTTGCATTAGGTGCTAATTTATATCCCTTGGTCACATGGGGTTTCCTCCATAAGAAAGAGGGATAGAGCCTGAAATTTGATCTTGTATTTTTTTTAAAGGAAAAGAGGGGAGTTTGGCCCATGGATCTTAGCCCAAAGTCACATCGAGGACTTCAGTAGTGTGCCAGGATCCTCACAACTATGATTTTAATGTGGGGAAAGACTTAGAAGGACTTGTGTAATATTTTTGGGGCTCATTAGGGCCACTTGAGCCAATCTCGCTCCATCTTTTGAATGATCCTTATACTGGGAGGTCGCACGGGCCCTAGGTGATTGTGACCTCCCCTAGGATGCCAAGCCAGGGAAAGCCACTTCAATCAAGCTCTCTCCAAGCTTTGATAAACACACACACACAACACACACACACACACATATATAATGAAAATTTAAACAAAGATAAACATTTTGATCATACACATATTCATGTGGAAGCGACAATAAACACATACATGAAATATATACAGGCAATTATGATAACATTATAACACATGTATAATATACATAGCATACAATTAACACATATTTGGTACTTATATTTTTATGAGAAGACCAACGACTACATGTAGACCTTCCACAAACTTCCTAGCCTTAGACCACACTACTCCAAGCTATCAGCAGTGGGTCACCCCCGAGCTAGGACTAAACTCCACCCAGGGAAAAGGAAATCCTAGGCTAGGCTGAGACTATGGAAAGATGCACAATG
The DNA here is from genome assembly GCA_000966675.3 of Picea glauca. Classification (NCBI taxonomy): domain Eukaryota; kingdom Viridiplantae; phylum Streptophyta; class Pinopsida; order Pinales; family Pinaceae; genus Picea; species Picea glauca. The sequence continues at coordinate 616,161 of JZKD02S1479373.1, read as the reverse complement.
AAATAGAAAGGATTCCCTCTAAGGATCCTACTTACTCCCACCGCTCACAAACTCTCATTCCACACATGCATGTCCCACCCCGAGAATATACACCTTCATTATTCCAAAGTCCATCGGCTTCTCCACTTCCCTTCTAGGGCTTCAGCAATAGGCCGGATCAAGAATTCTCATATCTCCATAGATACTGTTGGACTCCCTCTAGGAGAAATCACTTCCCTGGACACCTCTCTCACCTGGAGAGAGTTGATCAAAGGCCTGACAACTTGATTCTTATACCCATGGGCTTGACAACCCACCTCTTCAAACAACCAGGTAACCGCAGTAGAAAAATTGAGTGAGACAAGGGACGGCTCAGTTAAATACAAAGGTTCACTATGGAAAGGGGTTAAACAATGGTGAAATTGGCTAAATTTGTGACTTCTCAATGTGTGAGTGAATGGGTGTGAAGGATGGCCAAAATCGGGAGTCAAATCATGAGGAAATATGGCAAGAATGATGAGAATGGTGAGAGAAAACCCCCACAACGATGGAATTTCCCACATAAATCTGCATGTGTCCTGGATGACACTTGGATCTCCAGGAGCTCATTCCTCTCCACTTGGAGTTCGTTCCTCCCCCCAAAGGAACTTAGGATAACAGGGTTTATTCCCAAACTTTAGTAATTTAGGAAATATATTATAATATTCCCTTGGGTTAAGCCTTCAAGCTGAGCCCCTTTTTCCTAGCCTCTCAGCCCCCTTTCCTTTCCCTTCCTAGTGGAGATTAGTCCCCCATAACTCTTTCTTCATGTTTGGTCTACACATAGTGATGTATTTATATTAATGATTTGTATAATTACATATACAAAAATCAAGCTCATTGGCCTTAGCATCTAGGCTCTCCGGCCTAATAACACATAAGCCTCCCAACTTACTAATACTTGGATCACCAACCTATAAACATCATTTAAACATCATTACAATTCAATAGGGGCTTAGACTTGGGGTATTACAATCCTCTCCCCTTATTTTTGCATTGTCCTTAGTGCAACTCATTTACATAACATCAACAAGATTTCCAAAATCTTCAAAAATATGTGGTTATTCTCCTTGCATAGAATCTTCATGCTCCCAAGTTAAGTCCTTGGGACCATACCAGGTCCATTGGACCTTTACAATCCATATGGTGTGATTATGGAGTTGTTTGATTTTTCAGTCGAGAATGCATACCAGATGCACTTGAAACACGCTTTCTTGATCCACCTGAATCACATTCCAATCAATAACATGATTAGCATGAGGTATATATTTCTTAAGAAATGATACATGGAATACATTATGTATATACATACATGCAGGTAATGAAAGCATGTAAGCTACTTGTTGAATCCTCTCTAGGATTTCAAATGGCCCACAATATCTGGCTACCAACTTGGAATAGTTTCCCAACTTCAGGTAACTTTTGTTGGCCTTCACCTTCAAGAAAACATGATCACCCACTTTAAATTCCCTATGAGTTCTATTCTTGTAAGAATAAATTTTCTACTTGTCTTGGGAAGCCTTTAAATTATGTTTAATATTAAGAATTTGATCTTCCATTTCTATGAGAAACTTTGGCCCAATCACTACTCTATCAGCTGGGTTGTCCCAGCTTACTCATGTGTTTCACTTTCTACCATAAAGTCCCTCAAATGGGCTCAACTTCAGTGATTCCTGATACCCATTGTTGTAGGTGAATTCTACCAAGTGTAGATAGTCTTCCCATTTAGATGGTTTTTCCATCACATGCATATTTATCATATCCTTTATCACTTGGTTCACCCTTTCTATTTTCCCATTAGACTCAGGATGATAGGTTGTGTTGAAGTTCAGATTTGTTCCGAATCCTTTGAATAACCGCTTCCAAAACTTTGAGGTAAACTTTGGGTCTATGTCAGACACAATTTTCTTGGGTATGCCATGCAAGCATGTGATCCAGATGGATGTCTGTGGCCTCCCACCTATTCCAACTGGCTCATTTTGGCAGTTTTTTCCCTAGTTTTCGAGTCCCTGACTTGCGGGGCCGTTTTGAGGCCCTAAATAACCTTTTTTTAGGGATCGCCACAATCAGAATGACCTTTCCAATGGGCTATCATGCACCTAAAATGGATATCGTATGAAAACTTTATGACCCTAGGAAATTGATGTACTAACTTACCCAAACAGGGTCGACATGACTTTTGGCGCTTCATCTCCTAGGGTTAGGTTTTTTGGATGTCTATGGTTTTTGACATTCTTTTTTAATGTAAAAAGGCCTTTAGATCCTCATTGTAATCATATTCTTTCAAATGAGCACAACCATCACATCTGTTCTCAGAGATAAGTGGCCACCATTCTAGCAAGCTTGTTTCCGCTGCATTTTACAGTTTCAGCTTATTTCCTTATTGAATAGAAACAATTTTTGTTGTATATATGTTATTATGTGTTAAGAATATTTTGATAATAATCCGTATTCATTTCGTTCTACAAAAATATATTCTAGATCAGTGGTATTAGAGCGGTCGGATACTTGTCATTCTTAATGCATGTCCCCAACGAGGTCAGTGTACAAAGAATTGGGTCTCAATCTTATTTCTCTTGAGGACAAAATATCTCATACGCCCAAATGACCTCTCATGGAAGATGAAAAGAAATATGATGGGACAAGAAATCCCTTCAAAATGTTGCTCGAGGAATCCCTCAAACAACATAGGAATGAGATGATGGATAATTTTGTGCAAATCCTTCGGCAGATACCAACATGTGACGCACCTTCCTCAAATGGAGCCGACGCCCCCTTAAAGATACAAATCAACTCTGATATTCCTATATTTTAAGGTCAGATAGACGCAGATATGGTAGACAAATGGTTGAATCTGCTAGAAGGGTATTTCTCTGTCCATAACTTCTTGAATAGAGAAAATATTACTTTTGCGCTCCTCAAAGTCATCCCCGATGTCAAATATTGATGGGAAACTTTCTGTGAGCAAAAGGAAACAGAGGAAGCCTCATTATTTACAATCATAATCACCTAAGATTCCTTCAGGGATGATATTAATGAACAATACTACCCTGTTGGAATTTATGACAACCTATACACAAAATGGACCACACTGTGACAGGAAAGAGACCAAGCGGTGCTTGAGTTCACAAATATCTTACATACATTGTGCACCAAGATGGGTATCAAATATTCTGAGCGACATTTGGTGCTCAAGTATCGTGGAAGTCTGCATAGATACATCCAGGCCGAAATGGATTTTCTAGATATCTCATCCTTGGGAGCGGCCTACCGACATGTCATCAAAATCGAGGAAAAGATCAAACAAAATACATGGAAATTTGGGCCTGGGAACCCCTCAAAGCAAAATCCATGAAAGGGCGGCCCCAACCTAAAGAACAAAGGATAGAATAAAGATAGATAGCCTCAGGACAACCAGTCCAGGGCACAAGTAAAGAAGAACATTGGAAAGACAAAGAAAAATACCAGGAAGTGGTGTGACTTCCATAAGAGCCCCTGTCATAACACTGTTGATTTCCACTCGAAGAAGTCACAGGTGATTGAGGTGAAAGCCTCTAAATCAGATGCGGGTTTCAACTCTGAATCAAAACCAAAAAGGGGAAGATGGGTCATAGATGTAGAACCTATTGTTATCGTTTCTACCACCAAGCTCCGGCCCAGTGAACCGGATGAGGCATAGGAAGGAAAATGTAACACCTCAGGTTCTGAACCCCCATTTTAAATAATGTATTCTTATAATGTTGAGAGGATAGAGTGCCCAAACAATTATTAAAAGGCCAGTGTTCCCAATAAATGTAATGGTTTGATCATTATTAATATTAAACACATCATTGGCTGCTAGAAGGACAAGGACTAAAGTTATAGGGGGCTATGATTCCACAAGAGAGGGGGCTTGAGGGGATAAATGTTATTTCCTATTCTATTTACCCTTTTGTCTAAGGGAGGGGATCAGTTACATGAGATTCTTGGGAGAGGCCAGGAGGTTCTTGATTCCCCATGAAATACTTAAACCGCCCCTAGACTGTTGGGGAGGTTGGTTGATAGCTCGTTTGCTCCTTCATCTGTTTATGAGTTCATTCACTTGCTCACTCGTTCATTCATTATGTGATTACCTATCACTCATTGATCCATCCTCCTTCGGGTCTTGGCTTGGGAAAGGGAAATTAATTGTCAAATATTAGCCATAGTTTTGTTGGTTGTAGTGGTCGTTAGTGTAATCCATCCATGACTCCAGGCCTGCATGCCTGATATGAATTGGCCTGTGTCCAGTGTTGTTCATAGTTGTGAGTCCTAAGAGTTCCAGCATTGAGATTCTGGACCAGTTGTGATGGAGGCCAAATTAAGAAGAAGTACTACCTAAGGGGTTGCGTGGAAAAGAAGGGTGCAGGTCCATTCTCTTGGATGGTGCACGCTGGGTAGAAGAGAGTTGGGTACCTGTATTGATGTGAGTGATAGGAAATCCTATGAGATATTGAGTGTTGACTGGTTTGGGAATCCAAATAACACTCTAGAACCATCCTTGTGGATTCATAGCCCTGACTTGGGGGTGACACTGTTGTTGAGATTTGGATCAGTAGTGTCTATGGTTGGGTGGAATGTCCTTTGTCTGCAGCCAGTTGATGTCATATTTTATAAAGATAATTTCTCTTTGTTATGGTATTAATTATCAGTATATGAATGTATTCTGGTGTGTATTTATTTATCATATGATTGAATCTTTAGAGTATGCATGCTTGTTGGTTATTGTTGTGCATGTCATTAAATATTTTCTTTTATGCATCCTTATTATTTTAAAAGGTATCAATAAGAGAAATAAGTCTAGGGGTCGTCTTGAAGGTGACGCACCCCAGCCTATGGGTGGTCGGGGTGTGTTACAGATTGGTATCAGAGCTTCTGGTTGAAACACCAAGCCAGTATGGGCTAGGTCTGTTGTTCAGAGTCTCGAGGTTGAGATCGAATTCTAACCATGAAGTTGAAAATATCAAGAGGAATGGTGTTGTAGAATCAACACAAGAGTTAGAACGTCATGGATCCTTTGTAAGGAATTGAAGGATCATGACCATCCCCTTCAAATTCGGGAGCAATATCCACTGTGGGATCAAGAGAGATCCAGGATCATTGGATCAGAGGGCAAGTCAACAAGGGTCGTCCGATGAAATAAAATCAAAGGTCAAGTCACAACCGTCATATTTCTTGGAGAGAGATTGATGGCCAGGAGGCATTGTGGGGAACCAAGTTGCATGGGAGTTAATTCCCCAAGGCGATCTCACAATCCAAACCATAGTTTCATCGAGGGGTTATGTGTTAGATTTAGAAGAATTGCGGGGCGAAAGGCATGTTACTCCAAATCGCGGATGTGTGCCCCCGCAAATTGAAAAGAATTAAGTGATATGACATGTTAATGCTCGAACATTGAAACTCTGAAGAGCCGAAGTGGATCTAGACCATTGATCGAAGTGGAAATGCGGTAGGAGATCCTGCACCCCGGTGGATAACCACTTCAGAAGAAATACGGATGCGAAAATATGGAACTCCCAAAGGCCCAAAGAATGGAGTTCATCTAGGTCGTCCATCAACAAGGACACGTGGTGCCAGATCTCTTACTTTGGAGACTTAGTACTATGGAAGTTTTTGCAGAGCGAAGCACTAGAAAAAGAATTACCCAAAATCCTGAAGTAATTGAGAACCATTGATATTTGTAGTAGTATCTCCCGATGTCTCGAAGTATGGGGTTAATACGGACCATTCGATAAGGGAGACACATGTCGGCATATTGGCCAGTTCAGGAGAATTGGAAGTGTGCTAGTGTGGAAACCCCCGAAGCCCGAAGTCTCGAAGCCCGAAGAGCCGAAGTGGTGGGGCACAAAGACATCACCTGGAGGTGATGTGGACCCCATAATTTCAAAGTAACATGGCTTGCGGAGGTCACCTGGGATGGAATGGACACATGGGAGGTGTGTCACGTGTCAGTAATTTTTGAGCATATGGAAGATTGAAATGATAGTTAGAACATGGCACGTGTCACCCACCTAATTGATCCATGTGTTCACTTCTAGTGTTTATCCATGTCACGATAGATCGTTCAGTCTGGAGACTGGGCACTCTAGAGGAAAAATATATGAAATTTGGCATTGGGTCGAGAACTCTCAAAGAGCCAAACCGATTCAAAAGCATTGATCTGTGAGAGACACATGTCGACAAATCATCACCTTTGAGTGAAATATCTCTGGGAGAAACTGAAGGTGGAGAGTTTGAAACTCTCGAAGGTAGAAGAGCTAAAGCGATTCACGACCGTCGATCTGCGGGAAGACACACGTCAACAGATTGTGAACTCTGGGTAAAAGTGTTCCGGGAGGAAGAAAGTGGGGAAAGTTGAGACTTCCAAAGGCCGAAGTTCCGAAGTGGATCTTGATTGTTGATCGTGAAAGAGGAAGAGGACCATTGACCGAGTCCTAGTTGAAGGTTCTAAAGTTGCGAAGCACCAGGAAAGATTTGGCCACATTTTCGAGCAGTGGTCACCTGGGGAAGTGGTTTGAAGGGAGTGCATGTGAAAAATTAAATTATGTATCGGCTAAGGGATAACATGGAAGTGTTATACAATGCAGATTGATAGATACATGATCTTCATGAATTGAGAAGAAAAATGACATGTAACATGGTTTGGAAAATTTTGTTTATCATATGCATAATTCTAACAAAATGGTCACTTGCACATTTTGTAGAATTAAGGGGTTTAAACACATCATCTCAGAATGTGTATTGAAGAAATGGAAGAAGGTGAGGGAGCCTCCAGCCATGATAAGGAGGCTGAAGGCTAGAATACCAGATTTGGTAATGCAGAGACAGAGTCCAATGGACGCAAGGGAAGAGGAGAGCAGGAAACATTAATAGAAATGGTAAGAATCTTGAAAATAGAAGTTCAGAGCTACAAAGTAGACAATGGGATACTGATGAGAGAGAAAATTCAGATAAATGATCAAGTGTTGCAGAGCCTAAATCAGTTGCAGAGGCAAATGATGAAGGGATCAAACTCAAAACAATAGGAAGAAGGTAGGTTTCGTGAAAGAAAAGAGGATAGTGGAAGAGTTTATTATTCAAGAAGTGCTAGCAGAACCCATAGACACCACTCACCTGCTTACTCAGAAGGATATTTTTATGCATTAGAAGATCCCATAAGCAGTCCAAAGGTGTCTTCTGTTAGGCGCCAAAGAAGGAGACAGGGAGTGGATAGTTTGCAAGGAGATTTGAGGAAGCTTAAGCCACCCTCCTTTGATGGTGAAAAAGAAAGGGAAGATAATTTCGAAGCATGGTTGCTTGGAATCAGAAGATATTTTCAGTTGCATAACTATTCATCCAACCTAGAAGCTAGGATTTCCACCTAGAATTTACACGGGAAAGCTGCAATGTGGTGGGATCAACTGAAGAAAGTTGAACATATTAATGAGAGTAGGGTCACTTGGAAGAAGTTCAAGAAGTACTTACAAAAGGAGCAGGAATGATTTTAAGGATGGAAATTTATTTTAAAATTTAGAAACCTTGGCGAATCTTACTAATCCTTCATATGCCTGC